>JBBDHG010000019.1:14002500-14602500 GCA_037951165.1 Lophius americanus | reverse complement strand
CGAATTAAATAAAACTTTCAATAATTTAAAGACTGTTCTTTGTTTTTCTCCTCAGCACAGGCAGACTTTGCACCCTATTTCTATGACAATGGACCGTACAGCCACAATGGAAACCTGGCACTGTTCAGCCTCTCAGAAGACACAGCTGTCGGTGAGATGGACCTCTGACATACAGAACACTTAGTGTGGACAGCTAACAACGAAACAGCATCTTTTGGGCGACAGTTTCAAGATCCAGCATGATAAATAGTGTTTGATAGATGAGCAGATGTTGTTCAGAATGTATGTACCAACCCTAACCAACCCTAACATTCTCTGCTGGTGCCACCTGTTGATTTGAGGGACAGTTTGCTGATTGTGGTGCAACTACCCAATACACATTACATAATTTAGAGTTATTGTTATTATTGTTTTTATTATTATTATTATTATTCTGCCTCCTCCTGTGTTTCATTTGGCGCAGGTGTAACCAGGTGTTATTTAAGGTTAAATATAGGATATAGAAAAGCAATGAAATATGAAAAGTCCACTTTAACAAAGTTTTGCCTCCTTTTTTCAGGTACACAGATATATTGTCTCAACGGCACAGACCCTGAAGGCCAAGAGGTGAGGTATGGCCTTTCGTTTGATCCGGGGTCCAAAGATTATTTCAAGGTTGACCCTGTATCTGGAAACATGACTCTGGTGGAACAGCTAGACAGAGAGGTAAACCCAACCTAGACATCAGAGGAAATAACAGCAGAGGAAACACTATCAATAGGATGTCTTAATGTAAACGCTTTTCTCCTCAGAAACAAGATTCTTTTGATGTTCTTGTAAGCATCACAGATGGTAGAAGCAAGGTAACAACATCTGGTATAATGTGTGATTGTATGTGCATCACTTTAAATGGACCAAGCTAAATGACATGTCAGCTTACCTCATGGGTTTTTCTTCTAATTTCTCTTTAGGTTGTGGAAAGAGTCACAATATTTGTCATGGATGCAAATGATGAAAAACCTGAATTTCAAAATATGCCAGCAATCATCGATGTTCAAGAGGTAAGTTTACACAATAAATAAATGCTATACAAAAGTATTTTTTTAGTCAGAATAACAACAACAGTTTTATTTCATGAAATGGAAATGACAGCACTTAAATGTAAAATATAGATTTGAAAATAAATATTTGCTTTTTCTCACGCCAAATATTTTCATTTTTAGACAACTGAATCTGGCATCAGCATCTACAAAGCCGAGGCAGTGGACAGGGACACTGGTTCAGGAGGCTCAGTTACCTACTACCTCCAGGTATCACTTAGTAGAATACCGACCCTTCACATCCCACCCACCATGGCGTCTACAGTAAATTAATATAGTATATATCTATAAAGAATTGACAAAGTGAAAAAAAAACAATTTAATTTTGAAGCCTTAGCTGAAACTGAAGAGTACTAGTGCATGTGCTGTGAATAATTACATTCTCTAATACTAATCTATGTATTTGAACATGTGCCTTAATATGCTCATGGAGTGATGAGAAGGGCGATTAAACCACAATCACATTTGCGTCAGGTACTGCAGGCTTAGAGAGCTGCAGTGGCTGCGGGTGGCAGCCCACATTAGTTTGCACTTTGGACTATTAGGCCCAAACAACAGCTGGTGTTGGATGAGAGTGACGGGTGAGGCAGTGCACATCTGGACACAGCAGCTTTCACCTGCCTGCCCTATATCTCAGCATATGAGCTCTTTACGTCCAGATGGACACACTGGTAGACTGTATACAAGACATGGAATAATCAAAGTGGCTACTGTGGGTTTTTATTCAGCCCTCTGATCGCATGTCACAATATCTCACGTGAAGGCTTTTAAATCGGGTTTAGAGGTTTCAGTGACGGGCTTTCATTCGTGTGACCTAAAATGTGTCTAAGTGTGTGCTTTTACTGTTAAGCGTCTTTCTTCTTGTGTGTTACAGAATCCACAGTCCGCTTTGTTCGCCATTGACAGACACAGTGGTGTCCTTCGTATTAAATCTGGAGAAATGTTGAACTATGAAAAAACAAAGACGCACTTTGTCACAGTCATTGCCAAGGTAAAGGGCGTATCACAACTTTGTAAATGTTTATATCAACCTTTTTCCACACTTGTTTTTAATGAGACACTTTCATTCAAAGTGGTCACTCCAATGGACAGACATTTAAAATAGATTTTCTGTTATTTCTTGTGACTATGCTTATACAGCTTTATCTATCTACTCAAACACTCAATGTGATTTACAAGATGAGCCAGTATTCGAGTACGCGTTCATATCGTGGTGGCAGAGGCGACAATGCTAGCCACCATCCGCTCATCAGAAGGAATAACCCTTCACATCATCATTCAACCACACATGGATCAGCCAACAAGATAAACTTGGCATTCACTGTCTTGCTCAAAGACACCTAGACATGTGACTGGGGCAAGATTGAACCACCCTCCAAAAAGTGGACAACCACTCTTCCTCTTGTGCCACAGAAGGGCAGCGTGTTGGTCACACACTCACCCATTCCCAACCTAGTTTTATCATACAATCATCCACCAATTTAGAAACACTTTCCACACTTCTCCGTCCTCCAAAGAGTTGCTTTCGGCATGTCACCAGGAGGGTCTAGTCGAGATCTACTGTCCAACCGATGAGGATACTTTCGCTCCAAATATTACCTGTTTTTTACTTATTCCATTCAGAAATTAAGTAACACAATGTGGACTAATGGCAGTTAGTGGGAAGAACTCCAGTACTTTGGATTTGTGCAAAAAGAAATGTAACAATGTTCCAAAATGACAATGAGAAAGACTGATGTTTAGCATTTATGCATGTGAGTCATGCAAGTTTCAGAAATACCTAGCTTTGCTTTGCAAATATTTCATGAGTAACAATCATTTGCTAAGCCTTAGAAGCACTCAAGATAAAATTGCATATAATGCATTGCACGAAAATTGTGGTCCTAAGTATTTATGGATTGATTGATTTTTTTTTTTCCCAAGTAAACTTTATCATGACAAAATGAGGTCTGTGTGTGGAAAGGTGAACTGCCCAATAATATCCTGCTTGTATTTGTTCCAGGATGGTGGTGGTAATTTTAATGGTAAGGAGCAGTTCATGTCATCCTCTGCTACACTAACAATCAATGTCATCGATGAACAAGACACCCCACCATCTTTTATTGGGACACCATATTTTGGCTATGTTTACGAGATCTCAGTGCCAGTGAGTATGAACCCACTCTTTGTTGACAATCTGCTTTGACATATTGTATCTTTTTATTCTTCGGGCTGTTCCGTTCAGAGGGCACCGCAGATGACCATTTGTTTCCATCTTGCCCTGTCCTCAGCGTCTTCCTCTGTCACATCAACCAACTGCATTTCCTCGCACACCAGATCCAGGAACATCCTCTTTGGTCCTCCCTTTTTTTCTCCTGCCTGGCAGCTCCATCTCCAGCATACTTCTAACAATAGATCCACTTTCCCTCCTTTTTATGTGTCCAGATCGTCTCAGTCTGGCCTCTCTGACTTTGTCTCCAAGATATGTGACTTGGGCTGCTTAACATCTTCAACTCTGCCACCTTCTGCTCTGCCTCCTGTCTTTAGGTCAGAGCCACCGTCTCTAATCCATACAGCAGATTAGGTCTCACTACTGTTTGAAACCTTTCCTTTCAATCTTGCTGCTACTACTACGTCACAGATAACTCCTGACACTCTTCTCCACCCACTCCACCCTGCATGCACTCGCTTCTTCACATTTATACACTCCATGTCGCTCTGAACAGTTGACCCCACGTACTTAAACTTTTCACCTTTCACCTCCACTCCTCGCATCCTCAGCATTCCACCTGCCTCCCTATCTTTCACACACTTGTATTCTTACTTGCTGCGACTTCTTCTTCTCTCCAATGCATACCCCAACCTCTCCAGATTTTTTTTCCCACCTGTTTCTTGCTTTCACCACAAATACTATACCTGTCAATCACCTCCTTATCTCCTCTGTTCCCTACACCAACATGACTATTGAGGTTTGCACCAGCCACCACTTTGTCACCTCTGGGAATACTCTCTATCACTTCATCCAACTCACTCCAGACATGCTCTTTCTCTTCCACAACAACGACCAACTTGTGGGATATGAGTGCTGAAAACGTTCATCACCCAGCTCCAAAATCTATCTTCTTACTCATCAATCTGTCTGACATTCTCTTCACCTTCAGAACACTCTTCACATACTCCTCCCCCAGTATCACCCCATCCCTCCCCCGTCCACACCATGGTAAAACGGTTTGGATCCTCCTTCCATCATTCTAGTCTTAATGCCTTTCCACCTGATCTCTTGGACACACAGTTTATCTACCTTCCTTCTCTTCATCTTTTTTGGTAGCTCTCTATTTGTACCTGTCATTCTGCCAAAATTTAAAGCTCCTACTCTCACCATCACACGCCTTTCTTTCCTCATCCCTCACTGTCTACGGGCATATTTCCCCGCTCTCAATCCGTCTTAGTTTCTTCCTGCATTCTGCCTGTTAGCTATGCCAGAGGCCGTCATTGTTAACCCGGGTCCTGACCCATCCGTGTGGAAATCAGTGTGTTTAGCATATTGATTTGCCTTGGATTTTACATCGGATGCTCTTGCTGACAATATCTTCCACATTTTTCCGCTCCTTTATGGCTGGGTTCTTTGACATATTGTATAACTGCTAATTAATACACCAGTAAAGTTTTTTATAATTGATGTCATATGTTTAGTTTGTAATACAATAAATAATGTATTTACATTAGATTGCAAATTTTATTTATTTATTTACTCAAAGTAAAAATAAGCCCAAAACCTCAGTAATTATTATTTATTTCATTCACAGCATACACAGAGATTACATGTTCTCCTTTTGATCCAGCGCAAATAATTAGGACACTGACATTTAGTGTAACATTCAGATTTAGTGAAAATCAGTTGCTTTAAATAATTTTGTGGTATGTTTCGACGAGCTTTGCACTACAGGGCAACTAAGCAAAACTTATTTGTCATTTTTTTGTTATCTGAAAAAATGATGTATTTAGCAAATTAAAGCGTTTCTTCAGTCTTTTGAAAATGTGAGGCAGCCACCGACTAGTTACATCATGTTTAAGTTGTTAATTGAAAAAGAAAAGAAACAGCATGTGTCATTGGATACAAATTGTTGCTCTATATTTTGTAGCTGGGTAGCAGGTATGGGCATGTTCAGCTCACACAAATAGGAAACAGTCCTTACAGCCATGAAAGTCATTATTAATGCATTATTTATTAAACAGCAAAACCTCTTTGATGATCTTTTCTTGCAGGGATCTGAAATATTCACTGTTATTGCAAAGGATGGTGATGTGGGAAACCCAAATCCTATTGTTTATTCCATTGATGAAGGTAAAAATTTCACGCAAACTAAATTTAAGGAATTTTTGGTACTAAGCAAAAAATGTTAATAATTTCATTTTTCCACCAGGTGACGATGGAGTTTTTCACATCAATAGAACAAGCGGTTGCATCACTCTAAAAACGCAACCTATTTATCTGAGGAGAGAAATCTTTAACATTAAAGTTAGGGTAAGTTTTGCTCAATATATTATTTTTGTTTTTGAGCAAGTAAGCGACACACTTAACTTCCGTTCAGGGTCCCTGTCACAATCACAATACTTTGTAAAGAGAAGCCCACATTTTTTTGTCAGTTACTTTCAAGTTATATGGATAAAAAAAAGGGAGACTCAAAAGTTTCAGCGGTTTCAATATGCTGTTTTAATGAAAAATAATCTGCACAGAAATCCGGAAGAGGAATTTGACGTTCAAGATGTCTGAACTTTTTCAAACTTATGCTTAAGTGTGATCTAATGAATCCACTATTGATCTACTTACCTCATCAAGAGATAAATGTGACATACTTAATGTTTACCTCACTGTGTCCAGGCATCAGAAGTAAGCCCTGAAGGCAGACTCATGGACTACGGAGTGGCCAGTGTGGTGATCCGTGTGGTGGACCTGAATAATAACCCACCAACTTTCTATGGAGAAAACGGCCCAAAGAACATGTTTGAGTTGACCTTGTATGAGCATCCACCAGAGGGAGAGATGCTGCGGGGGCTGAAAATCACAGTCAATGACTCAGATCAGGTGGGGTGATCAATTACACAGATTATGCGAACAATTACATTTTAATCCAACAAGAATTTACTTTTCTATTCATTGTACCATAACATTGTTCCAGCTTTGAAGAAAAACATTGTCTGTCTTTCTTCCAGTTAAATGACTTTAAGCCAGCAATTATCAAAGACATCTTTACAAAATGGCAACATTTTGTCATCAAAAATGTGACATGTTTATTGATTTTAAATAAAATAAATCAGTCATACACAGACGAAACAAAAGACAAACTAACTTTAACTTGTAAGTGTCTGCGAGATGCTGTGTGTTTGTAGCTCCTCAGATGAGCCTCATTCCACTGACACAAATTGAGGGCAAGCCTTCTCTGTCCACTGATATTAGAGTTCACCGGGAATATTATTGCAGGATGATATCAATATCTTTTCTCATCCTAAATTAATGAAAATATAGGGCTTTTATCTTGATTGAATATATTGTATAGCACATGGATTATACTTTATGTCTGTTTGTAACAAATGCAGATTAATAAGAAAAAAGGTTCTGCATGTATATTAATATTTTGATGAATGAGACATTTTGAATTAGAATGATGATTGTGCTTTCCGGCCTGTAGGGTGCGAATGCTAAATTCAATCTGAGATTGATTGGACCAGGAAGGATGCTGCGAGTCGTCCCTCAGACTGTTCTCAACGAGGCCCAAGTCACAATCTTAGTGGAGGATTCTGCTGCCATGGACTATGAGAAGCATCATTTTCTCACATACAAGGTTAACCCACTGACCCCACTAAAAGCAAAAATGCAGAAATGTTCTGAATAAATCAAGCTCCTGTAAAAACAAATAAAAAGAGAGATTTTATTTCTAATCGTTCTCATTTCCAGCTACTTGCAGTTGAGATTGATACACCTGAGAGATTCAGTGCCACTGCAGATATCGTCATTCATCTCCTTGACACCAATGACAACGCACCCAAATTCTCTTCAGATTACTACATCGCCAGAATACCAGAAAACTCACCCGGTGGCTCCAATGTGGTGTCTGTCACAGTAAGCAAGCCAGTGTCCAGTCTAAAAATACATGCCATGACCGATGCACGTCACTCTGAGCTAAAGAGGAATACTGATTTGAACAAAATGCCCAAGAGGGCCATTAATTCTCTTTTGGGTGGTGGGGGTTGGGATAATATGTGAAAACATGTAGATAAAAGCTAGGCGAGGTAAGCTGCCAGATGGCTATCACTTTCATTTTCTTGCGTAACACCAAATTCCCATATTTTTCTCTAATGCTTGGTAAAACATGAAGCAGCACAGGATGGATGGATGGATGGATCTGGACAGTTATGCTGACATTTTTTTAAACATTTTTATGTTGACTTTACTGAGCATAATAATGTAATTCAAAAATCTTTGAATATTTCAGGAATGCAATAAACTCTTCTGTTTTTATTGTCAAATATGGTACTTTTCAGTTCATTCAATGAGAAAAAAAAGTCATATAATGCAAACAACATCCGTATTTCATTTCTAAGCGTGTGCATAGATGGATGGATAGACTCAAAGCAGCAGGGAGGCTCACTGATAAATCCTGTGCTTGCATGATCGCCACAGGGGCTCATTTTCTTGATCCCAGGCAATTTCAATCAGATAAGAGAAAATCCAACAAGTGACCTTGGACACATGGAGAGACATCTCTGACGCGACCGACTGACAGATTAGCTGACACCCTTGATGATGATGATGATGATGATGTTGATATGACATCAAAAAGCAGTCTTTTTATAGCTGATCCCTGTGACATCTGTCCAGCTCCAATTCATTTAGTTCACTGTATGTAATATTGGAACGATAGATTTCAAACCTATTTGTCTCTTCGTTTTAAAGAAATACGAATGAATGTAACATAAATACGATCAGGTTTTTCAGAGAAATGAGGTAGAGAGAAAGAGGAAGTCTGATTCAAACCAAAAATGAAGCAGGGAAATGTGGGGGCTATGTTTTGGCTCACAGATACTACATGCATCAAGAGGAATAAGAATCAAAGATTACCCTGTCAAAATTATGTTTCAATGATCTCATTTTTGAAAAGGCTTCAACCAAACTCATAACTTTTTTTTCTCTTTTGTGTAAAGGCAGCAGATCCAGATTCAGGACCTTGGGGTGAAGTCAAATACTCCATCTACGGATCAGGGGCTGACTTGTGAGTATAAGTACGGAACTCAATCTTAGTTTTGTAAAAAGGGATAACAAATAGTTGGCTCTATTACAGGAAATGACTGAGGAACTCCTGCAGGTTCTATATATCTACCACACACTTAAAGCCTGACCGGTCTGACTGTCATATATGGTCAAATAAGTCATATTTAGAGATAACATTTGTATCTCTATTGGTGTTTATTGTGTCTGTGATTATTTTATTTTACACAAGAGAAACAAAGCCATTGTATATTCCAAACAAACCATATTTTCCAAACAAACAACAGCGAGTATCCTTCCCTATGCGTATTATTTGGTCATTGTGTAGCGAAAAAATACGTCAAGACAATTAGATGGTGTGACCTGAGAAAACAAGAAAAATTAAAAAATTTCACAAAAGCTAACACAAGATTATTGAAAGTTCATAATCTGTTTTATCCAATAGTACAAAATCAGACAAACAAACAAATAAATAAATAATAATATGATATATACAAATGAATAACTGATATGATATAAGAATTATAAAGTATACATATAAAGCACAATTTATCTTGATTGAACGATGAATTGGTTCTGAGACTTGATGTGAATTTTTTTTATAACATTATTTTTACATTTTTCAAAACCAATTCAACAAATTATTATTACAATTACAACATCAGTCAAAATAAACAAACAAAATGTTATCATTATTAATATATTAATATACCAATATATCAAGAAAACTCCACCCCATCACTCCAAGAAACATCACACACAAGACAGACATCCCACAAACGAGATCAACCTCCATACAAACACCCAACAGACTCAACATCCGCACTCCCCTCAACCTATTGATCAGAAATGCAAAACATATTAAATAAAAAACACACAAAATTTTGTTCTCGAGCATCTTCAAATTCCATATCCATTCATTTTGGGCCATTTTCTCTTTTTAATAGCAATAGTCCTTTCCATAGACAATAAAAATCTATTTAGTTTTTCCAGTATGTTAGTGATTGGGCGTTTATGGTCATTCAGTGCTTCAGGAGTGTTTTTAAAAGTATTGAGGAGAAAAGGATAATCCAGCTTCTTGGGTTTCCCAGAGTGCCCTATTACCTATCTTGAAAGATATAGATTCCTTCATACATTCATTATGAAACCCTGAGCAGGATAAGTGGTTACCCACTTATCCTGCTCAGGGTCGCGGGGGCTGAAGCCTATCCCAGTGGACATCGATAAATTAAAACTAAATTTGGATGTAACGTTTTAGATGTCGACAAATGAAAACAGCCTTCCCCAAAATCTCATCTGGAAAACTCATCCAGGAGGATGAGGGGAGACTTATTTTTCATATTGCACGTAATATTGCACATTTTTGCATGTAAGCACTCCAGTCCCTTGGAGGATTTGCTGGTATTTTCTCTGAACTCATTTTTTTATTAGAGTTTCACCAGTTGGAGACCAACCCCTAAAAAAAGAGTATAAGTCCATCACTTATACTGCCATTCCTTCTACATCACTGCAGAAAGTGTTTCATAGACCAGCTGCATTTTATACAAGTTAGTTCCTGAAGCCTTCTCTGTGTTGAGACTATCAGCAAAGTTTTTCTCTTCCCCATCACATCTCCATCAACAAATGCTTTAGGGGACTGAACAACAATATTCAGAGACATTTATGAAGTAAAAGAAAGGAAACTTGTTGTGTACAGCACCATCCTAATAGTTCGATTACTTGAAGTCTGCGAGGACGCCTTGAATCTTTTCATGGGGAAACATAAGCTTCATACTGCATAGATGGATTTTTTTTTTTGCTATTCAATTCAGACTTTGAGCTCTGTACAGATACATTTGAGAAAATGTCATGACACAACATGACAATCCAGGATTTTGGAAAAAAAAACCCTGAGGAAGATTTGCAACGTTCATAGTGGATCATTTTAATCTCGAAAGCCATTTGGAAACTGTGTCACTTCAGATTATTCCAAAAGATTCTTTGAGGCTAAAATTTGTAAGGAAGCAATGCATTGATTGGATGTTGCATAATTCTTACAACTTCTTTTTTTACTTTCAATTTTACAATACTTGGATGTATCGGGGATCAGGTAGACCTGATCCTTGCCGCTCTGTCTCTGATAATCCTCTAATGGGATTGGTGGAGAAAATAGACTTCTGGTTGTTGGTGACAACAGTCACAGTGCACTGTAGGGTAAATGAACATCAAACGGTCAATGACACAGTCTACCTCCATTCTTGCTCTGAAGATAATGATGATGGTTGAGTTTGTCCAGTAACGACATTTTAAACATTTTTGGTTACACATATAGTTATATGGATGGACATATCAGAGTATGTTTAAGTCTGAAGTATGAAGCTAGAGTCTGGAGGTTTTTAGCACAGCTTGTCTATAACATCCTGCTCAAACACAAATAGTTTAATACATGTCAAACAAACCAATACAAAATGTGCTTTAGTAAGTGTTTGAGGTATTGAAGGGTTAATTTCTGAAGTCTTAAGTTTGCCACCTTAGCTTCTCTAGTTTATCCAGTCTTTGTGCCAAGCTAAGCTAATTGCTTCTTGTGTGTAGCTCCAAACTTTGCTGTCTTTGATATCATCACAATGCAAATAAAGGAACTCGCAAAATACAAAAAAAATATATGAACCACTTCCTTAAAGTTTCAAGTGCAATTTTTCTGGTTGGAAAAGTTGCTGAGATTCTTTGTAAACACTTTAAAACCTTGCATTAATTTAAAAAGTTTTGTGCTTCCAGGAGTCATCTAATCTATAAATATTTTCTATTGTTATCTTCTATTGTTTTTTTCTATTTTTTCTACCCTTAATTGTCTGTACAAGATCTCACCAATATGATATCAGTAACCTAAATAACAACCCCTGTAATAAATAGGAAAACACAGTTTTGGATGTGACAGGCCATCTCTCCACAAGTTGGTATGAGCAGCATAAAGAGTTTACTGTACGTTCTTTATCTTTTGTCCAAGATGAAATTGAAGGGTTAAACACAAAATGTATGATCAATATGAAATAGTCAAGATTCTGCTGAAATATATGGATCTGGAGAACATGCAACTAAGAAAATTAAGTTTCTTAACAATGTCCCAATTCCCAGGTTCTTGATTCAGCCTGCAAGTGGAATTATCTATACCCAGCCATGGGCAAGCCTGGATGCAGAGGTTAGATCCAAATATAACTTCTACGTGAAGGCAGAGGATGCAGAGGGCAAGTACAGCCTGGCGGAGGTCTTTGTGACGGTACTGGATCTGAATGATCATCCACCTGCTTTCAATGACAACTTTCTTGAAACGACTATGGTGATAGGGGCACCTGTGAAAATAGAGGTATTTGTTCTTGTAGGGTTTACTATGTGAGATAAAGTGAGACTCAAGTCTAATGCCAATGCCATTACTTTTTTTACTAAATCTATTTGCATCTCCACAGGCTGTAGACGACGACGCAGAGGTACCAAACAATGTTATCGAGTACGCCATCATGAAAGCTGAACCAGACAACAACATCTTTGACATCAATGCTGATACAGGAGAGATTTTTCTCAAGTCCTACATCAAGTCCATGGCCATCATTCAGAACATCACCAAGCAGAGAGACTGCACCTGGTCGCTAGTGGTTCAGGCCCGGGACCGAGGCCAGCCATCTTTCAGCACCACTGCAGTCATCAAGATCGACATCACTGAAGCTGTAAGTAGCAACTAAGTTTAACAGCTGTCAATTAAACTCAAATGATGGATCCTATTTTAAGATAATATGAATTTTACAGATTTTTAGACTTGAAAAGGAAGTACTCCCAATCATCATCATCCGTTACTGTATGTCACTCAGCCATTCTAGTCAGAGCCTGATGTAACTTTTTTGCACCGAAAATTTATAGAAATCTGTTTTACTTCTAAGACTGAATAACTTTCAGAGGAACTATTTTTTGTTAGAATACTGTAAATTAACAAAATAATACTTATTTGTTTTATCTTTCTCTATTATCTAATTCAATTTAATGTGGAGGATACGTTTTTTCCAGAGAGTAACTCATAAGTAATATTTGCTTTGGTAGAAGTTTAAAATTAGTGGTCATAAAGATATCTCACACAAATGCAATTGTCATGTTTTCAGATCAAGTCCAGATTTTTCTCATACTTCTTGGGCCTAAGAAAACGTCCCGGGGCTGTGTTTGGGATTTGTATGGCGGCTGTCACCTTCGCCATTTCACTGACAATCTTCATTTCGACTCTTATATACTGGAACTCTGTGAAAAGGTCCCGTATACAATCTCAAGGCAAGATCAGAAAGATAACAAGGAGGACTATGCCATAAAAGAAGCTCGCCTTGAGATCATCAACACAACAGAACTGTTGGTTGTACTGTATGGTACCAAGAATGTGTAATATTTCACTTCCAATGGATTATGTGGAAGAATGAGGCCGTGTCTGTAAAAAAGTACAGGGAAACAAGACAAATGATCTTCTCTTCTTTTTTTTTGATTTACAAAGCACATTATGACACCACAAGCATTACAAAGGAAAACATGATTTATTTTTCTGTTTTTCATTTTGACATGAATTCCCATGCTGTATCCACTCTCAGATGCTGTTTGAAGTCACCCTCTCTGATCTTGTCTTGAAAAAGTATAAATCGACTGAAAAAACACTTCTAAATTCAAATTTTTAGGCTGCCTAATTTGAAAACTTCCAAAAGAAACAGAAAAAAAATAGAAATTTAAAAATCAATAATATAAGAGTACATATGAGAAAATTTATGGTCAAATTTTAAGTAGATATAACAATCCATATCATGAATATATGCAGTACCAGAGTGCACACACGGGACAATATTTAGAAGTAAATTTTTGTGTGTCTATGACTTCAGTCCCATGGATGTGAACTCTCCCTGTGCTCTTTTACAGACCCAAATCAAAGGGGGGCCTTTGGGATCATTTTTGATGCAGAGTAGAAACAAGCCTTTGCAAATCCTTGGAATGCTTGGTGGTGTCATTAGTCTCATGGTCATAGTCACGGTCCTCATCTCCACTGCAATGTTCATGCGCAACAAAAAGACAAACCGGATTATGCCCAATCGCCGGGTAAGAAGGAGAAAACAGCAAGACTGGAACTTCAAAAGCCCCTTCAATAAACGAGAGACTCCTGGAGAAAGATTCAGAGTACAGGAGGAGGAGCGGGAGCCCGAGGTTACTATTGACAACATCAACTATAACAACAATGTCAGTAATGTTGTGAGACACTGGCACCCACCGTCGCCGCCTAAGGCCCCATGTCTGCCGCCTCCACTGCCGGCCTACATCCCAGGCGAGAGGAAGTGGGCGGTACCCAGTGTCTCAGCATCAGTTCCAGTCAAACCTAAGGGGAAGCCAGTGATGACCAGACAGGACACCATGAACAGAGCAATGGTCTCAGAGCTCAAGATGAGACTGGAACAGAAGAGGATGTTGAAACACCATTAGCGTTGGCAAAACAATCTCACCAAAAGGTCCATTTAGTTGGAATGCTGGAGCTTTCAGCCATCGTAGATGTTCAAATTTCCATTCTGACACAACGCTTTAAGGCAGGGGCAGTAAACTCGATCACATAAGGGGCCAAATTTAAAAACGGAGTATACATTGAGGCCTGAACAGCAATCAAAGTGGCAATGTTTAATCCGAGGTATTATGACAATTTTTGTTGTTGTTTTCTTTACTCATTCTATTGAGTTCTGAACAAACCAATTGAATAGAAAATAGCCAAATTACAGCTAATATTTAAAATAGATCAGTTAAATTAATTTTCATGTCTCCCTCTCTCAGCGGTGTTTCACAGAATCATTTCCAAAGAAAAGTTTTTATTCACCAGCATCAACAAATGACTTGAAAAAATGTTTTTTCAAGTGATACCGAAATCATTCTGTTTTTAATTAACAATATCAACAAAATGGAACTTTAAATAACCTTTGGTGAATGGTTGCGCTGATTTAGCCATTTCTTTCTTCTGCCACAATAAAACATTGAAAAAACAATAAGGTGTGCAAATACCTTACAGGTGAATTTCACATTAAATGCAAGCAGCTTAATGTTTTCTTGGTTTTAACACAACGGCACTGTATTGTATTGTATTGTGTTGTATTGGCCTCCAGCCAATGTTGAATGGCTGGAGGATGTGACTGCAAAACGTGTTTCATTTACATCTATGCATTTGTGACTTACCTATACGCTTATTAAATAGGGTTTTAATTTTCTTTCCTCATCCATAACCCCTCCCGGACTCCATAACATCTCTTCTAAGGATTGGCCTAAAGTTTATGGAAGTGACTGGACAAACGGTTTTTGTGCTTTATACCAGCAGGCCAGTTATTATAAAAATTCGATATTGTTCTGTATGCTGGATTTGGCCCGCAGGTCTTGAGTTTGACATGTCTGCTTTACGTTAATTTCAAGTTGCCATGTAAACAAATGTGAAATAAAAAACTGGAATTTGAACATCCACTTATACGACAAGTGTAGAAATGTAATTTAAAGATGTTGAAGTTCATGTAAAATGATCAAAAGCTCGTAAGCTGCTAGATGGCCCTAAGCTGAGGTTGTTCTTGTCAACTGATGTTATCAAGGTCAGGAATGAACTTCATCATGAAATTCAATCATCAATAGTGCTTCGTGGTCTTATGTGTATGTGTGTGAGCGTGTTTGATGTGTGTGTGTGTGTTTGTTTTCAGATGGATAAAGATACATCTTTCTCCTCTTTTATCAATGTCCTTTTCATTTTCATGCGTTCCATTAAATAGTGGAACACTGCTTTTGAATCAGAAACAAGCAATTTTCTTGTTTCTGATTGGCATTTCTGTGACATTTTGCGCTAGATAAAATCCACCGTTTGAAGTATTTGTTAACACACTAGTGGCCATAAATTTTTCATATTTGGGAATTAAGACATACAGATTTACACAGGCAAGGCGGATCGTTTGGGATCCAACCAAGCTTCTTACAAGAGAAAGAGATTTCATGACACTTGAACTGACTAAAAAGATCAGGCTGAGAGATGGAAAGCTAAAAGATCACGTCCGGAAGACCACCAATCCTACTGGGCAGGTGTAAAGTCTTGTTTGGAAAAATGTGTTGCAGCAGTCACAATATGTCATTTCTGATTTTAAAAAACTGTTTCATGTGTTTACTACTGTGTATATGGTGGATTTAATTGTTTTCTTGTCAAAACCCATCTTTGGATTTTAATGTCAATAAAAGAACTTCATTTGTTATTCCAACAGTGTTGTAAGAAGTATTTAGATTGATTTACCCATAAAGTAAAAGTAGCAATGCCACTCTATGAAAGTTCTCCATTGCAAGTAAGGGACCTTGATTGGTTACATTAACATCTCAGCTTTATTGTCTATAATGATCAGCCATAATAATAACACCCACTTCGTATTGTGCAGGTCCTGTTTATGGTACCAAAAGAGCTCTGCCATGCACTGTGTGTTCTGACACCTTTCTACCAGTTCATATGAGGGATCAGACAATACAGGCTGACTCTTCGTTGTTATAAACTGTCAAGATCAGATACAAGTGCAGAAACGACAGGCTGCAAAATTCAGGTCAGTGGTTTATCTTTCAATTTTAAATATAATTTCCAATAAACAATCAGTTGTTAAACCATGTGGGCAGTTCAAGCAAGCAAACCAAAAGGAAAGAGCAACATAAAAGTAACAGGCAAAGTCAAAATCCAAAACAAAAAAAACTCTAGGAAACCAACTGGAAAAAGTCCTCAGTGGAAAAACAACGACGTGTAGGACGTGATGGCATGAAGAAACATCAACAAAAAACTTGCACAGAACGAACACAGACTAAATACACTGGGGTAACAAGACAATGGGACACAGCTGTAAGGAGAACACAGGTGAACAGGGTGGACAGTCAACTCAACAAGAGAATACAAACACAGAAGAGACACAGAGCGGGAGAAGGAGCATGCAAGAAAACAAAAAGACTAAACCGAAACAGGAAGAATAACGAAATAAAACACAAACAATAAACAGAGGGAATTAAAAGGTCAATAGAGATCAAATAAATCAGGACAGGAAGTGTAAAGGAAAAATATAGAGTAATGATAAGCTAAAAAATTGTTCAAAGTGAGAGCGAAGAACCAATACTAAATAAATAACAAAGTATGAGTCATAGCATCTGTTCCTTACGCCTGCCAATGAACCTTATATCCTGCACAGTGACTGTGAATCCTGATGAGATATTCAAGGTTATTCAGATTTAAATGGTCAATGGTTATCATGTTATGTTTGGTTTATAGGCCTACTTTCAGTATTATCAGTTCACAGGCATTTATAAATAGGTACATTTTTGTATCTAAAACCTTAATCTGAAAAATAAGTATTAACTATAGATGCTTACCTAATATATCACTCTATCAGAAACATTTCCCTCCAACCCACGTGGCTCTTATGGATAATGAATGAATGAATTTGGTGGTGTAAAAGCATGAAATGAAAATACTCTGGTAAAGTACACGAGTCGAAAATGAAAAAAAGTTAAATAATATTTGCTTGTCACTTTTCACGATAATTTAAACATACACAACATAAATAAGTTGAAATAAGGACAAAGACAAAGGTCCTTTTGATAATTAGATACTTTATCGTCTACGCTGCCGCCGCCACCACAGATCCTTCATGTTAATGCGATAACTTATAAACTGTATCATGGATCATTTTCAGATTTTGTACCCATATAGACCTGACTGTGAGAAAGAACCGGAGTGTTTTGGAAAGGACCGTTGTATATTTTTCTGACACTAGGGGGAGATTTATCTTCAAAATTACAGTCTATATTTTCTCAACCAATTTTTTTAATCAGTCCAGATTTGGTCAATGTCAATTGACCAAAGGAGATCTATCCTGTAAATATCATATTTATGAAACCAACTGGAAAGAGTCAGCCTGTATTATGGAACTGTCCACAAGGATGTTGGACGTGTTAATGCGGTGTGTTAATGCGATAACTCAAAAGCAGTTTTATGGATAATTTTCAAATATTTTACGCATGTAGATGTTAATGCGAGAAATAATTTGAATGATATTATTAAAGATTGGTTGTATATTTCCAACACTATGGGGAGCTATGGGGATAGAAAACACAGTTTTTCAGACATAACTTGCTCACCGTAAGTTTGATTTATTCTGAATTTGGTGCATATGAGACAACTCGAGAAGATCAATCTTGTGTAGATCATTATTTACTGTAATCATTCATAGTTAACATACTAGGGGGAGCTTTTATAATGAAAAACACTATTTTCCAGGCATAACTCAAAGAATATTTCATGGATCAATTTCAAAGAGTAAACCTACATAGACTTTATTGCGTGAAAGAACTGGATTGATTGTGGGTAAGGTGAGTATTTTATTTATGACACTAGAGGGACCTTTAGCTTCAACAGTTTTCGGCCCATAATTTCTCAAGCGTTTAGTCCAAATTTGGTGCATATGAGACAACTTGAGAAGATCTGTCTTGTTTATATATTCTATTTCACTCTTATAGTTAATATTTAACTCACTAGGGGGAACTTTTTTTATAAATTACACTGTTTTGAGCCTTATCTTCCTAATTACTGGTCCAATTTAGTCAAACTTTGGTGAATATGAATCAAATCCTATATCAATATTTTACTCTGAAAGTTCATATTTTACTCACTAGGGGGGGCTTTCTCTACAGAAAATATTATTTTTCGGACAGAACTTCACATTTCGTTTGAGGAGTTCATTTAAGGGGAGGGCTTGTACCACACAGGGGATTGGGGACCTATGGGGGACATACTCTTTTGTCTGAAATCTACTTTTAGATTTAAAGTTCTTATGTTTATTCTGCAGGTTAGACTACCTATCTGGGCACAACCATGTACTACTGTGCAGGATTACAAGTGTCATATCCAGGACACTCAGATCATTAGACTGTTGCCAAAAAACAGACAAACAGCTTAATTGCCATTAGCTTAAGAACAGCACCATCTCAAAGAACCAGCCAAGATACTTTACAGCCCCCTTCTGGAGGAATCTGTTGGACATTAACGCTCAGGTGAAAGAAAAAGAGAGTAATGGTTTTGGAATCTTCAAACTTTTATAGCCCTAAGGAATATTATTCTGAATACTGCTATTCCTTCATAAGCAAGCAGAGTTAGGTAGTAGGTGCAGAATGTGTATGGCAATAGTAAAATACAATCCAAAAAACTAAATAAGAGTCATAATTTTCATTTTGGTGGGTAGAAAGATGTATGAAGTTGAATTTGCTAAACAATATTAAATTTGCTGTTGTTTTAGGAAAAAAAGCTTACCAGAAGTTTTTATAGATATGTAATAAATTATCCTGTTATGAACCCCTGCTCTCCTAAGCTTCACTATCAACGTGAGCACTACAAATTATGAACTTACATTGAGACACATATTAGGTATTTGTGTAGACATTATGAGCAAACATGCACATTATTTCAGTTATGGTTAACATGACATTCTCAGATTAAACTCCCTAATCCAAGTACCAACTTGTTTATTTTGTGCAATATTGCATCCTTGGCTAAAAACCAAAAGTCCATCTGCCCTGATCTAGTTTGGATGGAAAAGATTTGTTTGACTGGCAAAAGAACTTTCTGCAGCCTCATCTGGCACATTTCACATGGTTATGATGATGGTGAGCTGAACAAAATCTCCACAGATTAAAGCCTCCATGCGTATGCTTTTCCACAGTGTACCGCTTGTTTCAGGTGAGTCCTATTGCAAAGAAACTTGAGTTACTAAAACAAAATTTTTGGTCAAATATATCACAACCCATGAACACAAAACTTGTCAGTGTTGTGTCAGCTGTTCGGTTAATGCTCTGAAATTAAATGAGGGAATATGAGAGCAGCCCAAATGATCATGCATTATGCCATGTTAAGAGGCAGCCAGGATTACCGGGCTATTTGATAGAGGATTACAGAGTTAAAAGTTACAAAGAGCCTGATGCTTTAGAATGAAAGAAAGCTATGATATGTTCATGGTTCAAAAATATTGTATGTGTTTGAAAAGAGATCCTGAGAGGTAAATCAATTTTCAGAATAACTAATCTTAATAAAATACTTTTTAAATTGATGAACTTTGATGTTTGCTGCCAATGATATCAGCAGCTGTTATAAAGTGTAGTATTTACGTGCGACATCAGGGCATGTCACGAGGAATTAAGGGTCATTTTCTATGTCTATTCTGTGCTGAGATAAATAAATCAAATATCGGCATCAAATCCCGCATTACAATATAAACACATCTCAACATGTAAGGACGCATATGTGTCTGTGCTCCAGAAATATTAGAGCTGCTAATCTCGAGTGGTCGCGCAACATCCTGACTGGCAACAGCCAATCAATCTTAGAGCAGCATCAGGAGACAATACTCGGAGGAGGAGCAGGGGGATTGAGTAATCTGATCATAAAGCGACGGCAGGAAGGGATATTGGAGAGGAAGACAGTGTTTGGGTATTATGTCAAATGAGCAATGCTATTGGCTGAGGGATATCCAACATGCCATCTGTCTGGGCTGGGCAGCACAGATCAAGTGTGACGCATGCCGGCTGTAAATTGATTTCGTAGGAATCCGGGGGACAAGGACCTGTGACGTATGTGTACAGTTTGCAGCAGAGGGGATTATTACTATATTTCAGAGAATTTCACCCCTGTTGTCCTCGGGACTTCAATTTAAAACTGCTGCAGCATTGCAGAAGATTTAGACAAAACTTGGAGCACAATTATTGTAATGTTATTGTTATTGTTATTGTTATTGTATTGTAATTATCGTAATGATCCAGATATCACACAGAACAATGTCGTGAAATTCATCTCTGCATATAACCCATCCCTGAGGGAGCAGTGGGCGGCCCCTGTGAAGTGCATGCGGAGCTTTGGCTTTCTGGGTCTTGCTCAAAGACCCACGACTTGTGGTCAGGTTCTGGGCTCCAACCCTGGTCTCCCAGTTGAGGGACGACTATTATACCCACTGAGCTAAAGCTGCCCTTTAATAACTCACCGTCAAAGGAGATTTTTCATAACTTGAAGCTGCTAAAATGAATGTCTCAGTATTAACACATACTTTAGTAGCCAATATAAAGCTGTAATACAGGCATAATAAAGGGATACTTACTGCAAAGTTTAGGTTTCGTTCTTTCTCAAACTTTTTTCACTTTGCGAAGGATCTATATAAAATATAAATACATGCAAAAAATACTTATCTTGAGTTACAAGCTATGCTGCTCTCTAATGAATGTAATTAAATACATGGTGGTCAGAAAAAGTAGTGATAGAGATAGCAATATTTTCTGTCTGATTTACCGTAAAATACTGATACTAATACTAATACTTATACTACTACAGTTGTGGCTGTGTCTTCTCTTATATATAAAAGATCAGTAAAATAACTCGAAATTTTTATATGGACATACTACCTATTAATGGAACTGAAGTTAAAAAAGACACTGTCACAATAACGTCATGGTTCACAATCACTCACTTTTTTTTTATTTCACATCCATTATTATTTTATATTCAGAAAATGTCAACTTGATTTATATTGATGATTGAAAAACATTATCTAATTTGAAATTAGATACATGCATTTGAAAATAAAACAATAATTGGTTGCTAATACAGAGTTCCATTATCATGAGTAAGGAACTATACTAGCAGACGGCCGTAGAGAGTATACTTATCAGCAAAAATTCAAGAAATTCCAGCATTTACATAAATAACAAAAGCTTCATATAATGCAACAATTCTGTAAAGTCCTTCAAAAATAGTGTTGACACAACCGTCACCATTAATATCTTTGCAACACACTCGTCAAAGAAAAGCGGAAAAGATAAGAGTAAACCAAGGAAAGACAATTTTTTCTTTTGTAAATGCTGTATTCATGTTGGCATGATAGTATAAGCCCTATAAACAGAACGTTTACGTTCAGTTTTAAAAATAGCTGACACAGGTTGAGACGTTGTTCACTTACACGACCAGTTTCCTTGTTCTAACAAATTGTAATTTAATAGAGTTCAGCTGTGTGTCTGCTGTGGTCAACCTTGCCCTTATGTGGTCTGTCATCTGACCTCCTCCTCACCTTCCTGTCATCACTGGAATCTTTATTAAATAGACCCTCATCACTAGCAGCCTGCAGGCTGTCAAAGGTGCCTTGCCTCTCCCGCTCAACTCCTAATGAGGTGTTATCTCTCCCCCGGTTCTTCCAGGACTCCATGATACTTTCCAGGCAGGCGAACTTGGTGTCAGTAGTGCAGGCATACATACCTATAGGCACAGCCAGCACCATGGCAAGTACAATCACAACTATATGAATCTGTTTCTCCCTCTGTTCCATCTCAGTGATGTCACTTCCTGTTACAAACACAATGCACTGGCCGGGACGCGGTGTCTGGTTCTTTAGGGTTACACAGATTTCATATTTGGTTGCAGGCATTAGATCAGAGACTGAATAAGTGTTAATCCCAGGACCGATGTAGACCATTTCTTTTTTACCAGCCTCCGCTTGGCCAAAGTGGATGGTGAACCAGGTTTCAGCAGGGTTGTCCAAAACAGCGTACCACTTAATTGAGATACCACGCACCGTCTGCTTGGTGATGCGGATGTCGATGTAGACATTTTCATCACCAGCAGCTGCTGTACCCGAGATGCCAGGTTTGAGTGACGTCTGGGAGCCATTAGGAAGGTTGACGTCCAGGAGGATGCTGACAGATGAGTTTCCGATGAAGTTAACAGCAGTGCATGTGTAGACACCATGGTCAGCTGCATGGAGGTAAGGGATCACCAGGAGGGAGCTGATGGCATCTTCGTCAACTCTTTCCTGCGATTCTGATTGGAAAACAGAGATATCCAACGTTTTTTCAACAGAGTTGCAGGTATAGCCTATAACTATGCTATAATTTAGAACTAGGATTATTATTATTATTATAATTATTATCATTGACTATAACAAAATGTTGTTTCGCTCATGAATGATTCAAAATCTTTTAAAAGAGTTTTTGAGTTGCTGCTTATAACTTAAGTTATACTGGACCATTAAGCCCTATATAAAGTTATATCGAATGTAACTCCAGTAACTCCATGTGGCTCATTCATTTTGTTTAACAAATAGTTGTTTGTAAGACAAACAACTACTCGTATCCACATTAACACCTACAGGCAATTTTGTATGTTTTTTTAAGTCGGAGAACGCAGAGACAACCCACACAAATGCCTCACAGAAAGGTCCCAGGTCCCTTCTTGCTATGAGGCAACGATGTCCGGTGTCACAGGTGTAGCCACTTTGTAGATCAGTTTTAAGCAATTAATGAAATACGATAATTTATTTGACAGATGCCTATTGGGGCATCTTCCTCAAAATTCATTAAGCAGATCAGATAAGATAAGATAAGATAAAACTTTATTAATCCAAAAGTAGGGCTGCACAATTTGGTGAAAATGTCATAGTGCGATGATAGTGGAGAATATCGCACTACTTGTACTACTTGTACAGTATAGTTTTCGAAATAAATAACAGAAACAATAACAAAAAAAAAGTCAATTTTTCAAAATAAAGGCATTATGCAAACAGTCAGTCGTACAACTAAATAAAATAAACATTTAAATTCAAATTTCCAAATAACATATTTTGAACGATGTTCATGCCATTTTGATAGTGACCTGACGCTACTCAGAAAAAGGGTATTTCAGGAAACGCTTAACAATCTCTGTAGCCTGAGTGAAGGAATGTACTAGTCTTATTTTCTGTGAATATTGTGTGTGACAATGTGGCAGAATGATAGTGAACAGATTTTTTATTTTTTTTAATTTGCCCTAAGCGCACATTAGAGCAGCTGAAAATTACACAAAAATTCAAAGTTTATCCTGGGTAGACACAGAAATCGCTGGAGGAAATTCATATTTCATCTGAGACTGCTTCGGGATCCCACCACCCTCCGGAAATGAGCCGGAGAGCGTAGCGTGGCGTGAGCGGGAATTGCAACCACTGATCCGAATAAACTTGATGGCTGGCAGATAGATTCATGATTATACTTCTATTTGGTTTTAAACATATGTATAATATCCGTAGTAATATCAATTAGTCCGTACGAACCTGGACTGCCTTACTGTATGAACCTGGACTGTTTCACTGTATGAATCTGGATTGTTTCACTGTATGAACCTGGACTGTTTCACTGTATGAATCTGGATTGTTTCACTGTACGAACCTGAACTGTTTCACTGTATGAACCTTGACGGTTTTAGAGTATGAATCTGGACTGTTTTACTTCATGGACATGGACACTTTAACAGTAGGAATCTGCGCTATTTCACTCTATGGACCTTGAATGTTTTACAGTATGAACCTGGACTGCGTCCTTGTACTAATCAGTACTTTTTTATTGTATGAACCCTGACAGTTATACAGTACAAAACTGGACTGTTTCAATGTATATATCTCTACTATTTCATTGTATGAAACTGAAAGTACGAAACTGGAGTGTATCACTGTATGGATCTGTATGGTTTCAATGCAAGAATCAGGACTGTTTCACTGTGTGAATCTTTCCTTTGTCACTGTAGGTACCTACAATGTTTTACAGTATGAACCTGGACTGTTTTACTGTACGAACCTGGACTGTTTAACTGCATGAACCTGGAATATTTTACTATACCAACCTGGACTGTTTCACTGACTGAACCTGGAGTAATGTACTGTACGAACCTGGACTGTTTCACTGCATGTACCTGGAATGTTTTACTATTCCAACCTGGACTGTTTCACTGACTGAACCTGGAGTAATTTACTGTACGAACTTGGACTGTTTCACTGCATGTACCTGGAATGTTTTACTGTACCAGACTGGACTGTTTCACTGTATGAATCTGAAATGTTCACTGTATGAATCTGGACTCTGTCATTGTAGAAATTGGTACATTTTTATGTATGAACCTAGACAGTTAAACGGTACACTCTGGACTGATTTACTGTATGAACCTGGACTCTTTCACTGTATGAATCTGGAATGTTCCACTGTATGAATCTGAACTCTGTCACTCTAGAAATTGGTACATTTTTATGTATGAATCTGAACAGTTACACTGCACACCCTGGACTGTTTTACTGTATGAACCTGGAGTGTTTTATTCTACAAAACTGGACTGTTTCACTGTATGAACCTGGATTGTTTTACTCTACGAACCTGGACTGTTTCACTGTATGAACCTGGAATAATGTACTGTACGAACCTGGACTGTTTCACTGCATGTACCTGGAATGTTTTACTATTCCAACCTGGACTGTTTCACTGACTGAACCTGGAGTAATTTACTGTACGAACCCTGGACTGTTTCACTGCATGTACCTGGAATGTTTTACTGTACCAGCCTGGACTGTTTCACTGTATGAACCTGGAATGTTCCACTGTATGAATCTGAACTCTGTCACTCTAGAAATTGGTACATTTTTATGTATGAATCTGGACAGTTACACTGCACACCCTGGACTGTTTTACTGTATGAACCTGGAGTGTTTTATTCTACAAAACTGGACTGTTTCACTGTATGAACCTGGATTGTTTTACTCTACGAACCTGGACTGTTTCACTGTATGAACCTGGAAGGTTTTACTCTAAGAACCTGGAGTATTTCACTGTATGAACCTTTAATTTTTTTCTCTATGAACCTGGAGTCTGTCACTGTAGAAATCTGTACATTTTTGCTGTATGAACCTAGACTGTTTTATTGTATGAATATGTGATGTTTAGAATGGTAAGAAATTGGTTTGAATCTGTACTGTGTCACTGTAGATACCTGAACACAGTACAAAAGTATGAAGTAAGACTGTTTCACTCTTTGACACTAGACTGTATTACTATATAAATTTGGACTGTTTTAAAGTATGATTTTGGACTTTTTTTCTGTGTGAAGCTGGATTGTTTCGCTGTATGAATCCTGAAGGCATATAATAGTAAAAAAAAAATTTGTAATTGTCTTAGTAGTATTGACGTAAAGACAATAGTAGTAAAAATGCATTTGAAGTTTGGGTCAGATTGAACAATATACAGCGGATTATTTATATGACGTTCGTACTATGAGAGCTCAGTTAACCGGAGTCAAATTCCTTGTATGCATATACATGGCCAATAAAGCTGATTCTGATTCTGATTCTGGATACACAGCAACTTCCTCTTTAGCAGTATATGTTCTTATTTCTTTTCTTGTAAGATTATCCTTCAGTTTCCTTCAATTTTTAAAAAACATATTTTTTCAAATTGTTACTAAAACATATTGTTTATTAGTTCCAATCAAACTTCACAATTTTATTTACAATTTAAATAAAACATAGAGGGAGAGGAATACTTTTAAGTATTCTGAATAGTTGTGCCCTCAGGCACACAGAATCATTTGGTGTTTCTTAATTTAGGTGAAATTTCAGAGTATCTACCAATATGTTATGGTCTTTAACTGATGCTAATTACCAGTTTTCAAAAAGGAATTAGGACAAATATTCTTTACGTTGCATGAATATCATTAGAAGCAGCATGATTGTTGTTTATTTATGAATGAGGGATTCCTTGCAGTCATGATCTGCACTGGGCTCTATATAAATGGTTTCTAAATGACAGCCTAGACCAAGATTATATAGACCACAGTAAACCATAATCTCCAGCACTCTTAATCAGCACTGATGAAAGTGTTATACGCATATGCAAGTTGGGGGATTCAGTGGTGATTAAATGAAAAAGGGGCTATGTGAGTTTGCGATTAAAATACGTGTTTAAGCATCTAATTAACCATACAAAATCAATGGAGTGGGGTCTGTGGACGGCATGCTGTGGCCATCACACTCTTACCATGAAATCCTTTGATTATCTTTAGCCCATATGTCCACCACACAGCCGGGTCTGGCCTGGCCTTAGCGAGGCAGCGCAGGGTAAGGTTTGCACCCAGGGGTAAGCTGATGTTTGGGAACGGGGTGGTGACAACTGGTTTCCTGCATTCCTGCACCTCTACCTCATGGAAGAACTTGCCCTTCCTAAACTCTGGCCCTGAGCACGTCAAGTAGGAGTTCATCAGTAAGATTGGGGGGCTTAGAGACCGGATAAACTCCACAAAGCCCTTCAGGCGGCAGTCGCAGAGCCAGGCATTGTCGTGGAGTGCCAAGACAACATTTGGCCCAAAAGAGGTACCCTCTCGTCTCTCGATGTTCTGCAGTTTTTGGTAAAGAGGCCAGTTCAGGAAGACCTCCTTGGATATTACGGTGAGCTGATTAAAGGATACGTCTAAATAAGTAAGACCTGGTAAAAATTTCAACGCTTGCTCAGGCAGGACATCAAGCTGGTTGTGCTTCAGGTCCAGGATCTTGAGTTCCGGCGTGTCTTCGAACGCTGTCCATGGTACTGATCGCAGTTTGTTTCCCTGCAGTCGAAGCTCTGTTAAATTCCCCAAACCCTCAAAACCCTTTGAGTTTATCACTGTGACATCATTGAAGTTCAGCCACAGGTGCTGCAAGGAGGACGTTTGGGAAAAAGCTCCTCTGGGTATTTCAGTGAAGTGAGATTTTTCGACGCGTATTTTGGTCAAATCATCTGGAAGGTTAGTTGGAATTGCCCCGAAAGCGCCATCTTCCATACATATGAGCGACCTAGGATTGAAGGGAAACGGTCTGGATGAACATTTGTTTACATGGTAACATGACGCTTCATTCATAAAAGGTTATACCTAAAACAAGCATCTAAACATGTTTAGTTTTTTAACTTGTAAGAACCCCGACCCATTTCTATTTAAAGGAAGGAGATATATACATATAAAAAAAGACCAAAAGGACCACATTTCGGATTTTCTTTTTTTTTTAAACATCAGGGGATTTTTCTCTACTTGAAACCGGTGCTGCCAGACATTCAATAATTAACGTATTTGTACGGGTTTTGGCGGCAGTTCACATCCGTGCTTCTTTCTCCTCTCACTTGACTTCTTTCCAGCCAATCGAAATGCTGGGATGTCGAAGTAAAGCACAACCTTATGTGCAATGAGCGTGGAACATGGGGATGTGGAGCCGGATTGCAGAGAGGCGAAGATGAGGATGACATTAGTATCAAAATGTGACCTTCATGTTCTCTAGGCTTACAGACATTAGTAGGGAAACTATCCTAATATCAATGACTGGCCACAACCTGTTGCAAGCTGAGAAAATAAAGCTTTTTGTAGTTGTTGCAGCATGCAGGTGGCAGGTGAGATCACCATCTTAAGTCGAAAAAAGCATCAGGAATAAAAATCCCTGTTTCCAATGCAGAACTAAAAAAACACAGCGCTTACAGAGGACATCTGAAAAGGAACACCTAGACACAGGTTGGAAAATAGTAGCGGTACAGACACTGTGTCTTTCTTAGTAATAATTAAGGCCGATTCACTAATGTTTGGTGCAGACTGGACATCTTTATAATGATGATAATATGATGATGTCTGATTGACAGTTGTTCATTGGGGTGGAGCTGCGCTGCCTTTATATTTCTCTTTATAGTAATTCCTATATACATCAAAATTAGATCTTTGTTGATTTTGCAATACATTAGCAGTGTTTTTCTATATAGTATACTATAAAATTACTTTCTTCAATTATTTTGTATAGATTTGTTCAAAATGTTGGTGAAAAATGGGTTCAATATGTTCTTAAAGCATAAGCACTGTAAAATGGACTGAAACTTAACTTAATTTGCAAAAAACAAATTGAAAATTTGCACTTAGGAAGTTCAAAAGCAAGGAGAAAGATGTCAAGCGAACTTTTCTTAGCATTAAACGTGATGTATCCTCATTGTTCCTTCTGGATAAAGACAGTATAAACTATGTAACTTTATTATGACCACATGACCATGTTTTAAGAAGTCTAGCATCACCCATTGATACAGTTCTAGAACCCTGGAACGGTTCTGCCCATAAGTGAGAAATGGACTGAAATCAGGTCTCACCTTCCATGACGGTCCTCTAGGCAGCTGCATCCCCGTAAACATCGAGAAAAGCTTTCGTAAGAAGGATTGTTGAACAAAATTATAGCTAACAGGTAATAAACTGTGTCCATAGTCCGAGAAAATCCTGAAGAAGAAGGCTACATTCGTGCTAAAGACCAGCAGAATACGTCAGACGAGAGAAGCCTATTAAACCTAATCCCTGATGCATCGAGCTCTGAGAGTGTCGTCTAATTCCTTAGAGACACTCGTGATTAACAATTGGACGGCCGACCCACTAAATCTGTCCGGGAAATATTCTGATATTCGACCTTAAAGAATGGCTAAACATGTAACAAGTACTTGACTATGCTTTATTAATAATTGATTTGTTAAGAGCCAGTGTAAGTGGGTTACAGTGTTTGACAGAAATTCCTCTAACTGGGTGTTAGAATGTACACATGGATGTCATCTTTCTTAATGACTTTTTTATGTTGATAGAACTAAAGGATTGCGTTTTTGACATTATAACAAGAGCTTCATCATATAAATGAAATATTAAAATATTTTGAAATTACATAGTTGGATTTAGTAGATTCAACAACATTATGTTTGAAAATTTCAATATAATTGTTTACTACATGTTATACAATTGTGCTCAGTAAATTTAGTAATAAAAGGGGTTGGGATTTCCTAATAGTGTTTAGTGAATTCAACATAACAGAATTGTTTTTGGTAAATGAAACATAAACTGCTTATCAAATTCGTCATAACTTTTTGATGTAGCATTTCATGAAGGCGTCTTGGTGACATTTGTTTAAAAGCATTTAACAACAATTATTTTTATTGTGTTTTTCCCATTATCCCACCTACTCTTATGTGACCGGTTGACATTGCTTAGTTAACTAATTGCAATATTTTATTACTTACAGTGCTCCCAACTGCAAATGCTAAAATAAATCTTATTCACCCTTAGTTTTCAAAGACATTTTTTATAAAGCTAATTCTAGGGTCATAGAAGTCTGTCTGGTTATTATTTCTTGGTTGTGGCTTGCATATTGTAGACTGCATATCAACATTTTGCCTCAAACTGAGGCTGTTAAATCAGAACTTAATACCTACAATGTTAATTCTATTACTCCAATGAATGATGGCTCAATATATTTCTTCCACAAAAGGGGAGGTCTAGTAAATAGTTTTTCGGGGTCAAGAGGCTAAAAAGACAAATGTCAAGCCGAGCAATAAAAATCTACCAAAGGGATCTTTTCACAATCTGGCAACCAAGGATTTGCAAAGGCTTACTTTTGATTTATCAAGCAAAATTACATTGTTTATTGCCAGTAATAATGTCCAAACAATACAAACCTTTATATAGGGTACATTTATGTGTTGGGTCACCAGAAACAGACTCCAGGAATCAAGAGTTGGCAAATCTAAATGAATTAATGATGTGTGATCTGTGTCAATTTTTAAACCCATGCTGATTGTAAGAACAAACAGTAGCACTCACTGGATATGTAAGTATAAAAGTTTATTTTTATTTAACTATATATTGCTATCATGATTAACTTTACATTTAATGGGGCAAACATCCCTCTAAGCGGCACAAAACAGGTACATAGAAATATTCCAGTATGTGTATCACTGCTGGCAAAGGAACAATTTTTAACATTTCCTTTTGCACCATTTTCCAGCATATTTACAAAGTGTCATAGTTCAGTCTTCTTTGTACTTCTCTCCAGCTCCAGCTTTTCTCCTTTAACCAGCGTGTTGATCCATGCCAATGTGTATATCTTCTCACAGAAAATATGACAGATATATATACAGAGGCACAGACTTAACTGCATTTGTAAGTGTACATCATCTAGCCAAGTATATACAAATATTATCATACATATATGTTATAAACAATGGAGTATCCACTTTTGAGTTCCCTTTAAACTGGTTAGTAAAGGTTTGTTCGCTCGGCCATGCATCTCTGATGAAATTCAAATTGCAATGTTTGTTTCAATATTGTTTAAGCTTTTCTATTATAGGCTTTGAGATAATAACATTATTTTAGACATAAAAGCACAAGTGTGTTTGAACACAAACGTACTGATACATGTATGATAGTCCAGGAAATTTCACATTGGATATATAGTCTCAACATATGTGGGGAAAAAAGCTCAAAAATGTTAGATATTCTCTAAACTGATATTTCCATTATAGTGCAGGGTGCAAACGTCCTTTGATAGAAGTTGGCTTTCTGTGGCGGTGGAGTTGATGGCATGATCCAGCGAGCAGGAACAGGTGGTGGGGAATGCCATCGTGTGGGTGTATGGGAGCAAGTGGGAGGGGGACTAATGCCAGGATGTTGCTGAGGGTGAGAGTATGGGTAGTGATGGTTATGTGGATGGTGATGGGGATATGAATGGGTAGTGGGGTTTGGATTGGGTCGTGAATATGGGTGGCATTGAGGGAGATGGTGTGGATTAGGAGCAGGAGCTGGAGCTGGAGCATGATGTCAGCAGAAGTACTCGTTAGGCTGTCCCTCTATCTTCGCTGTGGCCTCAGAATCCAGGCTGGAGCGGGCTGACAGCAGTCTGTTGGACTCCTCTGGATTTAGTCTGTTCAAATACTCACCCTCAAGCCCTTTTGCCTTAGTACCAGGTGAGAGAGTTTCAAAGGTTACATATGAATCTTGGATGTCCTTGGATTTCTTTCCCCAGTACTTTTGGATGCGTCTCTTCAGTGCCCCACAGCACACGATGACAGTGAGTGGGACTGCTATGATACAGGCCACTGTGATAACAATAACATTGATCAGCTTCTGGGTGCCAGTGGCACTGGCTGCTTCATCAGTGGAAAAAATTACACACTGTTCCTTCTTGGGGATCAACCCTCTCACACACACACAGGCTATGTATTTGGTCCTGGGCACCAGCCCTTCGATGGTAACACGGTTCTGCCCTGCCCCAACATTGATCTTCCTCATGTCCCTTTCTCCAAACACAGCATACAGTACACTAAATGCTGTTGTGTTCTTGGCCTTTGGGGCTCTCCAGTTCAGAGATATTGTATTGTCTGTATCACCGACCACCTTTACCGAGCGGACCACCCTGTCGGGGTCCTGCTGCAGTGATGAGGTGTTAGCTGCCAAGTTGCTTAGATTAGTCTTTTCCAGATCAAGCAGTGCATCTGGATTGGAGGAGGTGGCAGGTGCCGGAGAGGCTTCCTCTGCCAGGCTGTAGCTGACTATGCCAGGATCAGCACCAAGACCAGGTGAAAAGCCTGTATCCAGGGGAGGCATGAATGAAGGACTGGGAGTTGGAACAATATATCTGGCCACCAGCTTCTCTTGGTAAGCAGCTTTGCCCATGTGGTTGGGGTTCTTGACTCTTGCCTTCTTGTCAGTGCTGGTTTGGTTCCCGTCTGGTTTTGGTGAGTTGGAGACAATTAGAGAAATTACAGCTTCAGCATTTCCCTCATAGTTACTGGCCTTGCAGATGTATTTCCCCGAATCACGGTAGGACACAGCTGGGACACTTAGGATGGACCAGGTTATTCCCTCCTTTGAAGTTTCCTGCTGAACTGTTGTGACACAGAGGTGACACAGAGGTGAAGATGTGGTCGTTACACAATAAGGGACAAGAAATTAAAAAGCCAATTAAAATAGGATGTGACATCTGACAGTGATCCCCTTTCAACAGTGCTCAAAGAGACACCAAGAAAGTGATTACAGTGTTGTACAGAGCATCACCAGTGGTTGCATAAGTGTTGCATCCACATATCTCAGTCAGACTTACAACCTTGATATGTCCACTGGTGGCTCTCTGTTTAATTAACAGCAGCACTAGAGAGCAGACAAAAGCATCTTATCTAAGGCACAAGTATTCTTTATTAGAAACACCTGTTTATTCACCTGTCCCATTAAGCTGTTGTCCATCCACCCTACGCCACGTCAAATCTGGGATGGGGACTCCAATTGTCCCACAGCGAAGGAGTACGTTGTTCCCAACAGCGCTGCGGACCCGTGCCACCGCTGTGTGGATACGCGGGAGCTGACAGCGCCGCAGCTCGGTGTCACTGAACAAGACCCCTGACACACTCTCTGGAGCTGAACACCGGAGCCTTGTGTCTATGAATGCCACTGAAAGGGTCGGAAACTTCTGGAACTGGACCAGGTCGTAGAGCCGGCAGTCACACACCCAAGGGTTGTCGTGTAGACCTGAGGGTAAGAGTACAAGTAAGGCTACAGGAGAGTCCAGCTGTGTGCAAAGTAATAGACCAGCCTGCAGATGGTCAGTGTGGATGTTAGGATGTTAATCCTGTAAGAGCATTAAAAATTAATTCATAAACTACATCATGACCATGACTACAGCAATGATGACAACAATGATGACGACAACGACGATGATGATGATGTCAATTTCAGGTTTTGTCATTATTTCAGGCATCCTGTCTGTGACCATCACACTATCCTTTGGAAATTGACCTGAATGGGTTAAACACAAAAGATGGGCAAGTGGGAAATTAATACAGCTATTAATTTCTGCTTGTATCCGACACATGCAAAGCAACACGGTGGTGAAAATGACTCCCCTCTTAGTTAAACTACATTAGATAGATAGATATATAGATAGATAGATAGATAGATAGATAGATAGATAGATAGATAGATAGATAGATAGATAGATAGATAGATAGATAGATAGATAGATAGATAGATAGATAGATAGATAACTATTTGTATCACTTTACTTCATTCCCCTATTTAGCATTTTTAACCCATTTACTATAAGCACAATACACATTATCTGCCAGAAACTTTTAATAACTTTATAAATTAAACAGCTGTACTCACTAATGGATGCCCCCAAGAGACATTAGAGTTTTTGTCAAATATATTAAGAAACATTTCTATGGGTTTAAAACTAAATATAAGATTATTATGAAATCTTCCGCTGTAAAAACTAAAGAGAAAAAAAACTTTCTTAATTTCATATATCAAACGCAGGGTTTTTCTTACGAATTTTTTCTTTGGTTGTTATTAATGAATATTCCCTTGCGCAAGATAAAGACACTGCGCACCAATGAGTAACGAGTCATGAAAACACAAACTGAACTGAAGGTTTGGAGGACAGGAGGTTGGAGATGCGCTCCTTCCCTTACCAAGTATCATCTTCGAGCTCTCTGGACCTTGCAGAGGTTTTGCGGCCAACCAGGTGGACAACACCTGAGCCGGCAGGGTCAGCAAGCTGTTGCTGGACATGTCCAGGTAGGTGAGGTTCTTGATGTAGGTGGTGGCCTCGGGTGGCAGTGAGGTGAGCTGGTTGTTGTGCAAATCAAGAAGTCTGAGGCTGGGCATATTCATGAGGGATTCCCAGGGAAAGGCGGTGAGGGTATTTCCGTCCAGACGAAGTTCTTCCAGGTTGATCAGCCCCCGGAAACTGTCCGGGTTCAAGGCGGACAGTGCGTTGAAAGACATCCACAGAAATTCCAGACTGGAGAGGTAGTTAAAGGCTTCGCTTGGTATCCGCTGGATGGCTGTCTTCTCAATCCGTAGTTTGGACGTGTCAACGGGGAACCCGACAGGCACAAGAGAGATCTCAGGATCATTACAAATGACGCTCCTGAAAGGGAGATAAGCGAATTTAAACTGCAGTGTAAAATGATGTAAACCAATATGCTTCCCCAATATACCAAAAACTGTGAGAATTATACTTGTAATAATAATGTAATAACAATATAATTGTTATGATTACAAATCATATGAAAAAAGCTTCAAGTCTGATCTTAATTGAGGTTGTGAATATGCAATAATATGTTGTACAGTTTGATCCCAAGCACCTAAAATGTTGTGGCTAATAATTCGGAAAAAGAATAAAAACAAAATCTATCAAAGTGATATAAAATGCATAGATTGAGATGAGGGTGCATGCACTCCCCGAATGAACATTTTCACGTGAGTGCACTCCTGTGTAAACATCTGTCCCCGGACACAACGTGCGTGCGATGCAGAATAAACGACGGAGTTTTTGATGTAAATGTTCTGGTTTGGCCTTTTTCAATTAAGACATATTTCTTACCTGGCTTTCGATCCATCACTGAGGTTGTGGTAAAAACAGCTGCACTGCGAGGGGCAGGAGTTCACCGAGGAGACAAGTGCACCTGTGGCCACATAGAGGAGCATCACGAGGAACATTTTGGCCCCACTTATGCATCCGCAGCCTGCCTACAAGCGCCCAGTTTTGGTGCCACTGAAGTCAAACAGACTTGCCTTATTCTCCCATTTACAGGAATGTCATCCGCATAGCTTTGTCCCACCGATTCTCTGTCCCATAGTGATCCTCCCGCTACGAGTCCCGAGATAAAAAGGATAGACGAGGATTAGCGAAAGTACTGGCGTTCTTTTCATTTGGATGCGGATCGCATCCCAGAATCCAATAGGCTGCGCAGAGACGTCATTATTTGTTATCACTGAAAAAAACTTAGCTCATAGGCCAATGTGACGTTTGTATCTTTTTTTCTTTCTCTCATATGTTGCTTGTTCGTTGGAGACTTTCGTGACTGTTAATCTGTAAATGGACAGCGTTTATTTTACCACAAGGTGGCCCCTACACCATGTGGCCCACATCCTGGGGTCTGTCAGGATGTGGGCCAGGGCTCACATCCTACTAACTACTAATTTCAAACTAACTGAAACGTTAACTAAGAAACTTTGATTGTACGAATACAGACAATGTAACTCATCAGACATTTAGTGCTCAGTACCAGATTAGATATATCAGACACTTTTTATTTTCCAGTCCAGTACACAATTTGTTGGTATGAAGGATTCATCAACACGTCTGGTGTACATTCTAAGATAACAGAAAATACTTTACACCGTTTGAATGAAAGAGGCGTGCATAGAAGAGATTCTAAGAAATAAAACATCATATTTACTTATGTCAACATGTCCCCCAAAAGTAGGTTGAATAAATGGCAAAAAGATTAGACAGTATATTATTACTAAATGATTTTAAGCAAATGGCACCAAAACGTCTTTAGTAAGTGCTACATGATACCGTCATGATTAATCTAATAAACAAAAGTATTATTCATTTACTAAAAAGAATCATGTTGTTAAACTCCATTATTTGGATTGTAATTCCAACATCTTTTAAATATGCCATCCGATACAACTCCTGTTTTATTTTGCAGATAATGCAAATTATTATGTTATTTCAAGGTAAAAAGAAGAAGTAATGCAAACAACAACCATGTTTAATTTCTAAGAGTGTCTAAGCGTTAAGGTTATGCTAGACATTTGTACTCCATGTGTGCAGCTGCCCAAACTAGGGAAAATACACACACACACACAAAAACACACACACACACAAACACACACACACACCTACACACACACACCCAACCCCAAGGTGGCATTGGAAATAAAGCCCACAGTGATGTGAAAAGGGGGCGAAACACCAGCTTTTATACCTTTAAACAATTTAGCCAAGACAAATGTTGAGTATGAAGATAGTACATGAGTAAAGATACAAAAGGTGCAACAACAATCCTTTTGAAAGCAGAATACCAGAAAATAAACAATACTAAAATGAGAAATCCCATTCTTAATTCTTCCTCTATTGAATTCACTTGTTCTATTGATATTTTTAAGTCTGCATTCTTGACCTTAAGACTTTTTTGTGTAACATTTCACCCAGTCTGTGTGGTTTTAGAACTGTGCACGTCTGTACTGAGGCTCTGAACACGTTGAGCAATCATGTTCCCTCATGTTGAAACCCTTAAACATTCCATATTGCACTGCTCGTGGCTAATCTCATTTACTGAAGCCAATAAATCGCTTCTTTACCAATATGCCAGAGTGCTGGACTCTGAAGTGCAGTATCATTCTTAGTCTTACAAAACCAGAAATACCAATCAAAATTAGATTTGGATAGAAAACTTTTAGGTGCAGAACATGATATCATCGGATGAAAATCAAATAACACATTGTATTAATGTGTGTAACTGCTTTCATCAGAAAATCGTGAAAGAACTTGTAGTTGTTATCAGCTTGTCAACATTTCTTAACACTTTTTAGATGTTCTCCTTTCTTAGATTTGGGATTAGTTTGATTAAGCAGTGAAATGTTTCCAATCTCAAGTGTGACCAATTTTAAATGAATAGGGGGATGGCAGATATGTTTTTCATTTTTTTATTCAACATCAAAGTACAAATGGAAGACATTCTATTGAATACTAACCACGGTGCTGTGGTTTCATAGAACCTCACACACATCACACACATATCGTCTGAAAAGGGGTCTTTCTGAATACACAGAAGAAGACATCATTTATTCATCACTATGTAAATATTATGAAGCGAAAAATGTTGATTTCTTGCTCTCATTATCCTGAGAATAAAACACATTTTTGCCACCCAAATGCCAGGTTTGTGTAGCCCTCGAGCACCGTGGCATGAAAAGCTGCTGATGATGTCGCAACTCTAACAAGATGAATCATCAACCAGCCTTTAGGTGGTGGCTGGATTTCATGTCATTTACACTCTTGTTCATAAGCGAACACTGAATTGGTGCACAAGCCTTTATTGTGACAATCCCAACAATCGCAATGCCCACCATCCCCCCTTCCCAAACACAGCACCTCGCCCGAACGCCATCACACATCACACATCTCCAGCGTGAGTCAATCCTCTGCTGCTGACACATGATGTGTTTGCATCCATAGAAGTACGTCCCCGTTCCCGTTTGAGGCAGATTTGGTCTCTCGAGGTGTGTACCTTTCAAAACCCTAACGATCTGCAGAAAACTGACAATGAAACAAACACATAGGTGCCATTGTCACCGCGCAGAAACACAGAGCCACAAAGGATTAATCCACATACTCCAATGGATCCGCTGTTGTGTAATAATAATGTGCTACTTAATCAACAAATGGTCAGGCATAGTAAATACCTAACATGCTTCGGCATTAACAGAAATGTGATAATTCTGCATAATGACAAAACTTTTGCATAAGGTGTGTGGCATTGACGTGTATATACGTGAATAGTACTAAAATGAGAATATATTTTTTATGTCATTCTTATCGCTATAGTCTCCGAATCACATGCACAGCCTTTGCCGAATAAGACCGTCAAGTGAGAATAATGGGAGTGTTATCGTTGATAGGTTGTTGTTTATTAAGGGTGGCTTTCTGTCAGTGTGTGTAATTTTAATTGGCCGACACCTGTTGTATCTCCTTAAAGCAGAGCTGTGGAAGCTGCGGACACCTTCGCCGTGTCTCCTCCGGTGTTTGACAGCAGCGGCGCTGGGTCGTCACCGGTACACACACACACACACACACACACACACACACACAAAGGCTGCTTGTGTAACTAATTGAGGGCTTTGCTGTTTCGGTGAGCAAATACGCATTAACGGTTGCGTTTGTGTGGTTATATTCATTAAGACATTCCTCCGCGGATTGGGGCGACGTCGAGCGTGGGATTTACATAATAAAGTGCATGCTTTTCACGTGAAATGCCCCTTTAAAAGCGGGGTCTGTGCGGTCATACTGAGGCACGTCGTAAGGGATCGGACAGAGAGGAGGGAAAAGTCACTGACAGCTGCACTTTGTTGATTCGAATCGGCACCATGATGGTTTCGTCTTACCCTTTACCCGAGGGCTTCTCCGACTTCGATGTGTTCTCTCTGGGGTCTTGTCTGCTGGTGGAGGGTGAGTGTTTTTGTTTTGAGCTGGATTCCGACCAAATGTCGAAAGGCTACGAGCTGCTCCCTCTGTGTAACGTTAACCCCGAGCAGGTCCTGACACCACCCGGATCTCTGATAGTAGATGAGGGGAGATCTGCAGCTGTTTGTCTGTGTACACACTTTGTGTGCAAACAACCAAATGATAGCAATGTTTTGACTGCTCTCATCTTGAAGTATACATGATTGGGCGCGAAAAGCATCGTTGTGCACGCTCCTCATCTCCTGTCACAGCATCACATTTGGCTTCAGTCACACGTTTATTTATTTTCAACCCCAAAGGTCTGCTGGGCTTCTTTTTAAATGCGGTAACAATTGCCGCTTTCATCAAAGTGAGGGAGCTGAGGACCCCCAGCAATTTCCTGGTGTTCAGCTTAGCGATGGCTGATATTGGCATCTGCATGAACGCCACAGTCGCCGCTTTCTCCAGCTTCTTAAGGTGAGTGACGTAACAACGCATCTCATAATGGAGATCTGATCGTGTCTGGCCAAATGTAATGAGCAAATGATAACGCAAAGTATAATGAGCACACTGGCTACCTGTCATCGAATGATTAATCGTCATGGAGATACATAATCGATAGCATAGAGGGAGGAAGAATCTTGAGTGCAGGAGAGCATTCACTAAGCCGATGTAGCCCAGGACACACTAGATATAATCACTAGTTAAGAGATGATCACAGTCACACATCAGAAAAGATTGTTTTTCAGATTGTGTATATTGGTATTATTCATTTAAATATAGATCCAGGGTGTGAAATAATTTCCACTGGTTTTAAGTGTCTGTTTTGTTAATTTTCACCAGTTAGAAGGATGTATTCATTGATTAGACCTCTGTCTGCAGGTACTGGCCTTATGGCTCTGACGGATGCCAGACTCATGGATTCCATGGCTTTGTGACCGCTCTCGCCAGCATCCACTTCATAGCCGCCATTGCCTGGGACAGATACCACCAGTATTGCACCAGTAAGTGAAAAACTGCTTCTGTCCTTGCTCAGAGCAGTAGGTAAAACACTGTATGCATCCTACTTACCCACTCTCTCTCTTGTACACACACACTCACACACTCACACTGTCACACAGACACACACACAGGTTTTCTTTGTGGAAATCAGCTGATTTTCAGATTTGCTTTCAGAGGCCAGCTGGGCAGAGGCATGCTTCTTTTAATTTGCCACAAACTTCTGTGCTCTGCCTTCTGTTCTGACTTATATCAATTTAAAGTAACAAAAAGACCACTTGCAATAAGCACAACTTAAAACAATTTCAACACCGTGGTCCCTGCTCCCATATTTAGCCACTTTTTACAGCAGGATATGGTGGAAAGAGGAAGAGATTCAACACCCAAACTGCAGTGTTTAGACCATTTACAGAACTTGATACTCTGCAGTAATCGTGTTAAAGGATGCTTTCATCCACTATTTTTGCATGATTTAAAAAACATGTAGAATCTCAAGTGCAAAGAAGCGTTTCAAAAAAGTACTGACAATCTTCTTGTCAGGGACAAAGCTGCAGTGGAGCAGTGCCATCACTCTGGCTGTGTTTGTCTGGCTCTTCACGGCTTTCTGGTCAGCCATGCCCCTCATTGGCTGGGGAGAGTACGACTACGAGCCCCTCAGAACCTGCTGCACTCTGGACTACACTAAGGGAGACAGGTATACACACCTACACCGATGACATTGCTATGAAGATAAATATTGATGTTACTGCTATATTTCTGAGCGAGATTTATCATGCTGGAGCCCTCTGGGCATTTTTCTCTCCACAGAAACTATGTATCTTACTTGATCCCTATGTCAGTCTTCAACATGGCTATCCAGGTGTTTGTTGTCATGTCCTCCTACCAGTCCATTGCACATAAATTCCAGAAGACTGGAAACCCAAGGGTAAGTAAGATGGAATAAATTTACCAACTCTAACTACATGTGATTGGTATAAAATGGTTAAGATATGCTTATATAGCAGCATTAAAAACCAACATGGAGTATGTGCACAAATTAGTTTTTGTTAACAGTAGCGATTTTGGATTCATTCTCATGTCCATTTCAACACGTTGAATGCTGGGGTCAGGAATCAGCAACTGCCCTCTGACAAGTGTGCAACAGCTCTTCCATGTGTGCCACAGCCACCCTATATACGTAATTATATCTGCAGAAAGACAGATTGATTCATATGCACTGAAAAAAGTTATAAAAACTCAATTTATATTTTGTTTCTTACTAATAAGAATGTTGAGATTAAGTGGCAGCTTGTCCAGGTTGTAGCCCGCCCCTCGCCTTAAGTCAGCTAGAGTCGGCTGACGTCAGAATTTTAAGTGCTGATACAGTGCTAGTTTAAAAAAAAAACATAAACACAGGCTAGTATACATCTTTCTTTGTTTGGAAATGAATTGTCTTTAAAATCAATGTTTTGTTTCAATATTCAGCTCAGCCTTGGGTTTAATCTCTTAACTGTAGATCAATTTTTCTATATCCTAGTACTTTCAGTGGTACCAAATGGAGTTTAAGGTTGTCAAAAATGTACCCCATCATCTGAGCACAACTTGCTCACGTGGATCTATTTCTTGACAACAAACCAACTGTAAATAGGAGCATGCAGGCTGTGGCATATATAGGTCATTGCCTCAGGGGGGAAACACGGCAATTGAATGAATGAATGCTGAGAGTAGCTGGTCCATGGTGAAAAGAACAATATATCTGTGGATAGCAAGTTCAATAATGGAGTTCCTCAGGGGCTGAATCTGGCTGCCAGAGTTTATGTTGCGTAAGCTCATTATCTACAGCTATCTGAGCTGGCTTGAGACGTTTTGGTTAAATGCATGAATGTTGCAGAGGATAGACACCAAGCTCTCCAACAGAACAGCGCAATTATGTAATGTAATGTTAAGAACAGCTCCATACGTCAAACTCATGAATCGCGTGAGGCATGCTGTAAAAATCCAGCAGGATGAAGTATTGAGTAGTTTTGTCTAATGTTGCTTTATGAATATATTTAAATACCTCTCTGTCTTTTTTGGTCAGTACTCCTCTTAGTTGGGTAGTCAATACAAACTTGTGCTGTTGTCTAACTTTGATGAAACCGTCAACAACAGAGCAAAAACATACAAAAACAAAATGTTTGTCAACCGGTGCGTGCTCGTTGCCATGCCGACACCACAAGTAAATAAGCACAATTTCCTGGCAGTAGATAAATGTTTTTTCAGGCAGGAATAAAATGAGCATGCACCGGTTTTCAAATCGTCGGCTACAATGTTTGCTTCCAAAAGGTTTTGAAATAATCTAATAGTGACTAATAATGATATCGTCACCATTAATTGATTATTTATAACTTAATGCTACTGAAGCAACTCTGTTTGTGGTCCTACATGCATGCACTAACACAGACTCATGATAACGTCTACTTTGATGCTGTTTTAATGCGACCTGCTACTTTACTCGTTGGCTGTTTCTGTTTTTCGCTCAGCATGAATAGTGGTAATACAGTCAATATTTTCTTCTTGGAACATGATCCCAGGTGTATGACTTGCCCTCAAGTTATGAAACCCTCATGACTCAAGTCTCTCTTTCGTTTTATGGTTTATCAGTGTCTAATCATTCTCTCTCTCTCGCTCTCTACTTTTTATTCCTTTCCCTATTTATCTCTCCTGCTTCTCTCTTTCTACACATTCCTCTTTAGTTCAACCCCAGCACTCCTCTTAAGACTATGCTGCTCTGCTGGGGCCCCTATGGAATCCTGGCTTTCTACGCTGCTGTGGAGAACGCCACTTTGGTCTCCCCAAAGCTTAGGATGGTAAGGACAAGCACCGCAAAAATGCACACAAATCCCTCCACCATAATTCAGAAACATATAAATGTGTATATAGTGAAATGCAGCAGCATCTAAGCTGCTCACAGCAATAAATTAAACATACGGTGAAATATCTTAAATATTCCTGACTGTGGTGGTATGAAAAAATGCCACCTCTCCACAAACAACTCATATGGTACTCAGTATTTTTGAAATCTGACAGAAGCATCTACAACCAGGGGCTGTAATTAATTTCAAGCCTGATGACTGTATTTTAGAGCATTTCATGAGACACTGTGATGCTCTCAGAGCGCTAACCACATCGTTGTGCTTGTACCTGTCTCTACAGATGGCTCCTATCCTGGCTAAAACCTCTCCCATCTTCAATGTCTTCCTGTATGCTTTGGGAAATGAGAACTACAGAGGGGGCATCTGGCAGTTCCTCACAGGGGAAAAAATTGAAGTGCCTCAGATTGAGAACAAGTCCAAATAAATAAACTGAGCATGCAATAATTACACACACTTACTGTCCTGGTGGTTTCTCACAGGTATTTGAATGTTTCTTTCTGTGAGTGTGTCTTTGTGTTGTGTCTTCAGTACTGGCAATCTTTTTTTTTTGGTGCAAACATCTGGCCTGGCTTTGCAGGAGCAAAGGATAACCTTTGCTCCTTTGCTCCTGCAAATGTCTTTCATTTATGAATTGAAAATAAAATTTCAAAGTGCTGAAAAGTTAACAGAAAATGTCCAAACAATACCACAAAGGGCAATAGTAGTTCATTCTACCACTTGACAAGCAAAACACATCTGATTACTTCTGTTAAAAAAAACACATTATCCATGTGAAATGTAATTTTAATTCTTTTATCAAGCATGGGAATTCTTTCTGTAAATAGTCATCCGTGATGTGAAAATATTGTGTTAGTTTCATGGCTAATTTAAGTACAAACTATCCCACAGAGAAAGTTTTACAAGGAACTTCAAATCAAATTAGAGCCATTATAACAAATATGTGTGTTTTTAGAGGGCATAAGCTGTTTACCACACTCTTTCATGAAGCATTACTTTTCCTTAAGCCAAATTTGCAAACACATTTGTCATTTAAAGGTAGCAGAGAATATACTTATCAAGTGAACCATAAAAGTTGTAATATAACCTAAAAACGGTCTAACAGAGAAAGCACGTAACAGAATGTTAACTTTATTGTCAAAGGTATCCCCTAAAGTTTCTCCTCTTAAATGAAAAGTGAGAAAATGAAAGTTCTGCCTGCCTCTGACGTCTCATCCTGCTCTGTATCCAGAATAGAACGCGACTAATCCTCTAAACAGTGAGGCCATTCTTCTATACACAGCCCCCCGACATGTTAGAGATTAGTCTGCAGCTGTAGATTAACGTGTTTTTCCCTCAGATTTTCTAATGAAATGATGACAGAAAGCTTTGCAACCACTCAATACCATCGTTACAATAAGTTAACCGCAATAGAATAGTATACTCCTGCTTTATATAATGCTTTTAATTTGATAACTGAAGGGCTCTTCTATTGTATTTCCTGACATATGGACTATATAATAAACTTATTTAACTCATCTTACATATTGAAACACAAATATATAAATATTTACAAATAAATATCCTATGTTATTAGGTTTCCAAAAAACATGCTTCATCAACTTTTGTGGTATTGTTTGAATTTAGGATTGTGTGTAAAACAGGAAAATAAAGAACATCGTTACCAAACGAAACAGAAAAAACTACTTTTCCTTGAATGTTACTTTAACTTAGGAGGATGGTTGGGCATGTGACAGAATAACTTTTAAGATTTTGGAGCAGATCTAAATAAAGGGGCGTTTTCATAATTTCTGTCAATAATGCCTTTGATGTCTATGTGACTTGTGACCTTGTTGTCTTTGATGTCTTAATGACACGTAAATGTGCTGCCTTTTCAGAGGTTTGCATTCTTGGGTTGCATTTCTCTAGTAAATAACACGGGATAGCAATTCATGTTTAGACAGTACAAACAGGAATACTCACATCCTGACCCTCCTATGTAAATAAATAAAAAGCTCACTAATGAAGTTATTTGAATTCCTCAAAATGGGTGTTTGTGATAAATTTCTGCAATCTAGATGTGAGGATTCCATAGGACAATTATCCCGTACAGTATGTATAGACTGTATGTAGTTAAAATGTAAGTTGTAAGTGTTAAGTTTAAAGCACCCTGTCATACAGTTTTACAGCACCCTGTCATATTATGTTTCTGATTTACAAAAACTGATTATCTACAGTATGATTAATGCAAATATTACCTCAAGTTTTCAGCATTTCTTGGCATATTAATAAAGGTTTGAAAATTTTAAGACCCTTTTTCTTTGTATTATAATTTCAATTATTCAATAGAAGACTAGGTGGATAATCCTGTGTTGCATTAACATGAAATGTGTGAGTGGAGTCCATTGTATCAGGGTAGGGGGGAACCATCTCTGAGGTTTCCCACCTAGATTCCACCACTGAGATCGGTTCTGTACCGCCCCTTCATCAGGTGTTCAGGCCTTTACTACAGGAAGCCCTCAGTAGATTCTGCTTCTACCGGTTAACCGGGAGAAGCAGAGCTGAGAGAGAGAGGAGAGAGTCAGAGAAATCCAGAGAGAAAGAGGGAGAGAGAGAGTAATAGACCAAAGGAGAAGAGAGAAAAGGGTAGAAAAAGAGAAGAAAAGTGAAGAGAGTGAGGGACTGAACACTACCAACTAATTTTCATGAGGGAGAGGGAGACATAGAATCTGACAGGGAGATAGAAAGAGAGGGAGATAGAAAGACAGCCATAGAAAGGAAGATAGTGAATGAACACTCCCCCACTGAGTTAATCTGCACACCTAGCTTCCCCGCTTCATGAGTGGAAGAAATTTTTTTTTCTTTTTAGAAAAATATTTTACTGATTAGGGGTGATAGCATCCCTCTTACTGATCAAAAGAAAACAGAAACAAAAACGTAACAAGGTACAAGCAGAACACATGTAAAATAAGTCCCTTTGCGAATGTCAAGCCAGCTCAGCTAAATAAAAAGTTTTAGCCTTTTACATTACATTATTTGCTATTTTTGGCTGATTGGATTTGATGCCAAATCCTATATGTGTGCTCCAAGTGCCCATGAAAGCTTAGGGTTTCTACATCCTCAATGAATGTGTCAATCTAGCGGGCCTTTCAAGGTAGACCGGAAACATTGGAGCTACTATGAAGAAAAGGATTTTGTTGTCAATGTTTACAAGGCTGGTTAATAATAATAATAATAATAATACATTTAATTTATAATGCACTTTACATTTGGAACAAATCTCAAAGTGCTACAAAGCAAAAGCAGATGAAAGCATCATTAAAAAATAAAATAATAACTATATAATAGCCTGACCAAAAAGCAGCAATGTTAATTAAGGTTATAGGTTCTGCTAAAAAGGAAAGTTTTAAGTCCTTTTTTAAGTGTGTCAGTTGTCTGTGGAGCCCTGAGATTGTCAGGGAGGGTATTCCACAGACGAAGGGCAGCAGACCAGAAGGCCCGATCACCCATGGTGCTGAGCTTAGTCCGCGAAAGGAGGAGGCGGTATGAGTGGGTAGAACGGAGGGATCGTGTTGAGGTCAGTGGGGTGAGTAGTTCTTTTAGGTAGGGGGGTGCGTTACCATGGATGCACTGGTGAGTGAGGAGAGAGATCTTATAATCAATCCTGGTGGAGATGGGAAGCCAATGAAGGGAATGAGGAACAGGGGTGATGTGTTCGTGTTTACGCACTCTCATCAGGATCCTTGCAGCACTGTTTTGAACATACTGCAGTCTTTGAAGACTTTTATCAGGGATCCCGATGAGAAGTGCGTTATAGTAATCCAGTCTGGAGGAGATGAACGCGTGGACCAGCTTTTCAGCATCACTCAAGGTGAGTGAAGAACTGAGTTTGGAAATATTTCTGAGATGGTGAAAGGAGATCTTGCAGATGTGTTTGATGTGGGATTCAAAAGTGAGTTGAGGTTCAAATCTTACACCGAGGTTGGTGACCGATGAAGAGAGGGGAATATCATGACCAGAGAAGGTAATACTGGTTATGGAGGAAGACTGGGTCTGATGTGGGGTGCCAATTAAAATAACTTCGGTTTTGGAGCTGTTCAACTGGAGAAAGTTGTTTTTCATCCACACCTTTATCTCCTCCAGACAGGCGCGGAGAGTTGACAGGGGAGATGATGATGACGATGACGATGGAGAGGCTGCGGAGGAACATGTGTCAGTTTTTATGTAGATTTGCGTGTCATCAGCATAACAATGGAATGAGAGTCCATATCGACTGATGACACGGCCAAGGGGGAGCATGTATAGTATGAAGAGAATGGGGCCAAGGACTGATCCCTGGGGGACCCCACAGGTGACGGTGTGTGTCCGGGACCTTGAACTTCCAAGGGAAACATATTGTGTTCTGTCAGTGAAGTAGGATTGAAACCAACTAAGGGCGGTGGCAGTGAGTCCAGTGGTGTGATGTAGGCGGTGTAGGAGTATTCCATAGTCAACTGTGTCGAAGGCAGCAGACAAATCAAGGAGAATCAGGAGGGAAGGTGAACCAGCATCTGCTGCCATCCGTAGATCATATACCTGTTTCTGTGCTGTGGGCGGAGCGGAAACCAGACTGAAAGGTTTCAAAGAGGTTGTTGTAATTGAGGTGGTCCTGGAGGTGGGCAGCAACTACTTTTTCCAGAACTTTGGAGAGGAATGGGAGTTTGGAAATGGGCCTCTAATTAGTAAATAGTTCTGGATCGAGAGTAGGTTTTTCGAGGAGTGGTCTGATTATGGCGGCTATTAGGGCAGATGGAACAAAGCCAGCCTGGAGGGATTGATTAATTACAGCGGTGATCAGGGGACTGATAGAAGAGATGTTAGTTTTCACTAGGGCTGTAGGAAAGGGGTCGAGGGCACAGGTGGAGGGCTTCATCGTCCTGATGATAAACTCAACCTCCTTCTGTGAGATTTCTGGGAAACACTTTAGAGGCTGGGAGATCTCAAACTGTGAGTAAGTAGACTGGATAGGTAGAGAGGAGGAACCAGAAAGGACAGAACGGATTGAGCCAATTTTTGGTTTGAAGAAAGCCATGAAATTGTTACCGTGCTCTTCTGTATATTCTGTAAGGGGGGAGTTTGTGGTTTAAGAAGATGATTGATAGTGGAAAACAGCTGCTTAGAATTTCCAGGACTGATTTTGATGATGTTAGGGTAGAAAAGTGACCGAGCCTCTCTAGGGGACTGTGATCTGATTAGGCCTTTTGGTGTTCCCGAAAGGCTAGCTTGTGGACAGTGCGACCTGAAGCCTTGTAACGCCACTCAAGGACACGCCCAGCTGCCTTAATTTCCCGTAGCTCGCTGGTGAACCAGGGGGCTGAGCGGGAGAAGGTAACTGTTCTAGTTTTTACAGGGGCGTGACGATCCAGGATGCTACTCAGGGACTTATCGTAGAAATCTACTGAGTCATTGGCTGATACAAAGTTGGCAGAAAGAAGATGCTGGAGGTTGACTCTCATGGTTTGTGGGTTGATGTTTTTCAAATTCCTGAAGTAGATTTGACGTTTGGGCTTAGTGAAGGAGGACACAAGCGACAATTCCATGGAGACGGCCTTGTGGTCGGACACACCAAGATCGTACACAAGAAGATTGCTGAGAGGAGCAGAGTCAGTGATGACAAGATCCAGAGTGTGCCCCATGGTGTGGGTGGGGACATCGACAAGTTGCCTGAGATTAAAACAATCCAGTAGTTGGAGAAATTCGGAAGCAAAGCGACATGCAGGGGAGTTGACATGAATGTTCATATCTCCAAGTACTAAAATATTGGCAGAGGTTGTGTAAAATGTCGACAAAAGGTTGTACATCTCAGAGATGAAGGATGGGTTTTGTTTGGGTGGCCGGTAGATTAGAAGTATGGTCATGGAGAAAGGGGGTTTACAATTAAATGCCAGGCATTCAAAAGAAGAGATCGAAACCACCACCACGACCAGTGCTGCGGGCTTTCTGGAGGTAACAGTAACCGGCGGGACAGGTCTCATTCAGGACACAAAAATCATCTGGTTGTTGCCAGGTTTCTGTAAGGAACATAACGTCCACACATTTCTCCAGGATGTGGTCATGTATGAGGCATGATTTGTTTGTGAGAGATTGTGAATTAAAGAGTTCGATTTTAATACTAGATGGAGGTGGGAGTCTCTGTATTGGCCGAAGAAGACTGAAATCCACTCCACATTTTCTAACCCGCACAGTGGATGATTTTAACAAGGAAAGTCCAGTGACACTAATGGGGAAAGATGCAGCATTCTGATGACACGTCTGAGACGCGATAGTGCGCACGTCAGACCAAAAGGACGGAATGGAGTTATCTGAGCGGGAGCGGGAGTAAACAAACTTAGAACGGCAACTTCTGTGAATGTAACGGGGCCGGCGAAGGAACAAACACAGAAAGTGATCAACAGCGGCTTTTGGTGAAAGTGTCATGGGGGCTGTGATGAACAAGATGAATAAACAAACTGACATCAACGATGAACAAACATAAACGGACATAAACGATGAAACAAACAGATACAGAAGTCTCGGGTGATGGTACACCTGCAGCTACAGGTAGGCAGACCGTCACCAGACTCGGTAGAATTCGTACAAATACAAATACAAATACAGAATAACAGATACAAATACGGATATATATCCAAAAGGTTTGCCGGTGACCAACAATAAAAGGTATACTTGTCAGTTTATAGTATTGCAGGCTGTAGAACTCTGATGGAAAAGCGGCGAACAGACAACGCCAGTGTCCTCTCCATTCAGCATCCAGACTGAAGGTTAGGTGATTCAGAAGTCTTGCTCTGCAACAAACTGTTGGTATTCCTTGTTTCTGCCGTTCCTCAGTGTCCACGAGAAAAGTAGTAGGTTACACACCGAGTTAAGTTTTTATAGAACCTGGTTACTGGTTCTTGCCCTTGGACTTCAGTCTCAGTTGAAGACTGTGGTGGACTAAGATTCTGGTTGTCCTTGAGTCCTTGACATTCTCAAGGACAGGGATTGATTTTCTCCAGACTTTTAATGTGTCATTCCACATTTAGTGTATCTGAACCAATCTGAAAAATATAATGCATCAAAATGTCCAAATTGACAGAGGAAATTACACATATGTGTGCATTGGTGTACAGTATATATCTTTGATAGCTTAAAAGTGCCTTTTATCAAATGATTACACTCTATTTTGCTTCTTACTTGGAGGACAATACTATTTACTTCAATATAGTTGCCTCACAGCTTTACTTAACGTATACATACGTTGCTGTTTCGGTTTATTAATGTCTATTACACTACAAAACAGGACATAAAGTAGTTCAGTTGTAGTTTAGTAGCTTATTTTGAACACTTTTAACTATAACAAACTTAAGGCGATGCGTACAGCGAGGCATATAATGTTTGTTTTCACAAAAACACTCAAGTGAATGGGTTTCATCATCTTTACTTTTTAACAGATTTTCACTTTTTTCACTTTTACTGAAGTAAACAAGTGTCTGTGAAATCAGAGACACATCCAAGAATATCCCAGACGTTACAACATACAGAAGAAGGCCCCAGTTGGTGTTTCCAAGGAGATGAATTGAAGACTGTCTCGGTTATGGCGGGTTATTGTATAATTACAAAGTACGACACATGTGGATGGATTTGGAATCGGAGTCCATTAATAACTGTTAAGGCTTTCATTGCTTCTGAGTTTGTTGACTGTCTGTTGTTTTTATGACGGGTCTGAAACTTTGTGTACTGCTACCATGTCTTGATTTAATCTCGATGGGGCCGACCTCATAAAATTGAGGTTAAATAACCTTCAGTCATTTGCTGGAAAACACGATTGATTCCACTTATCAGATGTCATGACAATCAATTGAAATAACAATTAAACATCCTGCATGCATCATTCCTAAGCAGATCATAAATAAAAATCAAAGTCCAAAGACACTGATGACTATAGAGCTGCCATCTGGTGGGAAGAGCAACTTTGACCCCTCTTCGGATGGCTGGCCAAAATTACGAGCTGACAATTAAGAGGATTTTTAGAATTTCAAAGAAACATTATGCAATAGAGAAATTTTTTGGGATTTATTTGTTTGTGTTATTCATAAAAATATTTAAGAATTAAATAGAAAATTAGGAGTTTTATTGTAAATCATATAGTAGTATTGTAAGTCAGTTAATACTTCCTAAAGTGGTGTTAAAAAAGCACTTGACCTACTGACAAATCTTTTTTTGGTGTGTATGTTACGAACTGAGTGAGGCAGGCGTCGAGTTTAGGACCCAGGTGCACCCATACAATAGAAGAAGAGGCAGAGCAGGTGCCATTAGAATATTTAAAATCTGAAATCCAAATCTAAAATCAGACAGGGGTTAAAACCAAGCGATTCGAATAAGGCAACAATACAAAATCCAAAGAGCAGAAGCAGAGTCAAAATCCAATCAAAGTTCAGAACCATGAAAAAAACTCTAGAAAGACACAAGAAAATCTAACACTTGGAAACACTAGGAGCTGGCCGGGACTTGTGACTACTTGTGACTACTTCCTTCCGTGCCAGTTTGCCGTTGAAGGAAAGATGTGCACATACTTTATACACTGAGGTAACTAAACCATGAGACACCGCTGGGGAGGAAACCCAGGTAAACATGATGAACAATCAGAAAAGACGAGAACAGAAGCAATACTGGAAGACAGTTTAATTACACAGACACAGACAGGGAAGAGGAACACAAGTGAAATACACAAAGACTAGACAAAGAAGAAATACAGAAATGAAGAACATTAACAGACAAACAGCCTATAAAGGCAAAACAAAGGAAACATGACAGGAAATGTAAAACTAACTAAAAAACATACTTAACCCTTTAATAATAAAACAGGAACACAAACCAGAACGGTGACGAACCTTCACAATAAAAGCATACTATATAAACACAGAGTCATGACGGTATATGTATCTCATACTAAATTTTGTTTGACATTAAAACAAAATTTAACATTAAATACAATTTTAAGTATAAGTCTATTATTGAACCAAAAAGATTATGTAATACACCAAATTGCATCACTATCCTATTACAAATGGACACACACAGACCTGACGACTACGGGCGCTGTTCAGTCAAAGCATCATTTGAATGGACCATTTCCAGATACATGAAGGTGGTTGTGGGTTTCACCAATATCATAATGTCAAAACAGGAATTCCAAAAGAAACGATGAAGAGGGTGATTGAAATCTTCTTCTTCATCTTTCAGCTGATTCCTTTCAGGGTTGTCATAACGGAACATCTGTTTCCATCCATAGTTGCCGGCAGAATCCTGTTGGCTAACTGTGATGATTAACTCATAATGGATGAATTATGATTTACCTGTCTGGCAGGGGTTCAGAGTTAGCCTTTTTCACCAGTTCTCCATCACATACAATCAAACATATTCAGGTACTCAGAGTACATTGGGGATTATGTCTGTTCAAGCAGTAAAATTTTAATATTGGCTTTTTGAGAGGATTACTCAGCAACATGACCAAGAGAGGGAGGGAGAGAGAGAGAGAGAGAGAGAGAGAGAGAGAAGGGGAGAGAGAGAGAGAGAGAGAGACAGGGAAGGGGAGAGTGCAACAGGAAGTACAACAATAACAAAAAAAATTTAATCCATTTTGTTTTTACGCTAAAATGTAAACAAATCCAGAAAATTCAGCTGGTAGCAAGATGGTAATCATTTTTGTTCTAGCCATGCTAGCTGCTCTGCAGTACATGCACGTGTTCATGTTGAGCCAGTGTTATGCTAGTGGTTAATGACATTTTGGAATACTCAGTTCTGAGATTTGTTACAAGTTATTACTTGAAAAACACACAACTGTCTCAAGGATAGTTTTTTTTTCTTGCTACAGTAAGCGTCTTAGGACCATGGTAACACACACATGGACTGATCAATAGACTTACACAGTGATACCAGTCACACAAGAAGTTGAAGGAATAGTTGAAACCGTGAGCCACTAATCAGCAACTTCAAATCTGAATCTGGGCCAGAGGCATGAAGTGGAGCAGGGCAGCGGTACCCCCACACTCTGTCCACTCACAGGAATGTAAAAACCCATCAAAAGAGTGCAAACCTGCTATAGTAAGTTTCTCCAGCACCCAATTTAAGCACATGCCCCATACATACCTGTCATAACATTAGAACCACAGACAGGTGTAGAGATATAATGCATCACAGTATTAAAATACACAGTATTTAAAAAAATTTGCAAACGTAAAGGTCTTAGAGATATCCACAATGACCAAATTGTGATGGTTAGACTACCGGGCCTGAGCATCTCCAAATCCTAAGGTCTTTGTGGTTGTTCCTGGTCTGCAGTGGTGAGTACCTACGAAAGTGGTCTGTTGAAGGATAGCAGGTGAACCAAAGACACCTGCATGGACCCAAGACTCATTATTAAACATGAGGAGTAAAGGATCTACTGTACACTGTTGTCGTATCCCACAGAAAAGCAGATGAAACAGAAAAGCAGATGAAGCACAAAACGTTGGAAAAAGTTATTGCTTCTGACAGAAAGGTTTCAAAACACACAATGCCTCAATGTTAGCTGCGTATGGACTGATCTGTATGCCCGTGCCAAAGTCCCTAAAGTCAGTGTCCTTAGGGACTTTAGGTTATTGCATGTCAGTAACAGAAGAAGGTTGCCTGGTCTGAGCTTCACATCAATAGTGTGCGTGTGCATCTCTTACCTGGGGAAAAAATAGCACCAGGATCGACTGAGAATACGGCAACGTGAGGAAGGCATTGAGATGTTTTTTTCGGTAATGTTCCGCTTGAAAACTCTGGGACCTACAATTCATATGGATATTATTTTAACCCAAACCAAATTATTGTTGAGGACCCAGTACACCCCTTCATGGAAACAGTACACCCCAACAGCATTGGCCCCTTTCCGCGGGATAATGTGACCTGCCACACCTCAAAAGCGGTTCCGAATGGTTTTGAGGAATACAACAAAAAGTTCATGGTTTTTACCTGGCATCCAAATTTCCCAGCTTTTTATACTTAAAAGAGTACAGCTAACATTTTGATGGTACCACTACACACATTCAGAGGTCTTTTGAAGTCCATGCCCCGATGGGTCAGAGCTGTTTTGGCAATAAAAGGGAGGTTTATTATGATGTTATGACTGATTGCTTTTTTTTTATGTTCACACACACATTGGTCCCAAAAGCTTGCCATGGTACTCAAAAGACTCTGACATGTAGTCTCAGGGCACCATGGATCAAATCACCAACCTTCTCATCAGTCAACAGTCGGCTCTATGCTACATTTTAACAGAAATAACACAAGATGCAAGGATGAACAACCAGTCTGTGCTACTACACAATTGAAAGTGAGAAGTGTCAAGATTTATATCAGGGTGCAAAAACAATGAGAACTGTCAGCCTGACACCAGAGGTCAACCCTCCACTCCATGAGTGATCCAAACTGTCAGATGAGAAGCTGGTTATACAACCCTGATCTCATAAGGCTGCACATATACACACATATCAACACACCCACTGTTGTTGAGCAGCCACATGACAATCAATGACAAGGCTGAACACAGCTGCTCTTTCAATCAATTCATTGAAAGTGAGAAATCACACCATTTGTGTACAAGGGTGTTTGAAACCAGTGATTATGTGTCATTAATCAGTACACATTCTATATCAAGACAAAAATCAAATACATGACTTACACAATACATGTTAGAAAAAGAACATATTGTTTGGAAGAAACAGTATTTTTACAGGATTAGTGTCTGAGTGTAATCTGGATTAAAGTGGACTTGTGCGTCACTGCTCTGTAGAAATCACTGTTTTAATTCATTCAACCACTCACTTTCAACACCACAGCAAGGATGACATTCTGACCATGTCAAATTATTCACTAACTGACACAATGAACACACATACACACAAATGCAGAAAGACAGAAAATCATTTGCTGAGTATTGAGTGCCTTTGAGATCATTTCAACTGTTACAATAACTATCTCAAGATTAATGCTCTGCTGAGTTTGCCCCCAACACATTTGGAATAAGGTTGTGTATCTGTAAGAATCTGGTGATCCAATACCTGTTATGTTAAAGGCCTTACTATAAACATGGTAATATATTTTCCTAAAGGCTCCTTTATTATTGATAGGGATGTGTCTAAACCATTTCATTATGTTTTTTTTTTAATTGGCTGGAACGGTTGAAGACTATAACTCTGCTGTTTAGCGATCATGAGTTTTTGCATGTGTACTATTAATTGATAATCAATACAGAGCTTTTAGAATCAACACACAAACCATAGAAATGCTATACTCAAATGCACTGACATAGTGAACTCGTTAAATATAGAATGATACTCACTGTTTTCTGATTTTTTTCCCTAATGTTCGTATGAAAATGAATTCATCCCCTACAGTGGACAGGGACCGAATGGTGCGGGTTTCATCGTTAAAATTCAAATTGTGTTTATCCAGAGACTGTTTGTCACATGCTCTTCTTTTTTGCTATGCGTCCACTATGCTTTGATTAAATAGATGGATTTTACACATTCCTTTTAATCTTTTCATCTACATGGATTATCATGTCAATCAACTTCCCTTTTTTATAACTGAAGGGTGTGTATGCCATTACAATTACGTATGGAGTGTTTGATAAAAGACCCTTTTGTAAACACAACAACCTACAAACTGTAGGTCCAGTTCAGTATAGTGTGTACATTGTAGGGTACAATGTCCTCTGCACTCCAGTGACCAGATGTCAGAGTCAGCTGGATGCCAACGTTGGAAAATAACTTTATATTACAACAGTGGCACTTATTATACTGTTATTTAATAAGATGCATTTATTTTGGTGTCTTTACTGGTTACTGGCAATGCTGCTTAAGCAGCGATTTATAAAGTATTCACATGCATTACTTGAGTTGAGGTACTTAAACTACACTATGAAGATACTCCACATCAAAGAAAAAAACCTACATTCAAAACGATTCATTCTAGAATGTAAAAATTATCAGCAAAATTAACTACACATAAAGTACGCATTCTGCAGTAAAATGATCCCTCTCAAAGTGTTTGCATTACGATTTTCTGCTGTAGATGTTATAGTTTGAGGTAATCAACCACTTTATACACTGCTGAGGAGTTCGCCCTACATCCAATATCCTATATCCATATCCTGTCTGTAGCATATCTGTCCTGTGAGAATCATGTAGCTCTAAAAATTCAACTTTTGGGTTTGTTCTCATTTTAGTGACATGGTCAGGAGGATCCAATATGTTTTTTCAAACTAAATCCTTCAGTTTACTAGAATGTATTTATAGAAACCCATCCAGTCATTAGTTGTTGACAGATTTCAGTTTGAAATAAAATGATGGATTGAGCGATGACACCAGAGTATAGTGGTGTTAGCATGTCTAAAAGTGCACATTCAAAATTAATTCCTCCTTTTCTAGTTCTTCCTCCTTCTTTTCTTGATATTTTCCATCTTCCAACTAACTCCACATCATTCTTTTCTTTGCCTCTTTTGGCCTTTTTTTCCTCTCCTTTTCACCTGATTAAAGTGCATGGAACTTTTCCCAAAACTGCAGATTTCAGCCCACAGAAACTTAAACTCTGCTCCTCTTCTTATTAATTCTGTTTACATTCATTATTGCCCTATCTTTCGAAATTGCATCCCTTCTTTCTTTTAATGCTACTCCTATTCCAGTAAGTTGGTGTTTTTCTTGTTTACATTCATTGACAACTCTTACCTGTATCTTGGTACGGGAGCCGTGGTATCAGTGCATTTATTTAGATTAAGGAAAGAGTGTCACTCATTGCACAACCCTAGAGTACAGCAGAAATGCAACCTACAGGGGATGGTTTATAATTGTGTCCTTAAACTCAAAGTCCTTAAACACATTTCTGTCCTTTTTCCAGTATCTCTTCTCCTGCAGAAAACTTGTTGCTATTTAATGAATGTTTTTCTAGCCTATACTGTACATCCATAAACATGTACATTCTATTAAAAAAATAACATGACTTTGTAATTATTCTGGGCCACTAAGATTATTTTTTGTGCATTTGGCTGCAGCGGCTTGGATTTTGTATGGCTGTTAGAAATAAACACTTTGGCAATTGAACAAGATTACGTTGCCATCTTGAATGTCCTGAGCTACTTTCAAATCAGATCAGAGCAAAACCACTGGCACTAAAGCAGCAGAAAATGTTCATCCTCTCACCCAGCCAATCTAGTTATGGGGACGGAGTTGAGTCTGCCCTCGGCACCAGCAGAGAGGACACTGGACTAAAAGAGGATTTGTTTCCCCGGACAAAAATGGTGACTGGAAATAAGTAAACAAAGTCTGACAAACGTATACACTGACACGCTATGTATTATCTGTAAATGCTGTTGTTTCATTGTCTGTGTGTGGGTGACTGTGTGTGTCAGATTGAGATAGAGAGAGGGAGAGCGAGTTAAAGCACTCAGTCTCTACGGTGAACCAGAAGCCAAAACTGAGTACCGGACTTCATGAATCTTCTTAAGCTTTCCAGTTAAAGTATGTTCACCAAGGGAAATAAATGTGATAAAGCTGTTCTTTCATCTAACGTGATCTAACATTCTAAAAATAAAACAGAAAAATGTTGAGCCCCCCTTTTTGCCATATTTCTAAGAAGTATCGCCTGGAATAAACCCGTCTATGTCAAAAAACAGAATGCAGGAGATGGTGAATTTCTCAGATTTATTTCAAAGCAGAACCAGGGGAATTCATCCAGCAAATAACCAGCATTATTTGTGTTTTAAAACTAAATTAATTACATTCATGTTAGGACCACTTGAGTGATATTTATACAGCACTAAATTTATACATCTCATAAAAAAGTACAGTTCCAGAATCCAAAAGCTTGATGCACACCTCAAAAGTATCCAGAAAGACTTAATGTCTAAATCTAACTTGTATCGTTCTGTTTTTTTTCTAGAGCAAAACAAAAGACATTCGATCTGCGTTATACAAAGTTCAGGCTTTACATAAAGGCCAAACATGACCCACCCATCCACCCTACATCTCAATGGCTTCGAAAATTCAAAGTGTTTATTGTCATTTTGTCAGATGGAAAACATGTTTCCCCGTCTAACGATAATCGGCCTTTGCCTTCCACTCCAGAAGCTGTAAAAATTAATACACTTATAAAGTTAAAAAATAAAGTATATCAAGAAGTACAAAAACATAACAAACAATAATAATAATAGAAAAATGGCAAGAAAACAATATGATAGAAGAATACATAGCTGTAAGATGTACAAGTATGATATCCAAGTACAAACACATGACAGTAGCAGTTTTGTATAAGTGGCTGTAAGTATTAAAACAAGGAGAGATGTATTGAATAGATGGGCCTTAATAGCAGCTTTAATCTGAGGCCATTCTCATAATTGTGTATGAATCTGAATAATACGGTGGTACACTAGGATAACTATGACCGGTTGAAGACCACCTGTTCGACACTTAATGTTATTCTGTCACGCATTTCCAACAGAGGATTTGTCATTTTAGCTAAAATCCTGTGAGGAGGACATAAACCTTCTTTTGACCTTCATTTGTTTTGGTCCGATTTTATAGTGCTGTTCAGTGTTCATTATCTCAGATATTTTTTGTGATTATTTGTTTAGTAGTGATCAGTGTTGGTAGATTAGAACTAGAGTATTAAATGTTTCTTGGGTGAATAAACGGAGTATTTGTGTTTACATCCCATTTCTCTGTAATAGGATTTGTACAATAAGTATCCCTGGGTTTCAGTCTTCTACCTATTCTATTTGCACCCTCAGGCTTTGGACTTCCAGGCCCCCAAATTATTTAAGGGATGTGAAAGTAAAAAATGTGTATTACTGCATATAATGCATATATAATAACTCAGTTTCATATTTTTTTCATAATTCTTGCTCATTTATTGTAAATTCAGACTCAAAAATGTTGCAATTTAGACAAACTGAGACAAGAGAATACTTTTCATGAGGGGTAACCATCAGAAAAAATGAACCCGGAAAGGTTCTCGTATAGGATAGACTTAATATTAAACTCTACTTATACTGTGGGGAAGACCCTTGACCCAAATATGTCAGCAGTTTAATTTCAATACATCAGGAAGTTACATTCACTTTGAGTTCTTTCATGATGACGAATAACTTGATAGCTCATGTTTTCTCCATGAAATATCCTGTGTTATTCTTGAAGTCAAAATAAGTCTTTGTTGTGGTCCTTCCACAAATTGTTAGATATGGTCACTGTTTGGGCATTACTTTCACAAGCGTAAATACAAATCGGAATGGGTTAGGCATCAGAATGTCACTGTTTTTTAGTGAACATGAAGACATTACGACATCTACTGGCTGGACTGGGGCACATGATAAATTTCCCCCCGCCTTAAATGTATTCATAAAATGAACCTCCATGAAACAACGCTTACAAGGACTGAATAAGGAGATAGTGTTCTGAATTCAACATGAATGAAATGAAATACTGAAAAAAATGCTAAGATATGCAATTCTGGTTTCAAGGGTTCTTTGACATCTTCACTAGATATCAATAATACTCTGCCCTGATCAGGTTAATAATTAATCTTTTGTTTTCATAGGTAAGCTGACCAGCCGTTTGGTGACATCCAAGTATAATTTATTCTTAAAATGGGAGGGATTATCGAAGTCAACATAAAAAATTGGGGGGGAAGAAATATCTTTCTTTTGTTCCTAATTTAATATAAAAGGTATTTTGAGATGTAATAACTCGAAAACCAATTAAAAGATAGATTATCCCAATTTGATAAATAATCAGAGAAGTTCTCTGAAATGTATATATATGTATTTTAAAACAGATTGTTTTACCCGAATCAGCGGCAGGTTGCTGGTGGGTCCAGTACAAGTTGGCGACAGCTGCTAGAGCTTTTCTGTACCAATAGATGACGCTGTCCAGCTATTTTTAAACAAACAGTTGACTCACGTCATGTCGGTGGAAACGTTGGTTGTTGAGGTTTGTTTAAAGTGTGATAGTAGGGTTGAATCTCCACATTAATATGCAAAACAGTGAATCTAAAGTTTCGTGAGATTGTCGTAAATGTTGAATTTTGAACTGAACAATGCTGAATGACCAAAAAGTGCAAAAATAGTCTAATAATATTCTGGAATGTGAGATCTTGATATAGTGGGTAAGTCGATGTCCTTAATTGTGGCTTTGTGGCGTTTCAAACATAGACTATAAGTGGGGAAAGAATATAACCCCTCATAAACAGAGTTGAGAGCCTTGCCAGATCAGGATTTTATTACAGAGTTGTTACATTTCAGGGTGCGTGAAGGGGGTGGGCATGAACTGATATGATATGAATATATTATCGCTGTTACACAGCCAAACTCCAGTTACAAGTTATTTTAGACAAAGAAATTAAACCTCAAATACATCACTTCAACTTCCTGTGTGTGGAGCTGTCCACCAGCGCGTGGTTCTGAAACCGTTTTGTTCTCAAGTAAACTGACAGCGAGGTTTTTAATTCAAAATTAAGGAGGAGAGAAATAACGTAAACAAGTAACCTCGGCTCTGTCTTTGAGCAGCTCACTGGACAGAATTGCACCCTTCGAAATTTGCATTTAATTAGCATAAAACGTCTTCCGTAGAGTTGCAGGACTGTGCGTTACAGCCATTAGCGAAAATGAAAGAGGGAGGGGGGCACACCTATTGGAGTCAACAAACTGCAGTTTATACTCCTTCCTTTACCCGACAAAAACCAGTCAGTTTGAAAGGATGACCTCGCTCACAGCATTCCTTGTGAATAGAGACAGCTGGGAGCTTCTGGGATCCGCGGGGGCGCAGCGGGCGGACCTAAACTGAGAGTGCGCTGATGGAGCCAGCAGGTGAATCCCCAACCTGTGAGCGCAGTCCGGGACCAGCGCGTCACCGAAATGACGGGAAATGAGACGATGAAGCAACTAAGTACGCAAGGGACAGAAGGAGTTCGAGTCACGAGCTTGGAAAAGCGCATGCGAATACGGACGGCGCGAGGAACAGAGACGAGGTAACGCACAGGAAAGTTCTCTAGATGAGTAGTGGGACTACCGGTGTAGGAGAAGAAGAAGAAATCACTGAAAGAACAGATGTGCCACGTGTGCGTAATTTTATAAACGAATCAACCGGGGGAAGAAGATTTTCTTTTTCAAGATAGGAGTTGAGACAGAAAGAGTGAGTCATGGAGCCGGAGGGAACCACCGAGGGACAAGCCCCTAATTTGGCACAATCTGCCGCCTCCAAATTGTCCCAAATGGGTGAAAGAACTAAACAACTGGGCGATGTAATCAAAAACCCAGACCGGCAGAAACGGATTATTCTAGTAATAGTATCTATTGCACTTTTATTGGACAACATGCTTTACATGGTCATCGTGCCAATTATACCCGATTACCTTGAAGGGCTACAGAAGCAAGCTGATCGTGCTCAAGCTGCTGCACCACACGCCAACTTCACTAACAGCACTACCCACAAAGTGGCCAAGGGGAACTTCGACCTACAGATCGGCGTTCTTTTCGCCTCAAAAGCCATCCTGCAGCTCCTGGTAAACCCCCTAAGTGGCACCTTTATAGACCGGGTCGGCTATGATATTCCACTATTCATAGGTCTCAATGTAATGTTTCTCTCCACCCTTATTTTTGCCTTTGCCGAAAATTACGCTACCCTGTTCCTCGCGCGCAGCATGCAGGGCCTCGGCTCGGCTTTCGCCGACACTGCAGGGATCGCCCTGATCGCAGACAAGTACACAGAGGAGAAGGAGAGGAGCAAAGCGCTGGGTATTGCCCTGGCATTCATCTCATTTGGAAGTCTTGTGGCGCCCCCCTTTGGGGGGGTGCTCTATGAGTTCGCAGGGAAGCGGGTGCCCTTCCTGATCTTGGCCTGCGTATGTCTCATTGATGGCGTGCTGTGTTTGTGTGTGCTCAAGCCTTTCTCTAACCGAGAGCGAGAAAATATGCCTGTGGGGACCCCCATCTATAAACTGATGATTGATCCTTACATAGCTGTGGTGGCTGGTGCTCTGACAATCTGTAACATCCCTCTAGCCTTCCTGGAGCCCACCATCGCCAACTGGATGGAGGTCAACATGCATTCCAGCCAGTGGGAGATCGGCATGACATGGTTCCCTGCATTCTTCCCTCATGTCTTAGGTGTTTATCTCACTGTAAAATTGGCAGCCAAGTACCCTCATCTCCAGTGGTTTTACGGGGCTATAGGTATGGTGTTTATAGGCGCAAGCTCATGCACAGTACCAGCCTGCAAAAACTTTGGACAGCTCATGATCCCTCTGTGCGGAATCTGTTTCGGCATCGCCTTAGTGGACACGGCGCTCCTGCCCACACTGGGATTCCTGGTTGACGTACGACACGTTTCAGTGTATGGCAGCGTGTACGCCATCGCAGACATATCTTACTGCGTGGCCTATGCCCTGGGGCCCGTGGTGGCTGGACAGATTGTGCATGACCTGGGATTTGTTCAGCTCAATTTGGGCATGGGCCTTGCCAACTTGCTTTACGCACCAGCGCTCCTCCTGCTGAAGAACGTGACGCAAATTAAGCCTTCGTTCTCCGAACGAAATTTGCTTCTGGAGGACGGCCCAACAGGACTGTATGATACCATTAAGATGGAGCAACGAGAGAAAAAGAGGAAGGGGTTATGTACAACAGTCGTTGAGAACGGCAGTGAAACCTTTGTGCAGCGATCGTTCTCAGAGGAGGAATCCTCCGGTGGAGAGTTTGCGTAAAATAAATGTAACTCAGTGTGAAACTAACAAAGTGCCAATGTGGATTTGTGTGCATCACGTTCAATCCAATCCATTGTATAACATTACAAAGATTGCGTAACAACATATTATTTAGTGCTTCTGTTTGCAGTTATTGTGCGTATTTCAAGCTTTTGCAGTAGAAAGGCGCTTGCTGGCATATGTCCATCCTTAAGTGAGAGAGTATCGTGAATGACCTGCTAAAATAAATGTATTTTCATTAAAAGTATTTATCAATCTACCAGAAAATGATTCATATCGTATTCAGGGATTATGTGTATTTTAACAAAAGAAAAATTACATGTATGCGTGTCTGTCAGTTTGATTTCTAGGGCTATTCATTTTGCCAGTACTGCTAACCTTAATATGCAACACTATGTCAACAGATGGACATAAACTGAGACCTGCGACTTGTTGTCTTTTTATTTATTTATTTTTTCTTTTGGATGATATACTTCTGGAATGCATAGCCTCCTTGTGTGATCTGCAACTGTACATACATGTATATTCATGTACATAATTAAATCAATATGATGGGAATGATATACTGTATATTGCAATATTTTATCTGTACAATTAAATTAATGTCATATTAAGATATATTCTAATCTTAATTTCTTTTAGTTTAACGCACTCATTGTGATTATTGGGCCTATTCTTATAGGAATGATAATTTAATTTTGACCTGAACACACTTCAGGTTAACAGCAGACTATTACAGTTACAGAGCAGCATACATAAAAGATTATTTACATTATTAAAATAAAGAACAGACAAAAGTGAATAATGAAATATATTATACGGACTGTAACTTTTTCTCTATCAGGAATAGTTTTGGAATTAATAAAACAACAATTTTCTATAGAATGTAGCGATTTCTATTATGTATAAAAAGAGAAAATATTGTCAAAATGTACAATATGTATACAGGCTGATAATCTATAAATATAAGGGTAATTTAATTTATGTGCAAGATTTTTCTCATAAAATTGTTAGAAAATTCTGAATTTCAATGAGAGAATCCACATACAATAGCCTAATGCTCCCTTGTACAGTGTGTGAGCACAGATCTGTGTCGCCCAGGCGCCACCTAAATGTAAGGTGGAGTGAAAATGAACACAGCAAAATTAACTTATAGGCGAACATCAGCAGTTCTGGGAGGAGCTTGTCCACCAGGAGGGTGAGGTACCACTCAGCATCTCACCCGGGCCAGCAAGGGAGTCGTGCTCTTGCCATGATGGGGACTGAAATGTCCTCAAATTGATGAGGAATCAAAGTAGTGACATGTGAAAGAAATTCTTCATAAAAAATATGGATGCATGTCTACATATGCAAGCTTAACCCCGGAACCAGTGGGATTGTTGTATCTTTCTGGTGAGTAACATATTTCACTATTATTTCATTTGAACTAATCAGACTTTTTGATGCCAGCATATTGAAAGTTGTTTGTTCATGCAAACAATAATGAAATAACTCCAAAAGTGTGCATTCATGTATTTATTTTAGTTTTAACAGACATGCATTTTTCTTTGTGATTATAACTGCCCAAAGTCTTAGTAATGCAATGTCTTATAGGACAATTTATTATACTGTCGTAGTGACTGAATGGCCGGAAGCTTAAATCATATAATTTTATTTGTGGACAGGCACTCTGCACCATCAACATGCCGGTTCTGGACCAAGATCCATCAAAAGACTTGAGGGATGGAGCTGTAAAGTCTTATTTATCTTTTATTAATCTAATGGATTTATGAATGTGGGAACTAATCTTTTTCAATCAATCAGGCCTTTAAAGCATCAAATAAAATACCAGCAAGGCATAAAACTGACCAATTAGTAGGAATACATATTTGAGATTTTATAAGAGTAATTAATATGCTATGACATTTTAAATCATACTATATTAATCTGATAAAGTAAAATTGTTTTAAAAAATATTTTTAGTATTTTCTTGATTGATTAATGTATTGCTTGTGTGAGAGGAGACTTATTTTATCATTTTGAATTAAAAACATTGAGATCAGAGTATACTGAGCTTGTTATCCCCCCCTCCCCCCACTCCTCAGGGTCTTCCTAAGTTACCACTCCCCACCCTGAAAGACACACTGGACATGTACCTGAGGTGTATGAGGCATATGCTCACCGAGGAAAAATTCAGCAAGACCCAAAATGTAGTGAAGCAGTTTGGATCCTCTGGAGGAGTCGGGGAGCGTTTACAGAGGAAACTCATGGAGAGGGGGGAGAATAGAGCAAACTGGGTGAATACAAGGAATTAGTTCAAACACTCAATAATGAAATGTTTCACATGTCAGTACCTTTGTAGATTCATCTATCATCTTGAAACTGAAAGCCATGTCCAATTTTGTGTTTAATTTACATATTTTCCCCATTTATTCATTGTTAAATTAGATTGCATTGTGCTTTTAACAGAATACCTTTGTTTGCTATTGTAGGTGTATGACTATTGGCTGAATGACATGTACCTGAATAACAGACTAGCTCTGGCCGTCAACTCTAGTCCTGCAATGGTCTTCCCACAGCAGAACTTCAGGGCTCCCATGGACCCTATACGGTATGAGACACTGCCCAGCCTAACCATAAGAGAAACCTCTCACAAGATTAGAAAAAGACAAACAAATATATTGTCATTCAGTCATCCTGTTATTACCGCTTTAATTGCTATGTATGGTCATTTATCAAAAGATTATCACTGGTCAGTGCAAACAAGACTTTATAGGGAAATTTATACATTAGTCAGAGACCGGCTTTGATCAATTATAGAAATTTAAAAACTTCCTCACTACACATTGACAGATGAGGTCATTACAGAGAAAACCTTGAGGGCTGCGAGACCAGGCTGCAAGTACCAAGGTTAATAGACAATGAAAGCTGAGCTTTGGTTAACATGGTATTGATCTGGGACTTGTACCTTAACCAGATGATTTACAAATAGCATTTACATAGTTAAGTGTAATTCAGCTTCAAAAAAACAAGGCCAAATTATTGATTACTCCGAGTACACAGAGTTTGAGATGGAGTGTCCAAGCAGTGGATGATATATTGAAAGTGCTTTCTTCTTAGGTTTGCCGCACATTTAATTTCTGGAGTTCTGGAATACAAGACACTTCTTGATGCGTAAGTTTATGTACAAGGAGAGCAAAAATGATATACATTAAACAGTACTATCTACTTTTGCGTTGGTTCATATATAAATACACAGCCTGCCTCTTATGCATACCTGTGTGCAGACATGCTTTGCCTGTGGACTATGCCAGGGGCCAGCTGGCTGGAACCCCTCTTTGTATGGAGCAGTACTATCGCCTGTTCACTTCTTACCGCCTGCCGGGGCTAGAAAGGGATACACTCGTGGCCCAGGAGAGCAGCGTGATGCCAGAACCTGAACACATCATTGTGGCTTGTAAAAACCAGGTCAGACACAGTGAGAAACTGGTGGAGCTTGTGTGCAATAGAGGAGGAACGGTCGTCATGTGAGAACAACGGTTTCAGGATCTCAAATGATGGTATAAAAAATGTTTGTCAAAACAGTTGAACACAGGGGACACCTTTTTAGATTTTTTCCAAAGACTACAACTGTATGACAATCTCTTCATCTGACAGTTGAAAATGTGATTGTTTTAAAATGCATTTTCATGCTTAATGGTTACGCTTACAAATACCACAGGTAATTAAAGTGTCATGATGGATTCAGAATAAATCACTTCACACTGGACACAGAACGAAGAAGGATTATACTACTTTAGACATGGACATATCTTCTGATGAGAGATAACAGCTTTACTCCTCGACAAGTACGCTCTGTCAAGTTAATTATCTATAACATGTGTAAAATTTGAATGTCAGCCCACACTGTTGCCATTTAGTAACATTTCCAAATAAATGCTCAATCAGATCCAAAAACTTAATGTCTCATGATGTTCCTCTGCCCCCATGATTAAGTCTTTCAATAAGACTAGTAATGGACTTTATTTGAGCTCTTTGAAGAAACTCTTACTGATGAGTCACACTGTGAATAGCAGCTGTTTTTGCTTCAAATACATCTGGACATTCACTTAGCTTGAATATAGATCAAATGTAGTTTTTTAATGAAACAATTTTTAATGAATTTTGAAAGAATGTTCAATTTTCCTTTTCGTTATCCTCCGCTTATCCGGGTCCGGGTCGCCTGGGCAGCAGTTTCAGCAGGGAAGCCCAGACTTTCCTCTCCCCTGCCACATCCACCAACTCCTCTAGGAGGATTCCCAGGCGTTCTCACACCAGCCAAGAGATGTTTTCTCTCCAGCGTGTCCTGGGTCTGCCCCGGGGTCTCCTCCCAGATGGACATTGCCCGGAACACCTCCCCAGGGAGGCGTCCGGGGGGCATCCTGACTAGAGGCCCGAATCACCTCAACTGACTCCTCTCAATGTGGAGGAGCAGCAGCTCTACTTTGAGCCTCTCCCGAATGTCTGAGCTCCTCACCCTTTCTCTAAGACTGACCCCAGCCACCCTGCGGACGAAAATTCATTTCAGCCGCTTATATCCGCGATCTCATTATTTCGGTCATGACCCTCAGTTCATGACCATAAGTGAGGATCGGAACGTAGATGGACCGGTAAATCGAGAGCTTTGCCTTTCGGCTCAGCTCTCTTTTCACCACAACGGATCTATATAACGTCCGCATCACTGCAGACGCCGCCCCGATCCGTATCCCGCTCCCTTTTTCCCTCACTTGTGAACAAGACCCAGAGATAATTGAACTCCTCCTTTTCACCAACAGAATTGGTGACAAAGGGCAGCCTTGGCGGAGTCCAACCACAACTGGAAACGAATCTGACTTACTGCCGTCAATGCGAACCAGACTCTGAGTCCGACAGTACAGAGATTGGACGGCCCGTAGCAGTAGGCCATCCACTCCATACTCTCGGAGCCCCCCAAAGGATGCCCACGAGGGACACAGTGGTAAATTTCTGCCTCTGTGACTACCACAGCCACATGTCGCCTGGCCTGCCGGGAGCTGTCAGCTGCTTCAGGAGTCCCACAAGCCAGTCATGCTCTGTAGGACTCTCTTTGTGCACCAGCAGGTTTTGGGGATTACCGCAGCACTGGTCAGCCTGGCAACCGCAGCTCCCAGCATACACCTCGGCAATGGCAGCACGGAACATGGTCCACTCAGTTTCATGTTTCCATGGTCCACAACATGTTTCCATGTTGTCCAGCTTCTTCCCCTGCCATCTGATCCAACCTCAGCTCAGCTCCTCTCTTCACCCTAGTGTCCAAAACATGCGGCATCATCAATCTGCGACATAGGGTGTCCCGGTGCCAAGTGCATTGGTGGACACCCTTATGTTTGAACATGGTGTTCGTTATGGACAAACTGTGACTAGCACAGAAGTCCAATATCTGAACACCCCTTGGGTTCAGATCAGGCAGGCCGTTCCTCCCAATTACGCCACTCCAGGTCTCGCTGTCATTGCCCATGTCTGCATTGAAGTCTCCCAGTAAGACAATGTAGTCCCCAGTTGGTGCACTTTCCAGCAACCGTTCCAGGGACTCCAGAAAGGGTGGGTACTCTGAACTGCTGTTTGGCGCATAAGCGCACACAACAGTCAGGACCCGTTCCCCAACCCGAAGGCGCAGGGAAGCAACCCTTTCAACCACTGGGGTAAACAACAAACTCCAATACATGGGCAGAGAGCTGGGGAGCTATAAATAAGCCAACACCGGCCCTCCGCCTCTCACCTGTAGCAACTCCAGCATAGTAGAGGGTCCAGCCCCCATCGAGAAGGTGGGTTCCAGAGCCAGTGCTGTGCATAGGGGTGAGCCCGACTATATCTAGTCTGTACCTCTCAACCTCTCGCACAAGCTAAGGCTTCTTCCCCATCAGTGAGGTGACATTCCAAGTCCCCACCGTCAGCTTTCGTAGGCGGGGATCAGACCGCCAAGGCCGATGTCTTTTCCCACTGTCCGATCCACAATGCACCAGACCCCTGCGGATTAGCGCTGGTCACAAGCGCTAATCCGATGGTGGTGGGCCCACGGGAGGACGGACCCATGTCAGTGCTTCGGGCAAAACCCGACCAGGCCCCATGGGTGGAGGCCTGGCCACCAGACCCTTGCTGGCGGGCCCCTACCCCGGACCTGGCTCCAGGGGGGGGGCCCGGTAACCCTCCTGGGGGGTTACTCGAGCCCTTGAATTTTCCTCTCATCAGGGGTCTTGACTGCTCTTTGTCTGACCCTTCCCCTAGGACATCTTTGCCATGGAAGACCCTACCAGGGGCAAATTGCCCCAGACAACACAGCTCCTAGGATCGCTAGGGTACTCAAACCCCTCCACCACGATAAGGTGACGGTTGTCGGAGGGGTGTTCAATTTTTATATATTTGAAAAGTAATTAAATTGGGTTCTGAAATTCTATTGAGCTATTTATGGGCATCATTCCTGTCATCCTAGTACTTTGGAGAGAATATTGCCACCATAACTTAAATACGTTGAAATCAAGACCACAAAAACTGAGACAAATGTTACGATGAAACAGAACTGTACTTTAATAGATCTCCTCATGCGTCCATGAAGCTCCAGGTGCTTCAGCCTGCAGTTTAGATCCCTACCAGATATTATGGTATACCTTCAGGGATTTTGAGGCTGTTGTCCAATCTGAATTTCTCTTCAGTTCTTTGTGCTGGATGTGGTGATCAACTTCCGCCGACTGAATGAAAGAGACCTGCTCACTCAACTGAACAAGATCGCCAGGATGACCGACACTGAAGACGAACAACTTCCAGCGATAGGTCTTCTCACTTCGGATGGACGGACAGAATGGGCAAAGTCTCGCAGTGTCCTTATGAGAGGTCAAGTTTTGATAAATGTTCCAGACTTTTTAGTCCGGTGCATCTCAGTGTGTCTGAATCACTTGTTTACTTTTTACAACATATTATACCCCCTCTAGAATCCACTAATAGGGACTCTCTGGACATGATTGAGCGTTGTCTGTGTCTGGTCTGTCTTGACGACGCCACCGGGCCTGAGCAAAGTGACACCACAAGAGCCATGCTGATGCTGCACGGTGGTGGAGCAGCCAAGAATGGAGGCAATCGCTGGTATGACAAGCCCATGCAGGTCAGTGATCACTGTTGACTGGAAAGGTCACTTCAACATTTTCCTCCTCAAGCATGCAATAAATGTTTTGGTGAAGGATGGATGCTACACCACAGGATCAATTTACTTCACTAATTAGCCTGCAAAATGACATAACTGATCAAATTCATTTTCATTTCACAGTGCTAGTGGATGCAATTAGTCAAATCCATGCCAAATTAAGAATTTATGTAATGATGGAGAGTACGCGTTTCCACTTGATTACATGCCTGATGTCATTAAATTGAACTGTGATGGAGATGTTTTAAGAGAGTACAGATTACTTTAATGAATCATATGATTGATATTCATAACCTAGAGAGTTGTAGGCGTCCTCTGTACAGTCTTTTTTCATATAGACTGTTTGTGGAGGAACTTGTAGTTGGGGATCAGATGAAATTAATCTCAGAAAATCGAGCTTTGCATCTTGTTTCATCTCAAGAAAATCTCACTGAAACTAGCGTGACCATGTCAGTTTGTCATAGGAGCTGATGGCTGCTGTGGAGTCGTGTGTGAACATTCGGCATTTGAAGGAATTGTCCTTGTGCAGTGTACAGAGTATCTACTAAAATACATGTAAGGCATTGGTTTTATGAAATGCAAAAGTGTTTGGTGGTATTTGTGGGAATTTACAAAGAAAACAGCTGAAAAACAATCCAAATGATATTTTAATCCCATGTGACACCAGGATTGGAAGCCCATCCAAGATGGTCAGGGCTGCAAGTGTGAGTGAACTGCCTGCACCGCGTAGACTCCGGTGGAAGTGCTCGCCTGAAATTCACAAACTCCTCGCCAATTCTGCTGACAGGCTCCAGAGGTCTGGCTTTTTTTATTTTTGTAAAAAGAATTCATAATTGCATTCAGTTGATAGCAATCACTCTTATCTACGCAGGCTGGTGAAAAATCTGGACATGAACGTCCATAAATTCTGCAACTATGGGAAGGAGTTCATCAAGAGGCAAAAAATGAGCCCTGATGCATATATCCAGGTTTCCCTTCAGTTAGCCTACTACCAGTAAGAAATAGATCCATATACCAGGTCTCCATATGTCACATTAAACCACAGCTCAGACCTAACAGGTGCTCTCTTTGTGTTTTGCCCTAGATGTCATGGCAGACCAGTGTCAACCTATGAAAGTGCATCTATTCGACGCTTTCAGGAAGGCAGAGTGGACAACATCCGCTCGGCAACACCAGAAGCTTTAACCTTTGTCAAAGCAATGACTGATGGGGAAGCGAGCACAAGTGTACGATGCTTATTTAAGTTTAAATGAATGATGCTTCTGAGTGGAAACTCTGTTTCAGTTATAATTGAAGGGATTACACAGGCTGGTATTGATTCCCTGCTGCTTGTTTGTTCCTCCAGGATGCAGAAAAGATGGAGATGTTACAAAGTGCTATCGCTGCACAGACAAACTATACCATTATGGTAAGCATCATCCCACCTCATTTATACTTCTTTGAAAACATTGACTATACTTTTCAGAGAAATTAGGATGAAGTGTATCTTTTCAGGCTATTACAGGGATGGCAATAGACAATCACTTACTGGGACTACGTGAAATTGCACAGGAGCTGAAGATGGAGACGCCAGAAATATTCAAAGATGAAGCCTATCTCATCAGTAATCAGTTTGCTCTCTCCACCAGTCAGGTATAGTTATCGATCAACTACATCCATACTTCATCTGTATCTTTTTTTTAGATTTGAAGTTCAGTTTACCCATCACAAGTACTCTTCATCATGTAAGAACAGTAAAATAATCTTCTCTGTGGATCAGTTGGACATATTCTGAAGCATAAACATCAATGATGGTTTCCTGAGTGTCTGCATGAGACTTTAGGTTGCCCCTTTGAAGCAACCATGACGTTTTGTCCATGGATCCTGCGACATATAGGCTGCAGGAGCCGTGATCAAACCGCCAATCTTCCATTTAGGGGAAGGTTGCTCAACCTACTGAGCTATTAGATAAAATACACTTCCTGGACAGAAAAAAGTCACCACTTGGATTTAAGTACGAAATAGGTAAGAGCCTACCACTGGATAAGGACTGCAGTGATTCATATGTTTCAGTCGGCACCAAGTGATTTATTCCTAACTGATGTAGCGAGTAGCTTCTCATTTCTTAAACAAGCATATTGGAACACATATCCCATGGTCGTGGAAAAGATGTTACTATGTTCAGAGGGTTGAATTATAAGTCTGCATCAAGCAAAGAAAACAACTAAGGAAATTTCTGAAACTACCAAAATTGGGATAAGAAATGTCCAACGCATGGAAGGATGTTGGCGAACCATCGTCTTCAAGGAATAAATGTGGCCGGAAAAATATCCAGAGTGGCTTTGATCTGAAATCGTCAAATTGTAACAAATAAAGAGTAAAACTCACATACTCAGATATGTGTAATAGTAGCATCTCCACACGCACACTTTGTAGATAATGGAAAGGATTGGGACTGAACAACTGTGTATACTTAAAAAAAACAAAGAGGCTAATCAGAAAAAGGAAACATCCAGGTTGGTCTCCAGAGCAATTGAAAAAGGTCATGTTGTTTGATGAGTCCAGATTTACACTGTGATAAACATGTGACTCATATGTAATGCTTAAATATGACTTCAAAACGTAAAATAAAATAAAATAAACAAAATATTCATATACAAACTGGAGGAGTGTGGTTTGAGAGGAGGTCAAAATTTAGGAGCACAAATTGTTCTAATAAAAGCAGGGCTGCATCTATCTGCTAAGGTGTAGATTAATGTCTTGATTAATCTATTAATTAGTTTAAGGAAAGCAGAAAGACGAAGAGCACAACAGTCTAAAACCCCCCAAAATTCCCTTTATCAATTGTTAAAATAAGGAAAAAAACAAATTGTGCCGGCACATTTTTAGCTTTTATTTTTGAGAAAATATCTAAAAAATCAACAGCAGAGTTAAATATTAATATAATTTTCATCAATTAATAATAAATAATTGCAGCTTTGACTAAAGCCCATTAAGTCATGGGAAGATCTTAATCCACAATTTTCCAACTTTAACCCTTAGAGATAAAAGGACAATCATTTCCAATCGGCTTCAGATGGATCATAATCGTTGTGTCTTCTGAGTGACTTTGTCTTCAAAAAAGTTCAATTTTTGACTAATCAGTCCGTTTAATATTCTCACAAAAGCTTTGAGGGATATCAAGGTGTAACGCCTAATCACTCTCCCTTGGACGCCATATTTACCCATTGTCTTTGAAGTAGTGAAGCCATGAACAGTGAACTTTATTGGGGGGACATGGAGAGGCCTGCATTTTCTTGTGTTTGTTCACAATGAGCCCTCCCATGCCATCAGAGAAGCTTGGAACATCAGCCACTTCTTGGAAGGTTCACTAGTCTTTCAAGTCTTGCGTATTTGTTGATAATGTGTCTCTCTGTGGAGTTTAAGAGTCGTAGAAACAGCTTTGTTACCCTTTCCAGACTGACGTATTTCAATCATTTTCTTCTTTTTCTTCATTTTTTCTGCAATATCTTTTGATTTTGGTATTGCCTACTGTTGAGATCAATGACCCAACTTCCTGTTTCTGAAAAAAGTCTTTTAAAGTGATTACTTGATGGAACAGCTCTGCTAGTCATCTGCTATCAGATCTGGATTTGTCTAATCCAACTGCAACCAGATATTGATTTATTAGATAACCATTTAGTTTAATGAATTGAACAATTATCGTTTAAAATGTGTATTGCATTTACTCAGGTTTTCTTTGTTTTATGCTCATATTTATTTGAAGAAACCACTCAGTTTAGTATAAGATGCACACAAAATAGAGGAAACAAAGGATGTGTCAAATACTTTTTTACAGTCTTTTACATTAAAATGTAGCTGAAGTTTGACTTTTGATGTGTACTACACGTACTTCTGTTATTGCTGTTTTATAATGTTTCTAGACAGTAAAAATAACTGCATTTGCGTTTGGCTGCATTAGAAAAAAAAACGATTGCACAGACATAGACACATACTTTTAATAAAAGGCCACCCGGTTCTTTTAATCAATCAGCAATTAAGGAAAGTAGTAGTTCCATCATTTATTTTTCCACCTATAGAAGTATTGGAACACACTATTACAACAGCCAGTATTATATTAATAAAGGATTCACTTCTCCCTCAGGTTCCCACTACTGTTGAGATGTTCTGCTGCTACGGACCAGTGCTTCCAAATGGATATGGAGTGTGCTACAATCCTCAGTCAGACCACATTATCTTCTCCGTGTCCAGTTTCCACGAGAGCCCGCAGACATGCTCAGCAGAGTTTGTCAAGTCTCTGGTGCAGGGACTCATGGACATGAGGGATCTCTGCAATAAATGTAACTCCAGCTCCAACATGACCACGCAAAGACAGGGTAAGACACTGGAAACGCACACGCAAACAGACACAAACTGGCAAAACAAAGCACCGCAGAAACCAGCTGACCAGACCGAGCATCACCAAACACTGCCTCAGCTGGTGCTAAGGACACCGGACCAGACTAAAGTGGAGGCTCAGACTCAGACTTCATCACAAGCCGAAGTACAAGCTCTGAAGAATGGGAATAAATGTCAGGAAACTGTGAGTGGAAAGCAGTGAAGGGGTTGTTTTAAATGTGTGATTCTGTGACAATTTGTAAAATAGATCCTAACTGTAAAAATGTTCAGTGAAGTAATTTTTGTTGTTTACAATACTGTCAAATGTAGCAATACTAAAAATAATCGAATCGATCAAATCTGAAAAATATTACAGGTGCTTGTCTATTAATGATGTTTCCTGCTGTTGTCACATGAAAATATTATATTGAATTGTCTGTCAAAATGGCCTCCATGTGTAAGCGAAAATTCAAACTAAATTCCAGCTTTGAATTGTTATTTTGCACTACATTGAGATGGATGTGCCAAATTGTAGATTCAATGTTTGGTAATGACCAGTTCCACAGTTAACGTTGGTGGGAAATTGGAAATTTGAAGCCTGTCAGCAAACCTGACAGGCTTCAAATGGCTGATGGTCTCTATATATGTCAACGTGCAAATCGCATGCTGCTATCCAATGATTTTCGGAAGATTATTGTACCTATAAATCTAGAATCTTCCATGCAATATCGTTGTTTTTTGGGCCTATTGAAACAACAAAACATGTGGTATTACTATTGAGTCTGGAACATATGATGTATAATAATATTGACTCTCCACTATATTCTATATATTGGGCTCAATCTGTGCTTGTGTAAAAAAAAAAAAAAAAGCCATACTTTAAGGGACACCACTGAAATGATCAAATATGTGTATCTGTAAATCTATGATCAGAATATATCAGTTTTGTTATTTATTTATTTATGTAGGATATAATCTACGGGGTGCAATGTGAAGTTTGAAATAAAAGGTTAATGACTCTTAATATCCAGAGTTAACCTTAATGGTTTGGAGTGTGTTCAAATAAAGATGGAGATTAAAAGAAATTAAAAACAAACTCCTGGTCATTTCAATGTCAGAGAAACAACTGGATCACAATTATTCATTTAACAATATCCAGATCACACGAGAACATTTTAAACATCTCAATACAACAGATACTATATGTGTTTTTATTGACTACTATTTTCTCAAAATTACTCAACCACTTGATGGAAAGCATCTCAGTGTCTTTCTTGCTGCTATGACCTGCTACAAATGAGTCGCAGAGCCAGACGCCAGGATCTGGCGGGAGTGATAACCAATTCCACAAGGGCAATGGCCTTCAGTTCTGTAGATTTAAGTTAAGTTAAGATAAGTTATGCAACTGTGATGATCACTCTAGAATGTTTTAGGATTTCCCCTGAAACCAAGCATGGTGGACTTTGAGGTAAGCTTGGGATCACCGTCCTGTAGGAATGTCAAAGAAAACCAAGCTTCTACTTCCTAACGTAGGGGATGAATATTTTGGAGAGTGAAAAATTCATTAAGATTTGCATATTGTGTTGAATGTGGAGAAATCAATCTTGGCATTGAACTATCATATCTGTTCTTGAGTGGTTCAAGAAATGTATGTTTTACCACTAATCCCAATATAAAATGAGTTGAAGGAATTTGCTTGCATCAAATGTCACCTGGCACACAGACAGATACAGAGGCGGTAGAGCACGCCAGTAACTGCTGAGAATGTAGGGTCCAATTTCCTTCTAGGGTCAGGATTATTTCTTTCTCCTTTTCTTTCTTCCTTTTCCAACTTTCTTCCTTCCATCTTTTTTTATATTTTTTGGTGGAAAACATGCTAATTGGCTCTCATACTTAATGTTCCTGTGCTAACCAAGAACATCATGACCTATATGACACCACATACCCTTATCTTCACATCCTGTTCTTCAAACACGCTTATTTTGCAGACCTTGGAGTCTGACACCGATAGGTACCCAAGGCTCTTGCAAGACACACACACACACAAACACACACACACACACTGTCTTAAAGTCACCCCACTTATGCATAAATACCCTCTGTTTTCATCCCACTGTTTTAACTTATATTGCCCTTCCTGTATTGTACGTTGATCCTTTTAAGACTCTAAAGATAACTCTATCATGTGTGGAACTCCTTATTTCAGATTTTTTTTTTCCAACACACTTTCTTTCTTTCTTTCTTTCTCCATTTACTTATTTATTAATATATTAAATGCACATTAATCAGTATCATCATAAATGCATATTTGTTAGCCAAAAGACTCTTTTCAAACCTAGGACCAAGTATAGCCTTTTATTACCTATTATAACTTGTATGACTCATACTGTAGTAGGCCAATCTTATTTAAAGTCTCTTGAATTTATTTACCGTGCCACAAATATTGTTAATATCTTTAGTGCTTTACTAGAATCAGCATCCTATTTCTCTTTAAAAGTTACATTCTTAAAAAATAATAACACATGGAAACACCTCTTATATATTTGACCTTTATGTGGGACCATTAATAAATGTCGTATAGTGTGGCAGACGTAGGCTATTTGGCTGTATCTTATGGAGGTTCCTAGAGGTATTCCTGCTGTGATAGCTGACTTGTGCGCAACAGTTACCAAGGTTACCACAGCCAAACAATGGGGAAAAGCGCGCGCGTGACGCTCTTCTACGGCCCCTATGAATCAAACGGAGCCGCTAAACACAAAATGTTCCGCCTGCAGGGACTTCAGGGTAAGTTTTACTCACCACTGATCCATACCTGCATGTTGTTTACTCTGACTGCTGGGATGTCTGTTAAATATGTCTCCAGCCACGCTGAGGGCGCGCGGCCACCAGTGCGTCTTGGAAGAGTCGCCTGATTGGAACATGGTGGAACTCGTGGTGAACGGGGATCTCGTCTTCAGATGTAACATTAAGCAACTGCAGTTTGGTGAGTATGTTTCACATCAGTGATGTCACTGTTGTGATGGTGATCAATCAGAAAAACCTGTTGGACTTTGTCCCCTGAAGGTGGAGATGGAAAACTGGACCCTCTCTGCAAAGAAGCTGTGGCCGCTGTGGAGAATGTTTAGACGACTGACCATAGCAGACACATGTTCACCAGCTTTTCGCTTGTTTGATTTTTATTTCTGCCTGAATTCTTAGGTGTAGTGTTGCTTGTGGGACAGCACTGTAATAATATACACATTTCTTATTAAAGTGGCATAATTATATACAGTATTACCAGTGAAATGTACTATCAGCTTATTTTGTGAGGCAGTCCATCAGATTGTTTTTGTTTTTTATAGCATGCATCATTTGATTTGAACAGGACTCCTATGGTGCAAACTGTCATGGTTATTTTTCCTCCTAAGTTAGCACCAACTAAATGGAATACTGTAAATGCGCGGGCATACAGATGCTAATTTCTGGGTGCCAAACGCACCAACACTCTGCAATCTTCACTTAATAGGAATGCACAGATGGTGAAGGGTCTGGGAGTGGAAGCCTGTGTGGGCCCAATCAAACCCAGAAGTTCTCCCCTGTATGTATTTGTTTCATGAAACTAATATCATTCAGTGGCAATTGACCAGTAAATGAAAAAACATCAGCTGGTGTTTGTAAAAGTACACTATTAAATGTGTGTGAGTAGAATTAGAAGAATGACAGTAGAAAATAAAGTTCAATGAAAATAATAAAAGATCATAATATTAACACAAGTTTATGACCATCATAAATACTTTTAATTTTTAGAGTAGAAAACACAACATGTAACTGAAAAAAAGAATATTTGTTAAAGAAAATGATTGGGAAAATAGCATTATTTCTGTGAACAGATTTATAATATATTTGTTTTTAAAGAAATTTTGTGTTTTATAAAACACAGATAAAATAGTTCTCAACTTTGAAATTCAAGGTTGCCAAAAAAACTTACCAGAATGTCCACCTTATTAAATTTTTTACAGTGAAGATCTTGCCACCATTGTTGTCAGTGTTGAACTGTAGATTACGTAAAATAATTGTAGAGTGTAATAAATAACTTTACAGCCTATAAACAAAAAACTCATGGTTTCTAAAGTGTGACATCTGCGAGCCAAGGAAAGGTTCTGTAAAGATCATAAGCTAACAAAGTGATATTAAGTCCTGCTCAAATATTTTGCCGTTTTCCTGCATCCCCTTTCAAGCAAAGATGACAAACAAAGCCTATTCAACTTAAACATAGTTTATAACATTTACTGTTATCACCAGTGTAGCTGAGTGTAGCTCCATCAAACTGAACATGTGTATGTTTCAACACCCACACTAATAAGAGGACTTAACTTAAAAAAATATTTTTGTACATGGCTATTAGTTAAATATTCTCAGCTGGAATTTTAAAAGGTAAGAAGAGTTACATAGAGATCCTTATCATTGTAAATAAAATCAATTCTCTAAAACATTTGGGGATTTTAATGTAACAGCCAAAATGTCAATATTGCTCTTGAGGGATCCTCTGTGTTGTTGTGTGTGTGTGTATGAGTGTGTGCGCGTTTGTGCTGATGTGTGTGCATTTGTGCCTCAGCCTCCACAGAGGAAGCTGAGCCTTACGTCCTAAACATAAAACATGGCTGCAAGTCTCAGCGACAGCTGGCTCGTGTCTCCTGGTGGAGTGAGGCGTGACAATAGATACAGACTCCTTCAATAGCCAAAATAAATACAGGCACTGAAACTACTGATGTGTTCAGTTTCAGAAAAGTCTTCATACCTAGGATTTGTGATTTGCATATATTGTTTTTGTAAACCAACTGGTGCTTTATTTGGGTCCCTTGGCTTCTACTGCTTATCTATAAATATCAATGGAAATAAAAATGTACAAGTACTATTCTATAGTAGCAGCAGTTGAAACATCCACTGCTAATAAAGATAGACAGCGATTGTCACGGATTTGAGCTTCGCTTTACATTTTTCTAGCTGTACTGTAACTGATAGAATGTTGGTGTATTTTTTTCAGGAATGTTGATATGTATAAGTGTTTTAGAGGTCTAACTCCATTTAGAGTCTGAAAATCTGTGTCTTGTTCTCCGTAGACGAAACTAAGAGTAGAGTTAGAGTTTTCACATTATCATATATTTAATCGTTTCAAAGTAAAGGGATTTCACATCAGTACCCAATAAGGTTTATTGTTAAACAGTGAAACCTTTCTTGAATTAATTTAAGACTACTATTTCGCTATTGTGTTATGATATGATGTGTGAGTGTGTGTGTGTTTGATCGAGGAAATGTGCAGAGAAGAGATTGTTATTCATCATCCTCACATTCTTCAAGGATCAAGGGTGATAGAGGTTTAGGAGATTTTTGGATTTTTGTGTTGTGATCAAGGAATGCCAATGAGAATCCTGCAAAAGAGTTTGTTCTATCTCGTTCCCTATGACCACCCCCATGGTCACAGGGAACTATCCCATGTGACAACCTCCTGTTGTCAGTTACAAATCCTCCAAATGTCCATGAACCTCTTCAGCTCCTTGAAGTGGGTGGACTTGTTTCCTGTTGCGGGAGCAGCTGCAGGGTCTCGCCCTACATACCTAAGACAAAAACCAGGTTATTCACCAGATTTACCTGAGTTTCTCCGAAAAATAAAATATCAGCTGACAAGAGAACAGAAGTCCTTACCAAATTGATCTCTTGTTGGCCAACACTGTAAGGAAACGTGGCCGGACGTAATCCTAATATCCCAAGTTCTTGTGCTCCTCCTGACACCAGACCAGCTCAGCTTTGGAATATTTCTCTACCTCCAGTCTGACCAGGTCAAATGGAAATGGAGATATCTGACGAAGAAGCCAAATAATTAACAAATTAGAAAAAATGCATCAGTCTCATCACAACATCTACAGTGTATGAGGAGAGAAGAAAAATGATTAAACACCTGCTCCAGCCTGAGGATGGCCATGTCTTTCTCTAGTTTTTGCTGTTTCCTCTCTTTGGCCAGTTCATAGTAGACTTTTCCGGTACAGAAGATCACCCTCTTCACTTGGGCTGGGTCTTGGCTCGCAGGGCCTTCATCAGGAATCAATCTCTTAAATTTAGTTCCCACAAACATTGAATATGATATTTTAACTGTCACTCCAAACCAATATTTATGACGAATTCCCATGCCTCATTAAAATTAAAATAAAACTCCACCTTTGCTGAGGTCGTCAAAACTGGACCTTGCATCTGGGTGCCTTAGTAGAAACTTTGGCGTGAAAATGATAAGCTTTGAGATAAAAAGGAAAAGTTTCTGCCAGTGACAAACAACAGATTGAATCCGTCATCCGTGTCTTCACTGTGTACATGAACTCCATAGGTAGACGTTTTCATCTCTTTTCACGCTAATTTGTTGCAACCACATAGCATGCAGCATCAGCAATGGGAACGCAAAGCATTTCATTAACAATCAAATAAATAAAACCCTTTGCGATCAGTCAACCAAGTCCAGAGACTTTCATAAAAAATAAACTAGCATCCCCTGTTGGGATTCTTACTAATTTGCTCAGGAAGTACTTTTCTCATGCTTCACGAAGCATTGCATTTAGGTGCAACCGGGGAACAGTTAAGACTTTCTTTGTGGCTCGGAACTATGAGAGGCTGAAAAGAAAAGTTGTGCACACACAAGACAAGGAGTAATGCATGAAAACTTTCCCAAACTGGTTCATATCTAAGGGATACAAACTACAAGTTAAGAATGTATATATATATATATATATATATATATATATATATATATATATATATATATATATATATATATATATATATATATATATATATATATATATATATATATAAAGGTTAGGCATGTTTCTGCAAACTGAGATTATTCTTGAAACAGTGTATTATACAATAATCATTTTACAAATTATGTACTTAATTTAAGGAGGAAATTAATGCAAACAAAATTAGAGTGTTCTTATTTTCAAAAGGAATATGACTGAGTAAAGATATTCATTTTGGTCAAGTGACTGCCTTGGATTTGTCTTTGGAGAACAGTGCATTTAGGGAATTCAATGCAATGTATGAGAAATTTAGCAACAACAACATCAACAAAAAAAATAAGCAACAACAACAAAAAATAGACAAAAAAGGATATTATAATATAACACATACCGGTTTCCTGAATGGCAGCAGAATCTGACGTCTGAGCACATGACAGTAGTTAGCGGGTGTGGAGCAGTTCACCACAATCCAGTTACAGTCCTACAGCTGCTGGACTTCAAAATCTCCACCAAATTCCTTAAAGGAAGAAAAAAAACTACAAAGGAGCTGTGAAGGTATAAAACATAAGAATTGATTTCTTTGTAGACCAACCAAAGAGTTAAAATGTTGGTTGCAGCAATTTTTTTTTTTTTGTCAAGACAGGTCACATACACGGGAGATGTAGTAGGCCTGAGTGAATATCTCTCTCTCTCACACACACACACACACACACACACACCATTACACAGACGGAACGGAGAATGTCAACCCCTTACTATGCCTCCACTAATGGTTTGGCCAATATCCCATTTGAAGATGAATCTGCTAAGCCTCTGCTGATGCAGCCCACTGTGGTTACCTCGCACCAGCTAACCCCTGGGACCGGAGACATTGAACACAGCTGCTATTCAGGCCATAATGAAGAGGCTTTCCAGCTCTAGAGAAATTGTCAATTGTCAATTAAGCCATCACTTTAGTGTTCCTGACATCGGCATAGCCATAACGTGTGTGGTGCACTTTTCTGAGACATAAATCATTCACTAATCATGCTCTGCATACTGGGACGACATAATGTAATATGTGGACCTACAGGGAAGTGATCTGGATCATCTTTGCTGATTTGCAGGAAGCGCTCAGGTCGAGCTGATGAATGTTCTGGACCCTGAGGACAAAAGGGAAGAGCCTGAGCCAATTGACCAAACCAAAATAGTAAATCCCACTAAATCATATATTCCAAATGTATCCAAAATCATCTGTAGATATTTAGCAGAACCTGCTGTACTTTCACATCTCACCATTCCCTCCATCCCATGAGGCAGCAGCAGGACAATACCATTGTTGCGAACCCACTTAGCCTGACCCGAGCTGATTAACTGGTCACCGGGGTGTGTTGTGAAAGTCTCCAAACTGGGCCTCCCAGAGGATCAGAGCATTTGGACTAGCCATGGCAAAGCCAAGCTCAAAACTTGAAAATCACAGTCTGAGAGTGATGGCTGAGAGTGATGTCTGTCTTACCAAGCACTCCATATTCCTATAAGGAGCTGTTGCAGACAGTGTAAGGAGCTTTACTGGCCCACAGGTGGTTCATAGGTACACAGATACGTTTGTCCACTTCTTGGTCATGCAGAACATGATGGCGGTGACTGTGAAATATAAACAAGGCGGGAACATAAAGGACAATAATAGTGTGTAGTATCAAAATGACAGACAAACTAAGAGATCTGCTTTAAGTTCTCATGTTGACATGGTCAGCATCTTAACGGTAAGTAGTTACAGTGTTTATGATGTTCACGATTCTATCCACAATATCCACAATAATTCATGAAATCCCATAAAATATCGGATACTTGAGCCTGGACCAGACAGATAGAACGACAGAAATTGCTATTGTTTAGAGTCACACTGCTAGTATAACTGAAAAAGAAACACATACTGTGAAATATCGGTAATTAAAGAAAAGGTGGAGGATAAAGAAATAAATCAATGGTATGACATCACCAATTTAGACAAGAACTTGTGTACCACAATGGGTTATAAAAAAACCCACATAAATCAATTTAAGAGGTTCTGGGAAAAACAGCTGGATAGCTCATTGGGTGACACCACAGACTTTATTGCAGGAGACTGGGGTTTGAATCCAAGTCAAAAGAGAACAGGGAAGAAATCCAGTGCGGACCCTTAGTGCTACCAGCCTACCCAGCCACATCTAGTGCCGGTCCCAAGGCCGAATAAATAGGAGGGTTCTGTCAGGAAGGGCATTGGACGTAAAAACCTATGCCAAAACAAAATGTGGAATGAGACAATTTTTTGTTATTATTATTATTATAATTATTAACAAAAACAAATCCAATAAGACAAATTGATGGTAATAGATATTTGAATAAAACAGAATTTCTTTAATGTTAACCTAGAACATGGAGGGGAAAACACGCACACACTGACGTCACCGTTCCAGCCCATAGAAAAACCCTCCATGATGACCTCTTCTCTCCCCATCATCAGTCAGCATAAAACCAAACAAGAGTTGATGGGAGCAAAGAGCCGAGCGCTAACAAGCTCTGCCAGTCAGCTCACTCCCACTGCAGGAATCAGCGCTCAAATCCAGCACAATGAGACATCACTTAAACCCCTTTAACATCACTTTAGTGTCACGTTTGCACACAAAGACTCTCACACAGCACTGGAGGTTATACAATGGTTAGGCCAAAGTGCTGCAAGAAATTAACAAATTCTATGGGTAATTATCTTAAATGTTATTTATTAACTCCTAGAACAGAAGATCATAATTTGAGGCCTTTGAATAATATGAGCTATAATATTATTCAAAGACCTCCAATCATGAGCACATAATGGACTACATGATTGTCTTCTTTGGTGATGGCTCACATTAAAGGATACGTATTTTCTTTTAAAGTGAGATTTTGATGACTAAGCAAAACTGAGAACATCCAGCTTTATTTGAGATAAAAACCCATACCATCATGTTTCATTTTCTCACACAAGGAGAAATGAATAAAAAAAATGTTTTAACAGGGATTGCTTCATAAACTGCATGCCCACCTTCTTTTTCTTCTTCCTTGAACATACATATACACAAAAACACACAAACACACCTCCTCTGCCTGGGGGCCCCATTAGTCAGGGAAAGGGGTGCACAGTGCAGCTAATGCAACCCAACCAAACAAGAAAAACTGAATCCATTAGTCCACGCCGTTACGTACATCAAATAAATGTAAGCATGTCCACTCAGCTGTAACATACCAATATGCTCGGTTCCTGAGGACTATGAAGGGAGGCAGTAGTGGGGGATGATGAACGTGTGGTCGCAAGGGAAAAAAGGCCATGGGGAACTGGGGGGGCTGGGGTTTGGGACAAACGTATGGTATGCGAACGAAAGCTTGTTGACTTTCAGAGAGGATTTCAATAACAACAACTGATACAGAAAAAAGGTGGGAATTTAATGTCCAACAGCTGACTTTGACTTTTCTTTCATCAGGTAAATGGTCCCTGTGTAAGAGGACGGAGGATTTAGGGACGTAGATGTCAGAGGTAAATGTGAGGCAATGTGACAGCACCATGTGGGATTTACAGTTCCCAAAAGACTGTGCTAGCTATGATGATGTAATCTATTTTTAAGGAGTCGCACACATGGCTGGGTGATAGAGATGAAATTATCATCACACTAACAGAGATAGTCACCAGTTTTAATATACTGCTCATCACAAGACAACAAACGGTGGGATACGGTCTGGATGGATCGACCCAGCCGATCCATCCAGACCGTATCCCACCACCGGTAAGCAGGTTTTTGTTTTTTCAACAATTTCATGTGCTTGGGTCCTCTAGCAAAAAGTCACTTAGGTCCCTACTTCATATTTCCTACGTGCAAAATAGAAAACAAAATTTAAAAAAAAGAAAATGTTTGGAATCCAAAATATCCAAAGGAAACTTTGCAGTACATGGGAGTTTTGTTTGACTTATCTGACACAAATTCCAATCACAGAATACGCCTTGATACAATTTGTAACCATGAAATGGTAAAAGTAACAAATTCAATTTGTTCTTTAAAAAATAGCAAATGGCACCGCTTTTATTGTACAAAGTACTCCATTCCAGAAACTGTGGTCAGGAGACAGCCTGTCCTAATTATTACATAATCATCTGATTGCAATTATTTGAGTTAAATACTGTTATAATTGTTTTGCATAATATTAGAATTGCCTCCATTAATCAGTATAAAAACAAATTAATGAAGGCAAAACCGAACCATGAACAAGGATGTTTGCGTCACTATTTCTGCTGTTTTCCATAGTCTGACCTCTGATTTTTACACAACATCTTCTGGTTGTACTTATTCTGCTAAGTGGAGGATTAAATTATTTTTCATCCCCTCGAACAGTCTAAATCCGGAGTAACTTAAATTTTCACTGAGCATCTTTTGACATTAATATCGTGCATCATTTAGTGACGAAGCTAAAAAACCACACAGCTGTGGACACATTCTGGACTTGAGCCCACTTTCTTGAAGATCATGAAGTCAGATTGTAGCAATAAGGTGGCATTCAAAACCGCTAAAAGTATCTAAAAAGATCTACCATCACACCCAGAACTCGCCAAAGACAATTATATCAGTAATCAAAATTATGGTGACAGCTCTAATCACGAATTTTACATTATGTGAAAAAAAGCAACATATGATAAAGCTGAAAGTTTTTCAACATTTCATGTGCGACAAAATAAAATAAAAAATGAGAAAGTAGCTACTATGACTCGGTGTTTATATAGACTCACCTAAAGGTGCCCTGTTACACATCTTGCCCGCTTAGTCGAACATGGATGCCATCTTTGAGAAGGGGACCAAAGGCCATGTATTCTCCCAGGGCCCAGTCCATCTGATGGTTCTCCACCAGTTCAGCTCGATCACGCAGGATACGAGACATGCCTGCAGGTTGCATAGACACAAACACTGAAGAACGAAAAGGACGTCAAAGATTTCTTAAGAGAGCAGAAAAAGGAGTCTAAAATGCAATAGACTGATGTTCTGTGTAGTAAATAACATTAACAGCAACGTGTTGTGGCAGCCTTCTTTGCTATAGCCAGTAAAGGCTCAGAGTCACATTAGCAGGCTGAACAGCTGCTGCTTGGCAAGGATGTGTTTACAGGGGAATGACTTTAATTGACTAAATATCGTGCCTGTAAACGGAAAGGGTAATTCTGGGACTGAGGAGTTTTAAGGCTCTTTTTATCAGCTCATTCAGAAGCATGTAGTGAAAATCACCCTGCTCATCTGTGCACAAAGTTATTGCACATCATATCGTTATTGCAACTTCTGTCAGCACCATCATGACTGTTCTCCAAATAAGCTCGCCAGGATGGATCTTAATATCCTCTAGAGTCACTTAGCTGGCTCTCCGGCCGATGTGCTGCAGAACCTCCTCATCTAGTCCTGTGGGGACACAGCTCATTGTCCCTGTCTTGCGAAAAAATCTACAGGGAGAGTAAAAGTCTCATTCCGCTAGACACACAAAATATTCACAGAAGAAGCGGTCAATTCAGAAAAAAAAATTCATCCTCGGAGCTGGTGTATGCCTCCTCACATATCTTGTCATATTTGGCCACTTCTTCCTAAAAAAACATTTACAACATTTCATAGTTTGTTTACTTTAATTAAAGGAGTAGAGATTCCTGAGTGTAGCTGAGACGGAAAGGAGGAGAGAGAGATATCAGAGGAGCAGATAAGAATCAACCAGCAGTAATGGTTCTGCCTCGCTGGATCACAAATGGGGTTTTTGCTGGACTCTAAATAGAAGGCCACACAACAGGGGGCAATGTCCATCAGAGATGAGCTGCAGCATTTCTCAACATGCGGTATAAAATATTTAAAATGGAGATTACAGTCAAACCTCCCGTCTTAGATGAAGAAGCTGAGTCATTTTATTGGATGGCTTCACAATCTATGGTTCAACTTTGAACAATACACTGTTAAACTCTGTGACGGATTGTGTGAGCTGATTTCACTGAAGTACTCAATTCAAATTAAAATACATTATTGTCAGCACCACATATCTATTTGATGGCTAGGGTAATAACTAAGTGTTAATTAATGCACATAGTCCAATGTGGTGGACTAAATAAAACAGCATATAGTAGCCGCTCCTTAGATCCTACATATGTAGCAAGAGCATCCAGGATTAGATCACGAACCTCACATTCCTGAATTGTCACCACACCCTCAGCAATGAGCGTGTCAGAGTACTTTTTCAGCACATGCTCCTCTCGACGGATCTGTTTGTACATCAGCGGCTGAGTGAACATAGGTTCTTCCATTTCATTTTGGCCAAACTGTCTGTGGCTGACCTGCAAGAACAGCGTGTGAGTGTGTGTACTGAGAATTGTGTTTTTAGATGATCAATGGAGTCCCAGCTGTGACTCACGAGGTCGATGACAACCTCCTTGTTGAAGAAGGACCTCCATTCTGCAGCCTCCCGGCACAAAAAGACGACCGCTTCAGGGTCATCGGCATTCACATGGAGGATGGGTGCATTGACAACCCGAGCCAAATCCATGGGGTAGGGGGAAGAGCGGGCTACACCAGGGTCTGTAGTGAAGCCAATCTGAGGGGTAACAATAAACAAATGTTGACATCACTTAAAGCTAATGCGGAGCCTACAGTTAACAGTTTCATTGGATTCACAAATGTAAACATCAAAATGTAAACGTTGTATGAGGCAAATTTTCATGACACAATTCCCCTGACAGAATAAGGAATCATGGTCGAACCCCAATATCTAAATAGGGGCTGTCAGGTGATTAAAAAAAAAAAATCAAATATATATATATATATAGTAGCATTTATAGACCTCGGTTTGCTAAATGCCAAAAAATTGATCACAATTCTGTGGAAAAACATGTAAGAAACCAAGCGCTACTCAGTGGATGAAGAAGATGTTTTCAACTCTACCATTAGAATGATAACATAAATACTAAAGGCTTAACAGTAATGTATCATATGGACGGCCATTATCAACTATATAGAATATCTCGTTTAACAGGTGATCAATTGAATGTTTGGATTTCTGTGAACTTTGAAATATCCGAGCTTGTAAAAAAATTTCTTTTTTTATTATTCTAAAATGTTGTACTCTATACTATTTACCACTCAACGCTTTTAGTTTACTATTTGATAAATCATGAGGAGCATTTTCTTGTTCTGCTTATATCTAATTTAGTGTAGTTTAGTTTTATGTTATACAGCTGCCTTCTAATTATTTATGTAAAGATGTAAATTATACTTTGAAAACGTTAAAGAAAAAATTTTAGGGGGGGGGGAATAAAAAAGAGAATTACATGGTTTGTAATTAATTAATTGAAATTATTGCATATATCAATGTTTGCTTTTTATATCAGTAAATCAAAGCATAAATCGACATAATAACCCTTAACGGTCATTCGCCACTCATTCATTTCACCGTTCATTCGCCATTGTGACCATGTAGAAGCAAAAATGAGAGCTAATAACTGCGGTGTCATTTTCATTTCTTATTCTGTGCACACATACTGTGCAGAAACAAATGTTATTTGCGAGAGTATTTGTTCTATTTTAAAGAGAAAACATTCTTGAGAAAAGAAGAAGTGAAGTGAGAACTGTGTCTCAAGCTTCCCTCTGCCTGCACGCCCACTCAACTTAGCGCTGTGACAAGGCGCAGGTGTGCGCCAGTGCTGAGAGAAGATATGTATATCACAGAACAAACTACTTGCTTTACTAAGACTTTGTCATTTGAATCCATCATGTTTATGCTTCTGTCAGTGTGCTGTGTTCACTGACATATGAGTTCACACAGCGCTATTTATCAGTGCTAAAAAATGTTGTCGCGTTAATTATTCTATAATTAATTAATTGAAAGCATTAGCATTATTTGGACAAGCCAAATTAAAATGAATAGCTGCAGAGGCAACAATAGTAGCAGCAGTGGTAATTATAGTAATAAGATTATTACTGTTAGGATGAGTATTAGTATTATCTGCCATAGAGGTTAGCATCTGAGCAAACTTTACACTCTGGTCATGGTCAACGTCTCAGGTTATGGTGTCACCACTCCCTGTGGTACCTGGTTGTGTACCACCAAATGGATTGTACCATCTGTGGTGTAGGAGGGAAGCTCACTTAGATGAAAAGTCTCATGCACAACTCCTTGTCCAGCAAAAGCAGCATCACCATGTATCAAGATTGACATCACCTGGAGAAATCACATCATTATCTAAACTGGACAAATAAAGAAGAGTGTATGTCTCAGTCAAAGTAAGACCTGAACAGAAAATAATAATAATAATAATAATAATAATAATAATAATAATAATAATAATAATAATAATAATAATAATAATACATTTAATTTATAACCCACTTTATATTTGGATAAAATTTCAAAGTGCTACATAGTAAAAGCAGATAAAAGCCTCAATAAATAATATAATAATAACTATATAAAAACCTGACCAAAAAGCAGCAATGTTAATTAAAAGTTATAGGTTCTGTTAAAAAACGAAAGTTTTAAGTCCTTTTTTAAATGTGTGTCTGTGGAGCCCTCAGATGGTCAGGGAGGGCATTCCACAGATGAGGGGCAGCAGAACAGAAGACCCGATCACCCATGGTGCTGAGCTTAGTCCGGGGAAGGAGGAGATATACCATACAACTGAAAAAGTAACTATTACCCTCTTTCCCTGACAATCTCCCCTGTAAAATTGTTCTGCTTTGGCTTTGCCCTATACAACAGGACCCACTGCCTCCAGGTGGGAGGGGTTTGCCATGAGTGACGGCGTGATGTTCTTGTCTGTTTCACGGTTGATCCTCTCATGGTACATCCCAAGGTGGTATTTGACATCACCTGAACCCTGAAGTTGCAAAATAAAAAAGGAATTAAAACACCATTTGTATCTCCAGAATGCTTTTCTCTCGACACTTCCTTAGTTGTTCCTTAGTCTCATCCGCCGCCTCTAACTAGGGGCCATATCTGCATTAATACTGTAGGAGAGCAATCATGTGTGCCGACATATTGAACTGAGAAGAAAGAAAGAGGTGAACAAACAGTACCGATGAGGCATCCCCATGATCACACTGTCAATGCATTGCAACGCTCGACTTGTCGATGATGGTTTTCAAAGCAGGAATGAGAACCTCGCAGCTTTCCAGACCAAAACGCTTCTCCGATGACCACCTTTTGGCCAGGAAGTCCTCAAACATGGACAAAAAAAAGTTATTTTTCGAGCTGTTCAGACTTAGGGAGAGTTTAATCACTAATAGGTGGCATTAGACAACTGATCTGGGGTAACATTTTGGAACAACACAATAAGAGTTTACACAAGTTGTGCTCAAGCTCTTAACAACAGTGTGTGTATCTTTCCACATATATGAATCTACAAGAGTTTTGGTTGACTGTGTGAATCTCTGATGTTGGGCAAGGTATTGTCTTTTCAACAAATTTGAGCCAGTAGATGCTTCTTCATTGCTGACCTTGTGGATCTGATCAGACGGGCTAGCAATATTCTTTTCACAGCAATAGTGAACTGCATGATATCAGGAGTCTCAATTTTCTGTCGGATCCACTGACACTGGTCCACATTGTTGATGAACATAAACTCCACCCCGATGTGACCACAGTAGGATTTCTGTAATAGACAGCAAATATTATTCTCCAGTGCTACAGCTTTCCCCATTCCAGGATACAAACACTATACCTCTAGTCTCTGTATGATTTCTCAGAGAGGAAGAGTGGCGCTTTCTCCTCCAATGAACATTGCAGCTCCTGTCCAAGTCAGACTCATCAAGACCATAAAAGCCTACAAGGTGAAACCCAGTGTTACTCAAAGCTTCCACATAAAAAAGAAAATCAGTGACTATGCCTGAGCACATACCTCTCCATTAAGTATAATCTCATTAAAATCTCATTAAAATCCATAACAAATCCCTTTTCTTTCATAAACAAATCCAGAATAGAACAATAAGCAATTATTTTTAATTTCCCAAGTTTCATTGCTTGTACAAGATGTTTCCAATCTTAGTGTAAATCCATCGTCAGTGGACAGGAAGCTCAATGATTCCACAACACTTATACGTATGAAAAATATTAGCCTCCGCCTCAAAACTAGTTATGATGTCATGAATCCTGCTCATGAGCCCAACTCTTAAATTGATATTCATAATTTGCACAAAGAAAAAGTACGTGCCTCAGATTTCTGAACTCTGCACATACGTCCTACCAAAGCCTACTTGTAAGAATTAATAGAAAACTTATTTTTGACAAAGGGAACCTTTAATATCTAAACACTTGCCTGAACTGTTCTGTTCTGTAAGTTAGAGAAGATCCAAAGACTCCAACCAAAGTCCTAAGAACCTAACTCCATCCAAGTTTAATTACTAACCTGAAATTTTTAGATATTTTTATATTCAGTTCTTTGATTTATTTCATATCACATGAAGAAATCAACAACTAGAGTTCAGACCTTTCCCAATTCTCAATAGTAAAGAAATGTTTTATTACAAATATATTGAGTGTTTCATTTTGAGTGTTTTTTGAAATAAATTCAAGCATTTGCTACGTGTAATTAACCTAGATCTAATGAGTTGATTAATTGATTTCAATCAGCATACACATAACTTTGATAATAGTGGTGATTTATCAAGTATTAATGTCTTGCAATAATTGATAGTTGCAGTTCCGTCTTTTGGAGTTTTCTAGTTATATCAGACCATTGTAAATTGAACAAATGTGCGTTTTTTTGATGGGAAAATTAAATTTGGGAAAGGGTGATTTATTCTTTCTCTAACATTTAAGAAGTTTAATTTAGAAAAAAAGGGATTAAATGACCACAGGAATCGTTACCTGCAGCACTAACTGAGACTGCAATTTCAATGAAAGGCTTAATTACTTTTGGTTTAATTGTTTAATGATATAAGAAAGCACTGCTTCCTAAAAATTGAAAGTATATCACTGACATGAATTCATGGAAGTTCTAAGTAACTTTGCTTTTAATGGCAGAAATAAAACTTCTTTATGAAATTAAAACACCTCCAGGATGCATTTATTTGCATCTACATCATTGACGGCTCGACATAAGTTCCTGTGCTGACAATGTCCACCTGAGAGGGCTGCTCAAGCTCAAGATTACAAGCAACACAAGAGGAGACAGGTGCAAATCATATTAGGTACAGAGCAAAGACAAAGGGGGCCAGAAATAGACTTTTGTACAGTCAACTGCCCAAATAAGGGGCTACAGATATCATTAGCTTTCATTAGTGAGCTATAGCCCTAGTGACAATACATAATGCATTGCTATGTCCTGAAGGACACTGACCACTGATAACAGCAGCCAACAGAAATAATGTCCCTCTCTCAATCCTCTTTGCTTGGTATTACTGTAGACTTCGATTGCTTTCTGTGGCCGTCCCACATCAACCGATCCCCTGTCCACTAAATGAAATGGATAATGACAGATGCTGGGCCTATGATTAATGACAGCATTAGATTGACCAAACTGTATATGGACTTGGCCGATAATGTGACCGGACCTTTTCTCTTCTGAAGTACCACTTACACTCTTGAATATGATGTGTTGTACGACCCCGGACCAGAGATGTGTGTATGGTATTAGTAGAGACGCAGATGCATGTACTGTACAATCCCTACTATCCCTTGCAGACATGAAAAATACAAAGGAGATATTTTCATTAAAAGGCAAATTAAAGTTTTGAAGTTAACCCGCAAATGACAATAATTTGTCAGGATTGAAATCCTGATGTACAATATATATATATATATATATATATATATATATATATATATATATATATATATATATATATATATATAAATAAACCCTGTGGATTAACTTTATGGTCTATAAATGACCAAAGGAAATAAAAAAATAAACTCTTTACCTATTATGTAGTGAGTGTAAACTACAAAATATGAAACATATGTAGACATCAATCTCAATCAAAAACTTGTGTCTCTGAACTAATATTTTTTATAATTTAAAGGCAGCCTAGCAAGAATTGATTGTTCATGAGACAAATCAATTCTAGAAAACAAGAATTTGACAAAAAACATACTTTTTTACCAATTAAAAGCCTTGGCAGGTGTTAGTAATATGTCATGTGTTTAAGATGATTACATGAGTTGCGAGGCTCACCTAATTTATCAATGGTGGTGATCAGGTCAGAGGGAATGAAGGAGTCCAGGTCAGCCTCCAGAAATCGCAAAGGATCTAACTGGGCAACATGATGATCACGAATCTCCACAGAGACAGAGGTGTGAGGGAGGATGAGGTGGAAAAGAAATGCAGAGAACCATATAAGAGATTAAAAAAGGTGACAGGCAGGATGAATATCCTTCAGTGAGAGGCGGTCCTCATGATGCTGAGTATAAAGAGCTGGCGAATACGCAAACATCTAGTTTAATGTCTCAGAGAAAAGAGTCTCATAGGGGAGCTTTAATGTGTTTATTTCTATGTGCCCAAACCCATTCCCACAGGCTCCCACCAGGGAGGCTTCAAGTGGGAAATAACAGTGACACCTTTGCCAAAAGACCAAATTTAATAAATCCATTGGATAGTTCCTCATATTAATTTGAAGCAAGGGAAAATGTTACCACCTGTTTCCTTTAAGTAGTCTCTTTGATATTTCCATTTTCAAAAAGCAAGCAGGGAAAGTAGGTTAGAACTAATCATGCAATTTGCATAACCTCTCACAGTGACAAACAAATTGTATATTCTACACAACATAATCTGCGTTCATTAACTGCTGCATCTGTTTGGACGAGTCAAGGGAATTCTGTTTGATGCATTTTCCAACGTTTTGGACATTGTTTGGAATCGTGAGCCAGTAATTGTTAAAGGTATTTGATATTTTTTCATTGAAGGCCAATATGTGATCTACCTTTTAATTGTAAATAATGTAAATCCTAAGTGTAAGCTGATGTCTGTTGGGCATCTATGAGTGTGTGTCTATGTGTGTTTGCTTGTGCGCGTGTGTGTTGGTGTGTGTGTGACAGCTGGGTTGAGTGGAAGTGTGGAGTGCCTGGTAGGCTATGATGAGACTGTATATAGCCAACTGGTCCTAAACCAATTTCTGGGCCATGACTGGTGAATAAGACAGTACTCTGCCCTGAAGCAGAGCAGAGGGGCGTCTCTCACCCGCCTTGCCAGACGGGCTGGAGCTCTGGATATTGCGGAAAAACGCATCCCAAGACTAGATCACAGAGAAAGACCAATGCTATGTTGGGAAGATGAAAGAAAACTGGAATCAAAGACACTGTAGTTAAAGCATATTTATCCAGCATGGCGATTGAGCAACCAGCCAAGTGGTGGTTTTAAAAATGGGGCCCAGGAAACCCCAGATGTCACTGAAGGTTATTTAATCCTCTCCAGCAATAAGAGGAATTCATTTTCACTTAGTTTCCATCTGTAACTAAGAAAGTGAGATAATGCATGACTGTTTGTGTGGTTGAGGCTCAGGAGGCAGAGCAGGAATCCACATAGTCTGTTCCATCCCCAGTCCCCGCAGTCTGTAGTGTCCTTGACCCCGATTTGCTTCAAGGGGGTTATTCAGGGCTGCCCCTTAATGCCCAGAGATGGGTCAGAGGCAGACAACAAGTTTAATTATGAGGTATAGTCCGTAACAATAAAATATAGTTTATTATTATCATTTTGCTAATGGGTTTGGTTTTGTGCAGCATTTAAAATAAATTATAATCTGATGGGGACACTGGGAATTTTCTTCGATCATTTAAGCTGCCTTTGATGAGGAAATGTATGCTAGTGCACCTACAGCATATTCGTTGACCTCTGACCTGCTATGTCCTGAGTTGTAGTTTGTATAACCTACCTGGTAAACTGGGTTTTTCAATGTGTGCGGGACGTTTTTTCTTACTCTAAATACCCATTGATGAACTAACATCTTTTGCATTTTGACTGTTATTCATCTCTGTGAAGACAGATGTTACCTCGTGGACGTTTTTATGGTCCTCCAGCCAAGCGAAGTACATCTCCTCAACATAACTGGAGCTGCTGACAACTGCTGAGGGAACAGGCTCAGTCCCGGAGGAGCAGTTCCTCCTGGGATCTACCATTTGCCTCGCAGGGCCTCCTCCTCCCCCTCGCAGCCACTCACTCCCCAAAAGACGCCCTCTCCGATAAAAACACCCACAAACGCCCGAAACTGACTCATGACTACGGAGTAATAACAGAAACTCGGTTAGCACTCCAGATGCAATTTTGGAATAGAAAATAATTTCTGAACACACACACACCAAGTGTGTATGACTGGAGCCTATACGTTACAGTGTTGCTACTCTGCATCTAAATGTCACATGAAGCATCAAGTGTGGCATTGCAATTACGCAAAGGCCAATTAAAGATGGAGCGACATTTATAAGTATTAAAATACCTTTGAGCAATGTTTTGATATCGGCGCTGTTCTCACCTTATTCTGCTCCTGAGGGACGCTCAGGAGCAGAATAAGGTGAGAACAGCGCCGATATCAAAACATTGCCCATTTCTCTCAAGGTTACGCCTCCTCCTCTAATCGCCTCACGTCAACAGGGTCAGCATAATCTCCCCTTTAATGCTCCACTGAAAATCCTGAAACAGGCGCATTTGAATGCCTCCGACTTATTTCTAGACATCAATATTAAAACTGATGTCTCTCATGTCTTTAACATTCATCCTCCAAACTCTGAAAGCATTCAACAGTGAAGATGACACAGATTGGAGTGTGCACACCTTGCTTGCCACGACCCCCTCTGGTGTGTCAGATTCTACTTATTATTATTATTATTATTATTATTATTATTATTCTGCATGCGGGTGCAGTGAAGAGCCGAAGACACCAAATCAAGGTGTTAAAGGGAAATAGTCATTTAACATGATAACATTTATAAATAAAGGTGGGCAAAAATCAATTATCTGATATGTTAGTGCCGTTTTACCTAGAGCAATTCATTTGAGAACAATTATGTTTACTTTATTCCTGTCATCTCAAATCTATGAACCCCTTAACAATCAGACAGGTCATTTTTCCCCTCTGTGTTACATCACACGTCTTTCCCATCGGCATTAATTACATGAGCCAATTAAACTTTTCTAATGGCTGAACATGAGTCATTTGAGAGAAAGGTCTCAGATTGATGGGCTTCAACCTTGCAGATGCAGAGGGTTTAACAATAAGATAGTTAGCCCTCCCTTCCTCCCCTTCCACACACACCCGACTCTCTCTTCTCCTCTCCTCTAGATTTTCATCATTCATACTTGCTGGCACAGAAGGTACAGCATTATCAATCATGACCAGCACACCACTGAAAACAGGGGAGAATGGAGTGGGCACAAAGTTGCACAGGATCCAGAACATTCTGCATTTAAGAACCTCACTTTGATTAGTGTGTCAGTGTGTGTCATTTTTAAAGTTTCCTACAGTGTCACCAATAAAGCCAAACTATCACGGAAATATACATGCTCACATGAAGGACATCATACTATTTTTTTTTTTTAATGTCAATAAAACCGTGCTCCGTTTACTTTTTCTCTAGAATAACACACCTAAATAATGCTTGTGTTCCCTGAGGAACTGCTCCGTCTCTCCAGCTGACCTGGAGAACAGAAGGTCAAGCAATTATGATCTGAAATGCCATTTTGTTATAGGGACTTTGCTGCCTGGCAGAGATGGAGCGAAGACCTGCTTCTTTCTGGCGTTTTATTAATAATTGCTCAATGATGAGAAGAGCCGTGCTGTTGGGTAGAAGGACGCACTGAGAGTTCAACTATTTCCCCTTTAGAGTAAATACCGGACAAGAGCAGCAGCTGTTCAGAAACATTTAAAGTTTGTATGTAAATGAAGGAAGCAAAGATTCACTCATCTCTTCTGGTCACAGCCTGTCTCATATATTCAAAAACTACTTGTAGTTAGATTACCTCAACCTTTAACATCCACAGCAGTGACCTGGGCCCACGCTTTTATGCTGCCGAAATGTACTCCTTTATAATAGCTTAACACCGACCATTTTACTGCGCTAGGAGTACTTTTAACGAAATATTTTATGAGCAGGACAATTTCCACTTCCATTTGCTGATAATACTTTCATACTTTTGCTCATTCTAGGTTTTGAATGCAGGTCTTTGACTTGTAGTGAAGTCATTTCTCAGAAAGTTATCAGTACTTTCAATTAAATAATCTAAATACTTTATCCACATACGGTTCTAACAAACCTCCTTTATTTTCTTTGGTTCCTCATTTGTAGGGTATTTCAAACAAACTTTGTCATTGTTCACGGTCCAAATAAATATCTTATGAGTCCAGGGGGAACCTAAAACCTGTATTAAGTTCATGTCATAGTGATGGTTACCTCTGCCAAACCCACCTGACATAATTTACGAGTCCAGAGCTCATCTGGTCGGTGCTGCGCTCCGTGCAAAGAGCAGGAGAAGCAGATAATGTGTAATCCACTTATCCCGGCCAAGTCTACACACCATTTATGGAAGTCCTCGTCATGGGCTTATTGAGGAGCCCTAATTCATCTAATAAAGCATGCTTGGAGGAGGAATCAAATTTGTCTGAAAGCCATTTGGTGCATATGCTATCAAAAAAAATCAATCACATTTCAAATGATTAAATAATGTATGATTTCATAAAATTACGTGACAAATCTGTGGTGCAGGAGCACGGTTACAAATATATCAGGAAATGAATTCTCTCTGATGTGAACTAGATTATAAAATTATTTCAAGATGATACATGGACAATTACATAATCCTGGACACTTCATATTGAGAATACTGCGGAATTGCTTCTTGACATAACAACAATAAAATATATAGATGAGTTAAAGTATGATACTAGAAGTAGTAGACCTGTTTCATGTTGTTCATGTTTGCACTGTCACTGCAGTAATATCATGTTGATTTGAACAGAGTAATATAGTTTTAACAGGTTCTACTTTAACTTCAGAAATTAATCATTAAAAACTTACATAGTCAAAATCTATAATTCTATGCTATGCGTTAGATTCAGTCTTTCATCGATCTATGAACCCGTTATGAAAATAAACCACACACACGGAAAATATAGTTAATAATAAAAACTATCATATCTGAAGTAAATGCTGAGGAAAAACATGAACAAAAATAATGTCTTCAATACAATTGCTCTCAATCAGTCCCATTTTATTTTTATTTACAGCAGTAATACTGTGCTTAACAATGAATATATTTGAAATTGATTGCGTGACTCAGAATAGAATAAATGTTCATCAACAGCCTACGGATTATAAAAAGAGCAGCATATTATTGATTGGATATTTGATTAATAAATGTTACTCATGCATAGACTAGAGCATGGCATCACATTATCTCTCAGCATTTAGGTACCGCACAACAGCCGGGGTATAGCAAACCGACAAAAGAATGCATCCAAAAACATTAACAAACACATTGTAGACAAGGTGAGACGGAAGATTTTTTTCATATGTAAATGTCCACAAACATGCGTATGATGGACCTTTAGCCACATTTTAATTAAAATTTGTAAAAACAGAATAAATCCACACCTCATTTATACTAAGGACAAGCAAGTGGGATTTACTATGCTAGAAGTCTTTGCCACAATTCACCACAGAAGGTGACAAACTAAAACGCTCTTACTATACCACCAAAGAGAAAGGCAAATTGTATTTTGGTAGTTTGCGTGTTGGGATCACAAATTTAAAGGGAGTGTGGTGTGTGTGTTTGTGAGAGAGAGAGTTGGGGGAGGGAGGCAATGCCGAAGCTTTCCCCCAGCTTAATGTGGGTCCAATGTTTCAGAGGACATCCCAGAATGCTTGGCGGAGTCGAAGGTGTCCGCCGTCCCCTGGGAGGACACTTTCTCATAGATGAAACTGTAGAGGCTCACTTCAGGTTGAGTCGTGCGGCAGCTCTTACACACCAAGCTGGAGTACTGGTTCAAAAGGCCATACAGCCTCCCTGGAAAAGAGAGGGAGGAGACTAAGAAATATGAAGGGCAATAATCAAAGATTTTAGAGGACTAGGTAAATAGGACAAACGGAATGAGAGTCAAATAACGAGCGGGAGCTCGTGTGTTCAGTTTCATTTATAAAACACACACACATGAGCTGTGAGCTTTTTCTCTGTAGTTCCACTTTAGGAAATGGATGGCTAGAGGGGAATTTCTCTGAAAGGCTTCAATAAATGTCAGCAAAAGAAATATTAAAAAGGGGGAGAGGGAGAAGCTTTAGTCAGTTCAGGCAGTAATACAGTTTACGGGCTGAATGGATGAGCTGAGGAACAGAGATGATCCATAACGAGGAATAACTTAACATACAGATGAAGGGCATTCCGTTATGTACCGTCACTGTAATGACGGGTGTGCAACATGAGCCTCAAGTGTCCTAAAGTCCCGCCGTTGGCTGACATCACCAATCCCGCTTGTGATAAAATTCACAGCAAGAGGTCCATTTAGCTAGGGCTTACAGGATTATAACATATAAACTTCCACAGTAAAACAGCTGAAACTTATAGGGTTTTGTCTGGGAATCTTACCAACGGTGACTTGTTGCTCAGAGAGAAAAATGTGTATTTCATGAACATCTTTCATAAGCTCAGCATCTCCAAAAGTGAAGTATGCCACGTCTCGTCCAGCTTCTGCTGCAGCCATCAACTGAATCAGTGCTGAAAAAGAGACAAGTATAACCTTTAAGTGAAATAAGGGCAGCAGTGACATATTCTCTTAGCATCATTGATTTCCATATGCTTATGAAGATTCCAAATGTGTAATTGACCACTGAAAATAAGTTTAGAATACAAAGTAATTGGTTAATAAACTGGATGAGGTACGGCATACGGCAGAAAAGAACACAAGTGACAGGGGCCATTTGTATCAGGGGAGTAAATAGTCCACCAGCGGTAGCATAGCCTCCTCAACTACACTCAATCTTTAAGTCTTTGTAAATGACGTCGTAAGAGTTTTAAATATTTAACAGTACGCATTTTGATTCCAGATTAATAAACACAGAAAATAATCATCTGCAAAAGCGGCTGTAATCTTTACAACAACATAACAACTCAGTCTAATGTAACTACTACATCTCAAGACAGCTCCAGGTTTATCATGTAAAGTATAGCTATTTCCTTTTAGCTATACCAGTCATGCATATTTCAGGGTTTTAAAAGACGGGGTCCTTAAAAACTAGTATCGACCTCTGGGACTTAGTCAAATCCAGTGCATCTATTCATAACGTGATACGGATTAAGAGAGAACTACATCTCTGTGATCAATTGCCCTTTTAATGGAAAACATACATGGGCATCCCGTGATCAATAAAGGGATGGAAGGAACAGGTGAGTGACACCCTTGAGGAGCTACTAATTGACTGAAAGGGTTTGAGATAACGACGAACAAAACAACAAACGGCTGGGGAAACCCCCGAAGTTGAGTGCATGTCTGTTTACCAGAGATACAATTTAAAGTACCCTCGATTATGTAACTGCTTACTGTAATCTGCTGCCATTTGAGCTGTTGAGTATGAATGATAACCTCACCCGTTTTTTAAATGGGCATTCCTTAGCCTCATTTGGATGCATGTATGTAAATAAGCGAATGATACCTTTGAGACGTGTATCACCACCAAAAGCCCCACAACCCCAGTTGCCTGTAGCGACTGCAGAGAGGTGCTTGCTGTTGGTGTTGGAGCGGAAGAATCCACAGTATGCCTGGGATAAATGTACAAGGAGTAGGAGAAAGGGAGAGGGGAATGAAAAGGACACAGGAGAAAATATTCTTTAATCTCCTTTAACAAAATATCATAATTTAATATTCAGAGAGGGGCATATTGAGATGTATACAGCAGACTTAGTTTCATTTTGTTGGGTTTTATGGTTGAACCAAAACCAATTAGAAACATACAATACTATTGCAAATGTACACAGGTGCATAGTATTTGAATAATTATGCAACAGAAAATGCTGCAGAATATGACAGTACTTTAAATAGATGCTGTGTAGTATGGTCAGATAAGCAGTTGGTACTCCTAAGCTACAGTCAATCATGTTACAGATCACCAAGACTTTAATTAACATATTTACATGTCACATCTGACAGCATGTCAAAGTTCACTACTTGGGGTAAGTGCAATATAAAAGGTTACTCATGAACGATGTTCTATTTTTGAATCTAAGACAAATCTGAATTTATTAATAAATGTCCAAAAAATCCATGTTTTAAATAACAGTTAGTAATATGGTGATGCTTTGGAAAAGTGAAGGCAGTCAGGACAATATAAAGCATGCACATGAAATAGTTTGGGAAAAATGTATGTCCAAAGACATAACTGCCCTCACTGCTGGAAAACAAACTGAAAAACATCAAAATCTCCTAAATTCAGTTCAAAGACTATATTTATTTTAATCAAGACACCAATGAGACTCACCTTTAGGGCACCTACAAAATACATGGGAAATGTCATTAAATTCTGTCCTGCTGTTTCTGCGGCGATGTGGATAGGCAAATTCCCCTTCAGATAAAAGTATACATGGACAGACAGACAGACAAGGGTAACCGTATATGGCCACCTTGGCATTGGCAAATAAGGCAGCAGGTCCAGAGCATTTTTCTAGATTAATGACTATATAATTACCTTTGTTCAATGAAAATGTGAATATGTTCTATGTTCTGCCTCTCAATGACAGATCAGAGCAACGTTCATTGCTACTAGAAGAAGCCTGCTGACCAAGACACAGACTGCAGCATCTAGCAATTTAAACCAACTCTGAGGTGAAGAAATGACTCCATGTTCAGGCTGTTCACCTAAAAAACCCTGCTCACCATTGGCATCTTAAACAGTAATGGCTTTTCCTGGGCTAAAGAGAGGCTACTCTCCTCTGCATGAATCAAAACATTAGTAACAACACAGACAAGATCTCTGCCCTACCCTGATATATTTTTTTCCACACATGGTCCTCACCAAAAAGCTGATTTGAATAAATATTTAATTTGTGCTTTTAACCCCTAAAGTTAAACAGAAGAGGAACAATTCAACAAAACTCAAAATCAAACTCATCACATTCCCAAGAATTTGAATCAAGTTGAACCATGAAATTCACCATGAGCTTTAGTCACGGATATCATAATGCCCAGCATTATCCTATCCATCACTTACTGATGTTTACCAACACGGAAATACGCTGCTTTCTTGTATCTTCTTGCAAATATGTGTGCAGCTCTTAATCAGTAATAACACACAAGAACAACTTTCTTTCACCTTGTTGAGTTCTCTAACAATCTTCTCAGGGAGAAACTGCTCCAAGAAGTGTCTGAATTTCAGAGCATCGATGGCAACAATCTCTGTACATCGTCTCTGCCAGTCATCCCTGGAAAGGAAACAAAAACAATAGGAGGTGGGTTTACCATTGACTTAGAAAGATCCCTCCGACTTTCTTCAAAGGTTTCTTTATTTACACAGGAATAAACATTATTTTATACAAAATATCAAAACAAAACAATCCCCAAATATCTAATAGCACTGTGTGATGAAAAATTACCTGGGAGTCTCATCCTTATGGCAGTCCTTCCATTTGTATCTCTCAGCATAGCCAGAATATTTACTGTACTGTTCAGTGCCTGAAAAACATGGAAAAAAAAAAAGACTGGCATGACATTACTCTGAATTTAACAGCCAGAGCACACAGCAGGCCGAAATCCGTTTCAGTGACTTATTTCTTGAATCAAATTCATTGCTATCTGAAATCCCCTTGCCAGCGCACATTGTCAGCCTCTATTGGATTGTCATAAATAAAGGGCATTGATCTAATAAAAAATCAACTTTGGGGTTTGAAATGAAAAGCTTTTAGTCTGAAGAGAAAAAGCAGTTAGAGAAGAAGAAGATAACATTGGCAACATTGAATAAATTAAAATACTGAAACTAAACATGAAAAATCAGTATGTCTTCCATTAAAGGGCAAGGTAACACACTGCTTACCAAGATATGAACCTTTTTATATTGTGTAATATTATGTGCTCTAGGTTGGAATGATTCCATCATTTGTCATTATACAACTATGCTCTATTCTGCAAATGACATCCGCCTATTAAAGCTTTCATACATTATGCAGCGTTTCCCATAGAATTGCATTGTAACTGTGGCGGGGACGCGTGTTGGAAATTGCTGGTTATATTAATTCTGCTATTTCCAGCAGGTTGTTTTGCATTTCCACATAAATAAATTCAATTTAATTTTCCAACTTATTTTAGCATGTACTCACAAATTACTTCTAATCCAGTCAGCTTGCTTTTCCCAGCAGCCCCCGCAATACAGACACGATATACCTCAGGTCTCAGACTGCACACACCACTCCTTCTCTCGGTCCTTGTGTCTGCTCTGTTCATTTTCTTCATTAGTTATTTGTTTTATGAAGCCACAAATAACACAACTCGAGTTCTGGATTTCTTCAACCAAATTTCCATTTTCACTAGAGCAGGTGTAGCCTTTGGTTGTTCCTATATATGGATGTATCTCTACAGGCAGAATTTTGTAATTCACAAGAGCAATTAAGTATTAGTAAAGCAATACTAAATCACTATCCCTAACAGTAACTCTTGAAATGCGATACTTTAACACTGCTGTTACTTTCATAGCTTGATTTACATCTCAAACATGTACCCTTAACTAATGTGACTGCAGAACGTCTGCCTTTCACTGACAAAGTATGACTTAAATGGCAATACAACCATGAAAAAGTAATCCGACAATGGTGGTAAATCTGGACAAATAAGACAAATAAGAATTACGTTTGGATGAACAGTAAAGACATGTCTCTATCCACAGTAAAAATATGGCTGATTGGATGAAAATAAACTTTTTTAATGATCATCTTACACCTTCTAAAGTCCAGCCGGTCAAACTGAATAATTTCTACAACGCTGTCATCTACTAATGTCAAACATCAGGCTCGCCATATGACTTTCTTCATCCACACTGATGTCTTAGTTCTCCTTGGTCCTACTTTTCCTGGCAACAACTCATGACAGCAAACTGTCATACAGGCTTCCATCACAAGATTACGTCAAATCCTTCTTACTTTTACAGAAAAAATTAATTAAAAAAAAAGTTGTGCAAAGAAGCTTGAAACGTACTGGAAGACCTTTCCAAGACACCTCTCAAGGAAAATAAATATATCTAATTATGTAGAGACAAACGGCAAAGCCAGAAGCACTGCATGCGTGCAAGGAATATTCTCCACGGTTTTAATGAAGGAGTGGTGTAACTGGTCCATTCCATTAGTGGAGCTATGACCTTAGTTAGGCTATAAATTCCTTTCTGTCCAAATGTAATAAAGTTAAGTGGAGAGGAGGAGGAGGAGGAGGAGGGAAAGTTGGAGGGAGGCAGAGTGGTGGGAGGAAGGGGCAACCTATGAAGGTGACTCGGAAGAGATGAGATTTTCAAAGAAGACAACGAGGCGCCACGCACGTCAGACATTGCCTGGTTTACTGAACTGCGAGGTACGTAACAAGATGGATTTGAACATTCACTGGTTGTGTGCGTTTGGTGGCATTATCAGGGTGGGTTGGGAGTCTCATGTTAGGCAAAAGTACGGAAGACTACATAAACAGAAGAAACCAAGTACAGATATTGGCAGTGTTTTTTATGTTTGAATTTCCAAACGCAAATTATATTATACATGCCTCGGTGTCCAACAGACGGATTTATCACACTGCAGTCCTTGTACAATCAAAAGTGAAGATAAAACCAATTTTCAATAATCATGCAGGCATACATTTAGGTTACTTAACAGTTTTTGGCAATCATTGCTTATCAGTCTACTAGCAAAATTTACATGGAATTGAAAAAGTAATTACTGATTTTCACCAGTGGTGGGTCGGTAAGCAGCACAGGAGGAACAAAATGGGCAAAAGAAGAGGAGGGTGAATGAGAGGGCAGGACACTTACATAAGTTGACTGAATCAGAGTTTGGGTTTAAAAAATTGTGCAATTATGCTGGACAGGGATGAAGGATAAGTGCACAGTGCCAAGAGAATCAATGCAATGGATAAGGCTGGATGGAAGGATGGGTATTAACAGAAAGTATCCCAATAAACAATGCACTCAGCAAATGAGAGAAAACAACTCAAAAGACATAAAGAACACAATATGTCTATGTTACCTGTGATACAAGAAGGGATGTCATGATTAATCTCTTTTGCAATTAACCGCGATTACTAAAGTCATTGTAAAATAATCCCAACAATTCTATAAACAGCGTTATTTTTGGAAACATGTTTCCTGGGTGAGGTGCAGGAAAATCTCCTGTTTAGAATCACGTATGGGTGTGGGTGTGTGGTCAAACGTAGAAATATCAGAGAATCAAAAGCGTATCAAATCGTCAGTGTGCAATGATTTTGGATGCACAAAAAAAAAGCTAATGCTAATTATACAGCCTCTGTCCAACGAGACACTCACTTAAGACTTTGAAAAAAAAAATGTGTCACATCGCTTTCACGGAAATTAATGTGCAAATACCCCCACGCACTTACATACAAGCACTGGAACACCGACTATATACGCCATATCCGCTATGTTAGCAATGAAAAGCAATGTTAAACGCAAGGGAGGAATTTAGGTCTTAAGACAAACCAGTCAGCCAGATTATCATATCCACCTACAACTGAAGTGAATAACATTGATTATCTGATCACCATTGTGCCTGCTAATGTGTGTATTTATTAAGCAGCAAGTCAACATTTTGTCCTGAGGATGATGAGTTAGAAACAGGAAAATCTGAACCAGGGAAAGGATCATGAGCATTGATGTGTGTGAAGACGATGCTAGTCTATGAGGGGGAAGTGGGAGTGCGCGTTCCGCCTGTGACCGCGCTCCAGAGATGTCATGATCGTGGGATTCGTAAATTCGATGTCTGGGTGAGAGAGGACTGACAGCCAGCTGTGCAGCTACTCCCTTGACAACAACCTTCTGGATTTTCTATACTGGACAACATCAGTGTTGGTCTTCTTCTAGTAATAACAGAAAATTGTTGGTAGTTTCTGTACGTTAGTAGGAGCTAAAATCAGGACCAACGGCTGTATTGTATACCTTTATTGTTGCTCACTGGCAAACCTTTTGGATTTATATCCGTATTTGTTATTCTGTATTTGTATATGTATTTATAATAATTCTACCGAGTCTGGTGTCAGTCTGCCTACCTGTCACTAAGCCCAAACGTCAAATCTACTTCAGGAATTTGAAAAACATCAACCCAGAAACCATGAGAGTCGACTCCCTGCATCTTCTTACTGGGAACTTTGTATCAGCCAATGACTCAGTAGATTTCTACAATAAGTCCCTGAGTAGCATCCTGGATCGTCACGCCCCTGTAAAAATTAGAACAGTCACCTTCTCCCGCTCAGCCCACTTGTTCACCAGCGGCCTACGGAAAATAAAGGCAGCTAGGCGTGTCCTTGAGCTGCGTTACAAGGCTTCAGGTCTCACTGTCCACAAGCTAGCCTTTCGGGAACACCAAAAGATCTACGCAAAATCGCTTAGGGAGGCTCGGTCACTGTTCTACATTATCAAAAACAGTCCTGGAAATTCTAAGCAACTGTTTTTCAATATCAATCATCTTCTTAAACCACAAACTCCCCCGCTTACAGAGATTACAGAAGAGCACTGTAATAATTTCATGGCTTTCTTCAAATCAAAAAATTTACTCAATCCGTTCTGTCCTTTCTGGTTCCTCCACTCTACCTATCCAGTCTGCTTACTCACAGTTTGAGATCTTCCAGCCTCTAAAGTGCTTCCCAGAAATCTCACAGCAAGAGGTTGAATTTATCATCAGGATGATGAAACCCTCCACCTGTGCCCTCGACCCCTTTCCTACGGCCCTAGTGAAAACCAACATCTCTTCCATCTGTCCACTGATCACCACTGTAATAAACCAATCCCTCGAGGCCGGCTTTGTTCCATCTGCCCTAAAAGTCGCCATAATCAGACCACTCCTAGAAAAACCTACTCTCGATCCAGTTTTTGCTAAATACAGGCCCTCATAGCCACCGCCCTAAACTGGTTTCAATCTTATTCACCGACAGAACAGAATACGTTTCCCTTGGAAGTTCAAGGTCCCGGATACACACCGCCACCTGTCGGGTCCCCCAGGGATCAGTCCTTGGCCCCATTCTCTTCATACTGTACATGCTCCCCCTTGGCCATGTCATCAGTCGATATGGACTCTCATTCCATTGCTACACTGATGACACGCAAATCTACATAAAATCTGACACATGTTCCTCCGCAGCTTCTCCATCCTCATTATCTCATCTGTCAACTCTCCGCGCTTGTCTGGAGGAGACAAAGGTGTGGATGAAAAACAACTTTCTCCAGTTGAACAGCTCCCAAACCGAAGCAGCTTTAATTGGCAACATCAGATCCAGTCTTCCTCTATAACAAGTATTACCTTCTCTGGTCACGACATCACCCCTCTCTTCATCAGTCACCAACCTCGGCGTAAGATTTGACACTCAACCCACATCAAACACATCTGCAAGATCTCCTTTCGTCATCTCAGACATATTTCCAAACTCTGTTCTTCACTCACCTTGAGTGATGCTGAAAAGCTGGTTCACGCGTTTGTCTCCTCCAGTCTGGATTACTATAACGCACTTCTCGTTGGGATCCCTGATAAAAGTCTTCTAAAACTACAGTATGTTCAAAACAGTGCTGCAAGGATCCTGATGAGAGTTTGTGAACACAAACACGTCACCCCCGTTCTTCATTGCCTTCATTGGCTTCCCATCTCCACCAGGATTAATTATAAGATCTGTCTTCTCACTCACCAGTGCATCCATGGCAACGCATGCCCCTACCTAAAAGAACTACTCAACCCACTGACCTCAACACGATCCCTCCATTCTACCCACTCATACCGCCTCCTCCTTCCCCGGACTAAGCTCAGCACCATGGGTGATCGGGCCTTCTGTTCTACTCCCCCTTGTCTGTGGAATGCCCTCCCTGACCATCTGAGGGCTCCACAGACGACTGACACATTTTAAAAAGAACTTAAAACTTTCCTTTTTAGCAAAACCTATAACTTTAATAAACATTGCTACTTTTTGGTCAGGTTTTTATATAGGTATTATTTTATTTTTTATCTATGCTTTTATCTGCTTTTACTTTGTAGCACTTTGAGATTCAAATGTAAAGTGCATTATAAATTAAATGTATTATTATTATTATTATTATTATTATTAGTCTGTGTGGTCTGATTCCAAAGAAAAGCTTCTGTAGCACAAACTGCTGTAAAAAGATGATGTTGGTTCTGACAGGAAGGTGTCAGAACAGACAATGACATAACAGAGCTGTATGTTCCATTCTGAAATCAGAAGGTTGTTTTGATTTTTGTGTCTTGTGGCAGATTGGTGTTGATGAAATGTACACAAGCCTACATACTTAAAAACAACTCTGGAATCGAAAGCTGACGTTATCCCACAGACCGCACTGACATGCAAGAATCAAACAACTGACACAGCTTTGTGAAATCTTTGATCTGTCTTTCCTACTACAGTATTGATAATTGTGAATACCGTGAAGCAGATATTTTTTTCACTGATAATAGTCATGATGTAAAAATCTAAATTGTGACATCCCTAGATACGAAAAGGTAAATGAGATACACATGTGCATGGCTTCTATAGGATAACGAGAATATCCAGCAAAATAAATAAAGTTCAATACACTGCAGGGCATGAAAATGTATTACATTCAGAGCATCCACCGTGAGATGGCTCAACACGTCTGAGCCTTTTGGCTCTGTACAGACTGTGTAAGTATAATTCCTTCTGAAACTATATTCAATATATGTACTTTGATAGGGGTCTAAAACTTTATCACATATTCTCAACCTGGACATCCACTACCTGGTCCTATAAAAATATATATATTTTTTAAAATGTTTTGTAATTCTATATCTGTAACAAGCTAACTGGCAGATAACCACAGCAATGGAATATACTATGCAATCCAAGTCTGGAGTTCATTCTGACCCCATGGCATAAACACAAACTACAACGTTCAGGCTAAGCTTCTTTTTCACAACTGACTGCCACATTCCTAAAACAGGGCTGATGCTCCATTTCCATCGGAACCTCCCTACCAGACAGGAGTTCAAGATGAGAACCCTTGACTTTTGGTCAAAAATTGCTCCCAATCCCATGAGGGCAAGTTGCTGCAATCTGTTGGTTTAGAACGACATCTTCAGACTGAAAGGACTGTTGCCAATAGACCGAGTATATGTTTGCATGATCTCAGGCATATCATCATCCTTCGTCGTCATTCATCCCTTGTCTGATCCCGGTAGCTACCTGATCGCAACAAATTTTTTTGTCATCGTCAAATGGCTTCTGTAGCCAAAAACGTAAGACTTTCACTTATTATTTGTATATATTTACATATTTGTATTCATATTTACAAATTTCTTTACACTGGCAAATCTTAATACAGATTTGTTATGCAAGGAGTTATTACCTGTAATTATGACGCATTCATTGGATTCCAACGCCTCAGTGAAGAGACGTGAAACAATGAGTTCAGGGTTGATGAGGAACCTGATCTCTTCCTGGACAAGTCCATGTCCAGTTACTCCTCCACCTACAAGCCTGTTTGCAAAGTCCACCTCATGAAATCAAAGAAAACACAGAATCATTTTAACAGCACAATCCTCAGTTTTAAAAGTATATGTCATCTAACTTCTCAATGAACAGCATTAATCATAACTCTCTCACGTTTGTGAATTGTCAAAATGAACTGGTGCCAATCTGACACACAGAAATTGTGAATGATATGTAAGTTTGAAAATGACCATACATTCAAAGCATAACAAATCAATGTCATTCTATTATATTTTTGTTTGCCCTGAAAACAGGAAAAACCCTGAGGTTTAGTTGCTGTCACTCCAATCATTGGAACTAATGAATCTATTAGTGTCTCCTTATTATCTGTCACTGCTATGGTCATTCAATAGAGATAAATGTCTAGGGATCACTGCGCTGCTTCCTGCTAGTAAATAATCAAATCAGGAAACCACAGCAAAACAACACAGATCAAATCTAAAGACAAAGTTCATATACAAATAAAATGTAGGGCAGAGCTGTGAGGAAAAAAAAAAATCAATATAATTCTGCTGAATTTGTTATAATTATTTCAGCATTTTTTTTCTTTCGGCAAAGTTTAAAAACAAGTGAGTACCTCAGTTACCCTCAAGAATTGTAAATCTTTAGCCTGGAAGCATCAATGAATACAAAAGAAATGCTAGGATATGCCTGTCTGTTATTTAGGAGAATAACGTTAAGGTTTCTTAATGGATTTCACTTAAATTTTGCATGCAGGTTTCTCTTGAAATGGGGATGGTCTAATTTAATTATGTGGTGCTTCTAGATTGCGGTGCAGATCCAGCAAGTTTTTTCCCCTTTCTTTAAAATTGTTAGGTATGGCATTTCCTTACATGCTTCAGTTCGTTAAAGAAAAATTCTATTAAGATATGAATTTAAATTGCATAATATTTGCATAAAGTGTATGTAAATTGTTTGTCCCTCCACTGTCTTTATAACTTTTGCATTTTGCCTTCATTACACCATTTGTATCTCTGCATATTTGATAACTTAGTTATTTCTGTTCTTTTCAAAACACTGTTCTTGATTTTCTATGTACACATTGTAAGATAAGGAATACAACTTTGCATTATTACAATCTTTGGTTATGTAATGTCTTTTTACAGATTCAGTTTAGATTTTTTTTTTTAACTTGGGTTGTAAAGAAAAATAATTATCATGCAACCACAAAGCTTGCAATTATGGGAATTAAATTTTTCCTGGGCGAAGTGCATCCTTGGCGAAGATGTATGTGCACTCTGAAGACCCTTCTGGTTAAATTTATGAGAAAGGGTATTTAGTGTCGGCAGAATAAATGCCATACATCTTAAAATCAAGGTGATGATATTTGTGTTTAAAACATTCCCAACTCTAGAAATAAGATGACCATAACAAGTGTCATATTCACGGGAACCAGTAACCTTTGGGGTAGCCTACACACGAGCAGAGGGAAAATGGTTTCGTGGTTGAACCAGCAAAATTGTAACCGAAAACGTTCATTCTGTAAATCTGTTTTCACTATGCAAATTTAAAATTGATTGAAGTAAAATTAATTCCTTTCAACATCAAGCCTTAGAATTACTGTCATCGAAGAATGGACTATTGGCCTTGGTAGAGGTCTGTTCTCAATGCAGATATACTTCCTTCCACATTCCAAATTGTTTATGTAATGGTTTTACAAAAAAATGACTATCAACAAATATTCAATTATCTAATTTTTAGTGACATGACTTTCTCTCAATATTGACTTGAATCAAAGCCAATGTTCAAACTGTCCCCTCCCATCCACGTCTGCTGTACGTTTTAAGGAAAAAGCAAGTGATAAGACGATTGATAAAAATCCTATACCTGTTTATCATCACCCTGTTAGCATCGACACTAAAAGCATCGCAAAACTTTTTCTTTTTTGGTAACTCAAAGCACAACTGTTCCCACTGCAGTACAGCTTGCAATTATTGGACTGTTTACATACGAGAAATGTTTTGATTTCAGAGCTTGCAATGAAAGCACAGTCCTTGTTTTTGTGGCATGTAATGCAAAAAATGCAACCAATGCACTCACAATGTTGCTGTTTGAACAGCCTGTCAGGGGTGAGGGTTCTGCTCACTGAGCCATAGCTACGTCAATATGTGTGACAGAAAGAGTGTTTGTATGTGTATATGTTTCTGTTGTCTAACCAGTTGCTCAACCCCTCTTCCTTTACTGGGTAATCCCTGACCCCATCCCCCACCCTGTATTCTCACCAATCGACACACAGCTAGTACCCAGCCTTCTTAGGAAACCATCAATTCTACTGAATGAGCCCTAGCACACTGGGTCACCGAAATGAGATGAAACCTTTGTGATCTTTTCTTCCATGGGCATACTTCTGCCTCATCCCCCACCCCCAGGGTCCTTTCCTCAATCCTTGCTCTATAAAGTTAATCTAGTGTATACATTGGCTGTCAAGTCAGAATTGAGCAGATTTGTGCAACAAAATATGCCTGATATTTTGTCTGCATGCAACGGACAACTATTCAGTCAAGCTGAACCGATTTATGGGAAATTAAAGAACCGTATGGTGATGATTGTGGTGATCCATATTGTTTGATTTTATCAACCACAGCGACAAGTACAAAGCATGACCAAAAAAAGTATTGACAAGATAATATAAAGGAGACATAACCCTGATAACTGCAGAACTACCCACTACGATTAAGATAAGGGATGGTCATTTCAATTAAAATGCTATTTGATAGTCATCTATAACAACTTGAAACCATACAGGAATTCCTACCTGCAGCATCCCATATCCATCATCCTCAATGGTTCCCTCACAAGTGATATGTAGGCGCGTCAACTCTGCCTGGGACCTGGACAAAAATAATCATTTTTCAGTTTTGTTGTCTCCAAAAAGTTCTCAACCGCATTAAAAAACGGCTCTCATTTCAATGTTAAAGAACTGAAGAATGCTTCAAAACCATGTGAATTAATAAAAAAATTAAAAAATCTAAAAAACACTATAGAGTAAGAGCTATTGCTTGTAGATTAATATTCTGAGGGGAACAGAATTTCCAGTTAAGTGATCCAATTCTCTAGAGTTTAAATTAATAAATGAAACATAATGTGGCAATAACATTCTTAGCTCATATATTGAGGAAACATTGTCATCTTCTTCATCTTTCTAATTCATTATGTAGGGTTTATACACAAAATGAGTGAGAGTTGCAGTCAATTCAAAGAAAAACAACATTTGATTAAGAGATATGTAAAGTTGATGAATTTTTTATATCTGAATTACCAAAGTGGTTAGACCTATCTGAGTACTTATTTTACATACTCTGTTGCTTTGATAGCCAATTAGATAAACTAAATTCACAAATCAGCAGTACCTGCTGGACTTACTGCTAGTTTAACATAAATTTGTCATTATCATTAGTCAGTAGCCCAATGGGTGAGTTATACCTCCAAATTGAAATGATTTGTTATGATATTAGGACATTAAATGACCATTTTTTATCACTAGGAAATATACGTTTTGAAATATCATGATGAAAAATAAATATTAAATCCTACATGAGCTACGTTAGACAGGATTTTATTATAGAAAATGACTGTACTCAACTCTTTATATTGGTTCTACTGAAGCTTTGTGAGACTGTGAATTTGTGATTCCAGACTGAGATTTAATTGGGACACTGTGGAAGGGTTATGCTTAAATATATAGTGGGCCCCAGCTTAGAAGAGACATTAAGGCAAACTTTGAAAAGGGATTTGGGATATATTTCACTGGCATTAAAAATAGCGTTGGTCTTTATTCATAAGTTTAATAAATGAGAAGCTGTATAATCAGATTATCAGACACCCGATGAACAATCATGACACAAACTACCAGAAACTTTACATCTAAAGTATGTAATATTCAGGTAATTGAATTATATTAATAATGTAGTAGAATGGAGAGGAATACCTTTCCCAATTAGGAAGATTGTTCAATGTTTGTCTCATGAATGTAACAAGACCCTTTGGCCCTGAAACAAAAAGAAAAATCACAATCAAAAATAAATTTCAGCAACTGAAAACAAGCCGGTCATCATGTAGTAGATGCTTACTGGTCTGTGTAACTCTCCTGAAGTAACACAGCAAAGTTTTCAGTTTCTCAATTTTGCTAGGTGAATCCCCTTCAAATAACCTGAAACATAAAAGAAAAAAAGTTTGCTGTACATACAAAAGTAGTTCAAGCAGAATGAAATATGAAATTTAAATTTTCAAGATCCAGAATAAATTCTAAAAACACAGTAATCATTTAAACATCCCTGAGATCCCTGAGATGTACTGTGATCAAGATGAGAATAACTGAAAGAATTCCGACTCTGAAAAAAGAAAAAATGCTGATGTGATAGAAAAGATATGTTTTTTTATATTAATGAAGACGTGTAAAAATTCAGAGGTTCCTTATCTCAGCTCACTGCCTAACAACACTACAGCATGTCGAGAGTGAGGTCAAGCTTTTAAACTGCCATGATGTCTCTCCAATCTATCTCCAGTATTCACTCAATAGCAATGCCTGAGGCTGGCTTTCAGTTCTTTAGTTACTATAAAAACTAGGGTGGAGGTAGGGGGAGAAAAAAAACAGAGAGAGGTAGTGAGAGTATTGGGAGTTTAAAATCACAGCATAGTTACTCCTTCTCCATTAAAAGCAACCTAACCTGTGTTCAGCATTCATCTTTCCATCTCATCACTTTGTGTCCAGGCAAGTGAAGAAATAAAAGCAGGAGACAAATTAAATAAAGGTAATGCTCTGAAAAGCTTTCAATGAGAAGAAATGACTGTTCTTACTCTGTACTTTTCTCTATTATCCCCTTCACTCCAATCACATTACCCTGCCCAATTAGCATAAGAAAGTTAACCTGTCTATTTGACAGCGTGAGCGGACAAGACCATAGCTGCAAAATAATATCACACTTTGCAAAAGATATGGTAGCAATTTCTGACAGTCACCATTTCGGCTAGTTTTACAACTTAAATGAGCAATCTCATTTCAGGAACAAAGACATAACTTTTATTTCTCAATGAGATTTTATTGTTGACTAACTTGTAAAATGTCACTCTTATTGCTTTTTTCCCAAACAGAGGAAAACACAAACTAAAGAGATAACGCTTACTTCTTTCCTCCCCTTGAATCTATCCATCACTTAACAGAGGACAAACCTTGACAGTTCTGCCAAAACAGCAATCAGCAGATTGCTTGCTGCACTGCTTGTACAAGACAGAGCACTATGGTAGACGATAAGCAAATTGAAGGACACTCCCTCAATTACAGGGGGAAACGGAGGGCAGTAACGATCCAGGGCCCATTTTAGAACGCACTGGTTGTCTTGTCTTATCTCATCTTCTCTGAGACATGGAGGCTTTTTTCTGTGATGCTCTTTCCTGTATTTCGCTCCCAGCAGAAATGCTGATGGTGAGGCCAAGCCCAAGTGTCAGTGAATGAGTGCTGGCGTTGGCCAGAAACAGCCAGCCCCTGCTACTGGAATTGATGCTCACATTATTATCCTTTGTGTGTGTGTGAGTGCGTGTGTGTTTGTGTGTGTGTGCACGTGTGTGTGTGTGCGCAGGCGTGCGGGCTCGCATGCGTTTGCATATGTGGAACAATTCACATAAAATATAATAAGCCCTGTGACTCATAAAATAACACAATTCAATTGCAGGGAATATCAAAAATATACAGTGGCCATTCCCACCATTCCTGTTCAATATAGAGTGTAAGCAAGCTCATGACAAAGCATTACCAAAATCACTTTCACTCAGCAGTAAGTCACTCACTTCAGGCAACAACACTAAAGTTACTAAATGTGTGGGGGAAATTGGGTTTTGCTGAAATTTGGAATATGGCCAATGTGTTGTGGGTTGCCCATACACTTTTGCCTATGTAAATACCGAAAATGAGTTTGTAATAAAATCCCATTTGAACTCTGTAACCAGCTCTACTTCACCAATACACATCAATTTTAGAACCATGATTAGCTCCGGCAAGAATTTATGAGGATTCTAGGGCAACCTGTTTTCCCCTGACTTCAGTTAGATATCTGTTCAAAATGTTAAAATGAGATTACATTATCCTTCATTTGGGAAGACAGACTCAAGAAAATGTGATGACAAACAACCAAAGTGGTAAACCCAATGCTGCCATGTATGTGATACATCAGTAGAGCAGAGGTTGTGCAACTCAGACAGAAGTTCAACAGCCATGGGTGTTACGCATAGAGGCCTGGCTGCATTCATTTATTGATCCCTTCAGTTCCATAATATGACACTTCAATATTATTAGGAGCCAGATACATTTAAATTTAAAAACATCCGTTTTTATAATATTCTATAAATATATTACACTTCAATTTATAGTCCCAGCAAAATTAACTAATACATTTGAGTAGGTCAAAACAAAGAGGGCGTATGTAACTCTCATCTCTGAATCCCCCTCCCACAAGAAACATAACATAAGAAGCCTGGGGACGTAACAGAAACATGTAGCTCAGGGAGTTTCTCTGCCAACAGTCCTATAAGTTTAAAAGGTGATTAAAAAAACAATTATGGTCTTTGATACATTTATTAAAAAAACTAATGAAATACCAATAGCTGGAACTCTCTATAATGATTCAATCCAAAAAGTTCCCCTGCTTATGCTAAACAAGGATGCTACCTTTTGTAAATTTTTGGGCTCAGACATAGTGAATAAAAGAAGCCTAAAAAAACATGATGATCCATTAAGGGTTCTCAATGTAGGCCCAATTATGAAAATTTGTTAATTTTCATCTGAGTAGTATGGTAGAATGATCAAAAGGAGATCCAACTAATTGTAAAACAGTTGGTACAAATTGTGAAAATGATTCATATATTAGAATGTATACAATACCCAATTGCTGTAATGGACACTAGTGAAAACATTGATTAAGAGAAGCAGACACTGTTAACGCTTTGTCAATAAAACCTGTGCAAACTGGGAAATTCCATCATTCTTTGAGGATTGAGTATATATATTGATACCAAATGCTCTACTTGGATGCTAATCTTCTTTATCTCTGACTAGAAGTGATGATTTAGAAAGTGACTCACCATAAGAATCAGGGGGGCTCATATCACTTTGTAAATTAAACCTCAGAGACTCCAATTACCCTAGAGAGCTACAAGTCATTGTTTCACTCTTCAATGTTTGCAACAGTGTTACCTGGAGAAGTTTATCTCAGGATAATTGAAGTACTCCGACTTGCGGGAATTGCGTCGGGGGAATGTGCAGAAGAATGCATTGGCCAGAAGACAGGATATTTGCTCCTGAGACATTGTCAGGGAATGGTTCATCCTTGACTTTAGTAAGGGAATTGGCTAGAAGGAGAGAGAGGGAGAGCGAAAAATAAGTTACTGAAATCAGACAATAACAAAAAAACAAAATAAAAAAAGAGTGCAGGTGGAGACGAATGTGATGCAGAAGATGCACATGAGGTTATGTGCGTACAGTACTGCATGTACTGAGGTTGAGTGGGGGCAGATAATTAGTTTAGCAATCTAGCAGGCTAAAGATGAGAAAGAGAGTTCCATTAGGTAAATGGGGTGGTAGTAATTAAGGTCCCGGTTTTCTTGTTCTCCCTGAGGTACATTCAGTCAGACACACGGGGCCCATCCATCTTCACTGATTATGGCTAAAGAGCCTCCCAAGGCTGCCCAGTTAGCAGATCAATACCAGCTTTAATAACACACACATAAACATTAGCCTTGATGCTTAATACTACAAAGCAGTGGAGAGTCAGAAACCTTCCTTATGAATGTTTTATCAAAGATTGTTGACTGATTTCTTTGTCAAGTATAAAGTAGAGGGAATTTCATGCCCATCATAACTACTGAATTAACTTTATTAAATGGAAGTGAGAACTGTGAAAAAGATAAGTCAATTAAAAAATGTCAGTCCTGGGATTCTTGCATTGATATATTTGATGGCAGAGAACAAACATGAAGACAAATGGGGATGGCATTTAAAAATATGTGATATAAATTAGCCCCATTTACTTTGGATAAAAGTGAGGGCCTCTGAGATTTGAGTTGGGTGATATCAAACCGTTTTTTGAAATACATGGATCAGAGGAGGAATGGCATGGGTGAAGGTCAAAAAGAACAGACAGAATTTTAATTTCCATAAGCGTAACACATAAGATGGATGACTGGACAAGAGACTGACCTCTCCTATCTCAGCCCTCTATTCTATTGAAGCAATTCTGGATGTGGACCAAAAAGAGGCATTCATTATCTAGCAGTAGTAAGTCAAGAGCTAATCTCTCCCAACATCTAACCCTTTGCCTCTTCTCGCTGCTGACCCCACACGCTCACACCCTTCTTCCTATATGCCACAACAGGGCTAATATTATGATAGACTTTTTAAAGTCACTACACACTTTTTTAAGACAGCTCACCTTTCAGTTCCCTCACACGACTCCTCACTCAATATATACCAGATACAGTGATCCGCCATAACATAACCACTGAAAGGGGAAGACAGAATAAAAATAATTATCTTGTTACAATGGCAACTGTCATTGGATGGGATATTCTATACAGACCCCTAGAAGAGTTACTTCTGAAAAAGGTAATCGTATCGTAGAGCTTTTTTGTTGGCTCAGGGGGGACCTACACAACATTAGGCAGATGGTTTTAATGTTATGGCTAATCGTATTCAAAAAAAGTAACCCGAACATACCATTGTGCAGAGGCGAGGAGCGCTGAGTGCTAACTCCACCATAGCTGGTAGTATGTCCTCAAAAAGATGTTGTGCCTCACAATGCTCAAGACACTGGGAAAAAAAAGGGAGAAAAATTAGGCATACAGGCACAAGTTTTTGCTGAACATGAAGTCTTTGTGGAGGAGATTGCCTAGTCAGCTAGATCCTCATCCTAGACAGAGGCTAAGCTTTAAAGGTTCAGTGTCTTCTACAAAAAAAAACGCTTTGGAAAAGTAGGACTGCAGCAAAACAATACTGTGTACCTGTGGAGCATCAAAAGTCTTTTCCATCAATTTTTGTATATATATATATACAAAAATTGATGAATTGAATGAAAATTGAATGAAAAATTGATGACTTCATTAATTTTTGTGTGTATATATATATATATATATATATATATATGCCTATTCTGGATGTGATGCCAGAATAGTATTATTTTGTATGAGGTATATATATACAACATAATGGCTGATGTCACTAAACACTAAAGTTTGTTAGCAAGTGATTGCAGCCTGTTTCTACTTTTTAAGCATCCCAGCTTTTGAAAGTTTGTAATACAAACAATGAACAACAGTTGTCGTTGCTAAATTACCCAATGTCTATTTCCTGTTCCAGATAAAAATGCAAGTAAACCATTTCCTTATGACTTGATGACAATCTACAAACTTAAATAAATAAAAGAGTGAGTGTAAAGTCTACACCTCTGGTAACCAATATCTAAGAAAAAGGTGTTCCTTTCTCTAATCTATCTATCTATCAATCAATCTGGGAACAGGCTATGGCTGAGGCATCCATACTTCCACATATAGCTTACTTCAGCATCCATGTGCAATTCCCTCTTAAATAAACACCAAGTTATTCCATCATAGACTAAGATTTACAGCATAATCAATTATGAGCATATTGGCTTCGGAGGCCAGTCATCAATCACTTGTCTCCATTCCATCAAGGTGACATGAGGAACTTGCACTGATTAAATGGGCCTACAAGAGCAAATGCAAATGACCAGATGCGGGAAAGAGTGGCGGAGTGGCTTCATTCTCAATTCTAAGCCTTTGGTCCGTGGTTTGGCCAGGGGGCAGTTATATAGCCGCAGAGCAGGTCTGACCAAAAGCTGTTAGAAGTAATGAGCTTGCAGATATCATAAAATGCTCCTTTGGGACTGATAGATAGCAGTTGGTGATGCATCAGGATTAGGATAGATAGAAGATGCTTCGGCCCTTCCACAGATACTGGTGCCGGCCACAAGGGTATCACACTACAAACACAAACTCTTTCTTTCTCATAAATATATGACAGACAAAGAGCTACTTAATCAGCCCAGATCTACTGCTTCAAATGCTAGTAATGGATTTCTTCCTGTTATTCTCGTCTCAACATGTTATTTTAATCTACTGGTAGCTCATTTTAACAAAGTCATAATTTCAAACTTCTAATTAGAGGCTTTCCAGAAATGTTTTCAGTGTATTTTGTGAAATCACCGTCTCAGAGGGATAGATACAAACCAAGGGTATGTGCTGTTCCCAGCAATAATGGACAGGGCATTATCATCAATATACACCTGAGGTTCATTATTTCTTTAGAATTCCCACTTCGTGCAATAATTCTACTCATCACTACATCTCAGATGTTAAGTATTGTACAATCTTCACTGTAAGAATCAATCCAAGCGCTAAAATGTTACCATAATTTGAGTGACAACAGCATAGTGTGCTTGTTGCTGTTCTTCTTTGTTTCCTTCTACCTCCTTTTTTGGCATATACTGCCACCTGCCGTATCATCAGATGATTTGCTGAATCAATAAAAGCCATTCTGCTTCACACTATTGGTTCTATCTATGGGTTCAATAAGCTAGACTTTGTTGCTCAAAAAGAGAACCACAGAAAATAAAATATTGCAGTAAAACTTTGAAAGCCTAAGCTTCATTCCTTTTATCATTATGAAAGAGAGTTTAGAAACACATGAAATGATACTTATTAGGCTAAAACCTTGCTGGATTAGCTGTTTCTCAGTCACAAAGCTGAAAACAGAACAGTTTTTGTGAATTCAACAAAAACTTGTTTTTAGTAGACATAAATGATTCCCACGGCAAAGTAACTACAAAAACATATGATGATCTTGTAGAAAGTATTTTTCAGTGACAAACTTGGTAATTGTATAAACCATATGTCCCAAGTCTCAGTCTACACCGCAAACATCAATTGCTGTAACTTAATATTACACATTAATACAGCTTTAACAGTTTTTGAATAGTTAATAAAAAAAACAACATAAAATAAAGTCCTGATACATAGTCTGACACTGACCTTTTCTGCGTTGATGACAACTTTTACATTTCATATTTCATATACATCCCTTTCCTGCTTAGCCTTCAGAACATCATTAGAAAGTGACACATTGACAATTTAATTTGACATGGAAGAAAATACAATTTAAGGACAAGCCCTAATTTAGGCAACTGCTGCCCCCCACACTATGGTTATTACACGGTTAGTGGAGTGTCAATCACTGGCCTAGGGGTAATGTACCTGTTGACGATTATCCTAGTGCTACACAAATGTTGCTCCAGATTAACTAGGTGGTCTTTGACGATGATTATCACAATAGGATCCAAATACAGCTTAAAACGAGTAAAATAAACAACAGCCACCAGGTATTTTCAAATCCTGAACCCCAACAAATTCATTAAATTATCAAATTAATAGGTCATGTCTTTGTAGACTCTAATTCATCCTGGTCATTGTGATCCATGTGGGTTGAATCCAAAGCAACTGGACTTGATACTTGCATTATAATTTCTGGAAAAAAATTGTCAATAATGTCTGAGCACAACAATGTCAATACATGAATATAAAAAAACTGCACAAATATCTTATAGATATTTTACATGCAGTTAGAGACTTGAGTATTTGAGAGTGAAACTGCTTTACCCAATTCATAAATTCCCAAAATATGAGGAGTCACCTCTTCATGAGAATTGAGATTTTCTTATAGTACAGGTCTGTTCAAATATACTCAACGGTTTTTGAATTATGTTTCATAACCAAAAATTAAGTAATTTACCAGTGAAAATGTTAATAGCCAAAGTTTCAAGGAAAAAAAAACATTTTGAGAAGTCGCCCCAAAACAAAACCCAATTTCTTTCTGTTTTCTAATAAATTTTTGTAAACGCCCAAAATATTAAATGCACCATTTCAGGGCTTTGTAAATAGGTTTTGTAAATAGTAGAATAAAATGGCAGAATAAATGCTATTGCTTCTATGGTCAATTATGTTTTAGGTGGGCTGTCAAGGATGAATTGCAAAACAATTCTATCTATATTCTTTGCAACATTAGTCTGTTCATTAAAGATAGATCTCTTAGGATGGTGCATGCATATCTGCTATGAAAGTAAAACTCTGAATGCTTCTTTATTCTGCATCCATCAAATGATTGAAATGTAACTGAGGGCAGTCACCAGATATTTTGTATAATAAATGTATTGTACCTGTACCACTATTGCCAACTACAGCATATATGAGATTTAAAATTATATACAATTTTGAAATTAAAACATTGATTTGTCCTTCAATATTGAGGACCATCTTCCCTCCTTCGCTAAAGGCCTCAGTCAGACAGAAATGATCAAATATGGGGAAATATCTTGCTCAGGATGATAAGTGGATCCACCGAGGCAATAGCAGTCCTTCACTAGCTTTACTCAGCATCCTTACAGATTTAAAGGGACCGTTTAATTAAATTGGATTAAGCCATAAAAAGGCTCAGGCAGCTATTGATCTTCTGAGCTCTCTACTTTACTCAGAGAATTAATTTTTGCGGGGAAGGGAAATTATCTGAATTTAGCTGAGTAATCAATGATTGGAATGGATGAACATCAAGTTCAAACATCAATCTGGCTGGACTAAAGTAAATATCAAACATTCCAACATAATTGTAAAAGCTCTATTAGATTATTGATTGTCCTGATGGCTCTGTTCAAGCCACAAAGTAACCCAGAAAGGATTTTCAATAAACTTCATGGTTTACTTAATGTAGGTATCCAAATTAGACTTTAAGCTAAAATTAGGTTGGTATGGATTAAAAGTTTGTCTTCTGTTTTGGGGAACTGGTGGTGGTAATAGAGCCAATATGTAAACTTACTTCGAATGAAAGACACCGCCACTACATAGGCAGTGAATAGGTAGAATTATGCAAGATAGACTGATGTTCCAAAATTGTTGACTTGTAGAACAATTAAGTCATGCCATGATAACAAAATAACTCTTTCTTCTTTCATGGAAAGAAATTTCTCTAACAACAGCTATTTAATTAGTCCCTGACTTTCTGAACAGAGTATCAGAAGGGTTGAAAGAAGTAGAAGAGAAGAAGAATTCCCGGGGTTCACCTGCAACAGCTTCTGCAGATATGGGCTAGGGTTAGCTATGTTCTATATGTATGATGCTTATTCACCCCAAGGAGAGTTTCAGGTATTGGGAGATGTCGCACACGGATAAACTTGCAGGCAAACAGAGAAAACGGGCTCCCTCTGCTGAAACAACTGTAGTGTAGTTTCATCAGCATCAACTGTAGTCTTCACCATGGTAACATTTTTTAAATAACTGTGTTAAAAAAATACCTGTAGTAGCTACATGGCAAAGTTTGTGTCTGTAAATTTTCATAAACTGCAACTTTAAGAAAACGTGCAATTGAGTGAGTTAAAATGAAAATGATAGAAAATATCTTGTGTGTGTTTTTTTACAGGATATATGAACACATAAAAGTTTGAAAATTACATCTACTCCATCAAATCACCGTTATTACATGCTTTACTGTGAACATCAATAGTTTAAAAACATCAACAACATTTTGTTCTATAAATTACGTTTCGCAATCATAGAATAAGGCATAAACATACTGTGTAACGCTGTGAAATAGAGATATAATATGGTCAGTAGACTCAGAGACCACTTACCTCTGTACAAAGGAGGTTCATGGCAGTGAAGTCCCATTTCTTTGCATGGGCTGTGTTGTATCTCAAAATCGCATCCTGATAAGAATTATCTATTGTTACTTAATCATATAAGACTGGTTTTGAAAAGATGAAACAGTATGCACAAGAAAATGTAGGATCACAAATTATAAGTACCTAAGCACATAATGCAGACAGACATATTTTTGGTAAACTCTGCCACCGTGTGGCCATTTCTAGAATATGTTAAGCATATTATACAGCTCAATAGGAATAAAGCATGAACAGAACTATTTCGCTGTAAAAAACAGCATACTAACTAAATGAACAAAGATTCCAATTTCATTACGATAGAAAGTTTGATCAAAATCGACGTTCTCATATTTTAACACCAATGATGTGCAAGAGTACTCAGACATGATTGTGTTCCATTATACAGTGTCCTCCAGTATGTGACTCATAATCTTAGTCACTTATAAACTTAATGGTTTGTTCAGTTGAATACAATTTAGGTGATAACGTAGAATAGAAGTAAGAAGACAAATCTGACCTGCTGTGCCCAAACAATATAAATGCCCTCTCTCAGTCCCTATAAGCTAATATGCAATTGTGTTGTTTGCTAATAATGAGACGACGTAGAAGAAGAAAGCAAGTGGTTTTCAGAAAATTTGGTTTTTCAATGGGGACTGACATTTTGGCGATGAAAATAAATTTTATTTTAAAAAAACTTATTAGAGATTTATTTCAGTTTTGACTTGAGTATAATCAGTCTAATGTTGGAGTGTCCAGCCCAACGCAGTTGTCTTACCCTCACATCCAGTGAACTCTTGAACCCTCCTTGCAAGGCAGTGTGAATCAGCTCCCAACGGCTTTGGACACCACCTCCATCCTACATGGTACAACCAAAGGACATAGTGTTCTTGCTACAATGTTCCTCCAGCCACTGAATTTGTGTGTGGTAAATTTTTCATGTTTTGAGAAGGTAAAAAAACTTTGATGGACTACTATACCTCTGTCTCCACAGGAAACAAATTCTTCTCAGAGCAGGGCATCTTCACAGACATGTCATCCCATGAATCCTTGAACTTGGTGGGGTACGGAATGGGGGATTCCCCCTCTCTGAGGAGATCTGTCTGTAACAAGGAAATAAAAAGGCAGGGAAAATGTAATATTGTTGTGGAGAAACATAATGACTGATATAACTGGATTGTTTTTGATCATCATGAAGATTAAACTGCTTGCTTTCAAAATATCTAAAACCAAGACCATGGTATGGTAGACGTTTTGAAATTAAGCATTAATTAACTTTGGATGTGTTCATTACTCCCAAACAATATAACGTACTAAGAAAATATTTCTATTTTAAATCCAATTGCATGAATGTTGTGCAAATAACCGATTAATTGTTTTACCAAATGTCATACTTACCTTATTGAGCTGACTGACACGGCAGCACCCACAATTTGTCCTGATTTCAACGTAGAGATGTGGCTTTTTTGAACCAGATATTAAAAAGCTAATACAATTTTGATGGGGCAATGGGGACAAATAAGCAAGGCTGGCAACTCTGACAGTGTTCCTTTGGGATGACAACACAATCTGCTGAGAGCTATACTAAGAATGGAGGATCATAGAGGACAGCGTCACTATGTCCAGAACTGTCTCACCTATCCTTCCAACCACCAGTATCTTAATTTATGCTCTTATAATATCTTGGCCATATTTTTTGTCTCTTGTTTCTTCTTTTAAAGAACAAGAACAGATGCTTCATGCAATTCTCAGTCTATGCTTCGCTTACTGACAACTGTACTCTTCACAACATACTAAATACAGAAATGGCAAGCAGTCACAGAGCACAAACCTCCATCAAGGCAGATTAGTTTCCTCATAATGTCAATGCACCTAAAAGCAATAATCCCATAATAGTTTGACCATTAAGCGTAACCATAGAGACTTTTTTTTTTTTTTTTAAATGATAGTGCCAAAAAATGAAAGCCAAGAGCTGTCATGGTGGCAATTATTAATTTAAAATCTTTGTTTCAGGTTAATAAAAAGTTAATTACTTTTCCTTTTTATAAAGTATCCATTAAAGAGCAATACCACACGCTCCTATTCAATCAAGGTTAAGAAAAGGCAGACATTGCATCATGTCTTTTTGTCCGACATATTATTCAGATCGGTCCTCGTCATTTTGTAGTATGGACTATTCTTTTCCCTTGGGAAGCACTTTCGTGAAATTATTTCTGTGAAAAATGCTATACTAAATAAATCTATTATTATTATATTGTGGAGAAGTATAGTGTGGATTCAATTTTAGAAGAAGTCAGTTATGTTGAAAAGATATTCACAGATCCATAACTCTTCAGCAAAACATTGTCAAAACACAAACACCACCTCTTTTCATTGTACAGTGGTTGACAACAACTACACTCTCATTTTCATCAATAGGAGGTGACGCCTAAGCTGCAGCAATAAGACTTGTCTCCACCTGGCACATAAAAGCAATGTTTTTGGGAAAGTATACTTTTCTATCATTTTGATGAATTCTAACTGATGTAAAATTTCAAGAACTCCATTTTATTACAGTGCTGTGAAGCTGTAAACAACTAGCTTTTGTAGTATAATAATTCGAAAACTCTGTGGCTGCTGGATATTTGGTGGCACTACAGTATATTAGGGTATTGTTAATAGGTGTTTTTCAATAAAAAATATTGGCCAAACTAGTTGCTGTACTATAACCTCAAGTAGATCTTGCCGTGTTTTCATGAATTTTCTGACACTAGAGTCTATACAAGAGAAGAAAATTTTCTGTCATGGTTATGATATTACTTTACTTTAACTTTAAGATGAATGGTTCTATGTTTTGTTATCGTTTCCTGTTTTACGTTTTAAGTTGCTTCCTTGTGTCGTTATATTTCATTTTACACTTTCTTTTCTTTCTCTCTTACTCTCCCCTCGTGTCTGATTGTGTATGTCTGTGGGTTTGGTCCCTCGGATCCTTTGTATGTCTCTACCCTGGTTGTTTAATGGCATAACCTGTTTACAGATGTATTTTTTAATTCTGTGTTAAAGTCTGTGTCTTTGTTAGTTCAATGTTAATAATGTGTTAGATCCTCTTCATTCCGAGCATTGTCAGAGCATAATGGAAGTGATTATAGGATAGGACTTAAGTTTGTTTCGTCTCTGCCTTGGTTTTCGGACTGATCTGTTATTCACATGGATTTTGCATGTTGGAATGGACCCAGTGCTCTGGTGATCAATTGAGTTTCTTTATTAAATCGCATAACTGCACTCCTGTCTCCAGTTTAATCTGCATTTACCGATATTATTTTCTTGCTCCTACTCTTAACCTGAAATAAAGGTATTAAATAAATTGTTAACAATATGAACACTTTCAGCTTCCATACCTTTATCCATATCCACTACACTAAAAGTTAAAGGTTTCCTAACTGTCATACAGCCAACAAGTGTCAGGAAAATCTGTCAGGTATTTTTGTGTTATCCTGCTAATAGTCAGACAAGCAAGCAGTCAAACTCCAGTGAAAACATATCATTGAGAGATGTAAGAAAAAAAAGATTTGCCGTATACTCACCCTGACTGTGACTGTGTGGTTAGGCACTACTTTCAGGTGAGACAAAGGGGGGGCACATTGGGGCATTCTGTTCAGCTCATCTATGGGTGTACCCAACCATCCTCTGCCCATGCTATGCAATGCAAGTGAAACACCGCACAGAAGAAAAAGTTAAGAAGTCACATATACATAAGGACACCAGTATAAAGGACAATATAAAGGAGCTAGGACAGGTATTCCATTTAATATAAAACACAAGAAGTGATAAAGAGAAGTGAAAATATTAGCAAATACCTTTCCGAAATGTCACCTGACTGGCTTCCAATTAAGTCCCGACTCAAATTAGATGAGCCACTGCCCTCTGCTATCTCAGGATCCCCAGTTTCTATGGCAACCAAATTGAGTCTGTCTTTGGTCAGACATCCGGAATCCGATTCTTTGACAAACTGCTGAGATTCCATTACATGAGCCTTTGCAAAGCCAGTGTCTTCTTCACAAGTACTGTCATCATAATCTTTATCCCTAGAGTCGATGACATGTATTATTGTAGAGATGGGGCTGTCTTGACTAAGCATTTCCACATCACTTGACATATTTACATCCTTCCTGTGACTATTTCCATGACACAGGATGAGTTTTGGATTTAGAGAGAGTGAAGCAACACAGGTTGTTTTAACTGGGTGAGGACTAGGTGAACTGGACCTCTTAGATTTCTGCCCATTAGAACAGTGTGTTTGAAATGAGTTACTTCTACTTCCTTCAAGGAAAGATTCATCCAGTCCACTTGCAGATCCACAGTCCATCATATTTTGAGAAGACGTATCATCTTGTGTGCTTTTAGTTGAATCACAGTCTTTTGTAGTTTCATCCTTTTTGCCTCCACAAAAGACATCGGTTAGGTTTGTCGTTGGCAGATAATTCCTCACATCTTCATGCTGGACTTCCGCAGAGACACTTCACCGGGACAGAGAGAGAGAACACATTGTGGGGGAACTCATAATGAAGATGAATCTACAAGGTAAACTCTTGTAATATTCTATGAGTATATTTATTACTTTGAAATCCACAGGAAAAAATAGGGCCCAATAAACATTTGTGCTTGCATTACCTTCCTTTCGAATCCATCAACTCATCCATCATTCTAAGGTCAGTTCGAAGACTTTCAGCTAGAGAACAAAATAACATGTTAGTATTAAAAAAGCTATACCAGTTTTGAGAGTTGCAAGCATGCCTTAAGAGGTGTGATACGAATGATCATATATTATAAATTATATAAATAATGAACTGATATCAGCAATGCTCGTTAGCCAGCTATATCAACCCAATCATGGTGGCACATCATAATCAGCTTATCATGTCGCTACTACATTTTAAATATGATTCTCCTCATTCCTCCCATCTTTTCCTACAGCTGGTTCAACCTGCCATCCAACTTCCCCTACTCATAGCATATCCATCAACCTCTTCATTCATCAGTCTCAATAGAGTCATCAGCCACCACCACCAGTATCCAGAATCCAAGGGGAAATATACCTTCCAGCTGTTCAGGACAGATAAAACTATTCAGGGAGATTGGGATCGAAGGTCACATACCAAAGACTATCTGACGTAAAAATTATTATCACATATATTCTGTTGTAATAAACAATCATCTTTTCTTCATTCTATGTCTCAACTGACTGAACGTCTGTTCGCTGAACGTCTGTCCGCTCTCAGGTATTACTAAAACACAACACAATGCTTTGTTCGACGGAGATTGCACTCAAGAGGGTTTTAAGGTTTTACCTTACCCCCTTTATCGGGACTTCGTGGTGTGCAGAGAGTCAATATTGACTTGTGGTCTCAAACTTCAATAAAGCCTCTTATACAAAGGAGCAGACTATAACTGTCATTAAAAGCCATCACCTCATCGAAGAGGAAAGCTGAAATTGTCTGGGCTAACCTTTGGAAACAAAATACTTTGGAAATGTAAAGTTACCTTTATTAAGCCCTATTATTGGCACACTATTTAGATATCCAGTTTTTACCTTAAGGCGAACACATCTAAGGCAAGACAAAAACACAAGTCATCTTCAGTGAACCTAGCTACGGCAGGCTAAAGCTCTAAACGTTGGCTAATGTTCGCTAGCTCCGACTCACTAACGTGAATCTAGCCGACCGAGCAGGAATCGTTGTTTCTATTAGAATAAAGAGGTTCAACTTACTAGCATGCTTCCTTTGTGTAAGACTTCAGAGTCATATGTATTAATATGTATTTATCGTCATGCACAATAATTTCTTCAGTGAGCTGATATTAAATGTTTTCGTGGTTATTGGTTGAACGTTACTTTTACTTCGTTGTCGTAGCCAGCAGATACACAATGACGCCACGAAATCTGACGAATCATGGCATTCTTCTTGGAAATAGAGGCGGGATCATAAATTGGTATCCTAGCAGCGGGACCATAAAGGAGTTTACTGTCGTGCAAAATTTAAAGAGGAACTATGAGAATATGAATACACTACCAACATATCAGTACTTCTCTGGTTTTACCAACGCTCTTTATTCATGTAACATGTTGTACTTGGTGATGAATTGGAGAATTTAACAAATTTAATTCCTCAAATGACCAAATGGTTTTGTCTTAATATCTGTTATGTTACTGAGTTGTAATAAACACATCGTATATTATGTGGTCTTTGTTTGAATTTTTTTTTTAATTTGGGACGTTAATATTCATTAAAATGGATCACAAACTTGTTTCAAAATGAAAAATCTATTATTTATTATACAAGGTTTATTAAAGTATATCATTCTTGACATTTTGGATTATGGTTTTCTAAACTTAAACAAACAACATAATTTGCTAAACATGAAATATAATACTGAGAGTCTCAACAAACAGACAGTTTGGATTATGTGAGAGGAAAATGTTGAAAATGGATCTGCTTTGCTTTGACATTAGCATAGGAAATTATTGTATATTTCTGTAGGATGTAACAGTGAAGAAGATTGTAGATTCTACAGCTGGAAGACAGATAACTTTATTTGCAATCCCCGCTTAGGAGAAAGGCTTCACAATCTTCATTGAGATGTAGTTCTGTGGATGAGAAATTTACATTAAAATTCACCCTGATTACATAATGTTTGATTTATAGAAGAAAAAAAATTATGGTAGTATCAAAAATACTTAGAATACTATAATAATATAATATAGAAGAAAACAAAATACTTTTACCGGAAGGGAGTAGAATAGGATCCCAAAGAACAAGATAACAAGTAGAAGGAGAAGTGAGATGATGAAAATGCATTTGAATTTGCGCCAAATTATGAACTTCATGGTCTTGCAGGGGTTTGTAAACCAGAAGAATGATGTGTCAGGGCGGCTGGTGGGCGAAGAAAGACAGCAACATTCATATCATGTAAATTGATACATACGTAATTTATATGACTGAAAAAATAATATCATTCAGTGACTCAAATGTATTACTTTGGTTGATCCAGTTTAGGATTCATATTTGGCTCATCTCTGCCCTTTCCGGCAGGTCTTTCCTCCATCTCCTTTCCCTCCACTATTTCCAGTGTCATCTCAACTTTCCCCTGTGAAATTTTGAAACATAGCAATAAACAATTACCTAGACAAAAAATTTTTTTTCAATTACATATTGTTCTGGGGAGTTAAATATACCCCAAGCACTTGTTTCCCATCTTGTTCAATCGCACATGGCCACCAGCCTCGCACAGACTTTTGTGAGAAAAGGGAGTTGGGCGGTGCCTTCTTTGAGAAAGCTGAGCATTCCATCCCTGGCAACATCTTAAGGCTGCACTTTTCTGGGCTCTTAGCAGGAGGAATCATATTGAGTAGATCCAACTCGAGTGAACCTATAACATCAAGATATATGTATATATATATATTTATACAATATTTTTAAATTTTTAATAGTATTTCTAGGTAATAATTGTTAAAATCATTACCATTGCATGTTAGAAATGGCATAATAAAATACCGTTTTACCTAAATAGTCATCCAAAGAGAATTTGTCATTGTCCCATATCTGGACAATCAATTTAGGAGGAATCCTAAATTCTGTATTGTCCATATTCCAAAAGTGTTCCTGTAAAAATTCATAAACTTTAATTAGAGCACCATCCATACTCAAGCCATTGAAAAAAAATATACTGTTATGAATAGTAATCATGCAATGCTTTTATTCTGTTCATCAATCTCACTAACTTTTCTTGAGACAACACACAGCTGTTCTGCAGGTAGGTACTCAAACTCAAAGATGAACCTCCAGTTAAAATTTCCATCACCATCCAGGGATCTGTAGTGGACATCAGTCTTTTGCTTCTGATCTTCCATACCTGGCATCCATCTATGAAATACAGTAAGGTTGAGCTCAGATAAGATTTTATAAAGTTTACTGGGGAGAAATATAAAACTTTGAGTAACGGCAAATAAAGGGAGACAACCAATGTACCCTTTAACATAGATGTCACTCATGTTTTCTCCAGTGATGCTTGTTTCATCCAAAGTGACGTCTGTTGTGTTCCAAACAATGGCCCGCAACAAAAACCTGTTTTAAATAAACAGTCATTTTTATTTCCTTTTATCCTTAAATAAGACGTGAAGAAATATGAATTTATTTAAGTTTATCTTACTTCTTAGCTTTGCGTGGAGTGATATCACACGGAGGCCCTGGCAAACCAAGGCTCTTGGGGAAGATGTCAACCCACATTTGAATTTGACCCTGCATTTGTGGAAAAGACACTTTACAACAAAAGTATCATATAACAACATTATTATGATACCCTATAGAGAAGGTGAAGTGGGTTACTGCAGTTTGTTTTTCACCTGGGACAGGTTGGGTTGGTGGGAGCTGCACAGGGTTCTGGTTTCCACATGCTCTGGAACCAAGTTCTGGTTTCTGAGGACATGCAATGCCAGTCTCTCACTGGCTGGGCCTAAGTGTGAATGAATCATCGTGCTTGTCTCTGAAAAAACACACAGAGGATCACAAGTGTCAAGGACTATAGATATTACATTGTATGAAATGAATTTTAATATTAAAGATTTAAGATTATTATGCTTGTAAATAATGTTAAATCATCTACAAGGACAACTTGTACATTCAAGACACTGTCACATTATAAGTTGATATATGTAATATTATTCCTAGAAGAATTATGTTTGAAATGCAGGAATGGCAGGTACCAAAATCTTGTAGGTTGTATTGTTTTCCAGAGAAGGTCAGTGAGCTTCCATTTCCCTCTATTCTTGGGGGAGGGACACCCCTCACCTTAGCCATGTAATGCAGGATCTGAGAAGGCTTCAGCTGGTCTCTCCACTTATTGATCCCTAAACTGCAAGAAAAAATGTAGCTTTGTATTTTTGTCTTTTGAGAAGCTAAAACACATAAAAGAAGTAGTCACTGGACTACTTTGTAGGATTTATAGACTGTACTGTAGACGGGGTATTCAGCACTTACACACAGTACGTCTGTGGCAGGCCACAGGAAGACCTGAAATGAGACAGAAGTCTATTCTCCAAATCGATGATCGTCTCGCCCACTTTTTCATCTCTGCTCAGGAAGTCATAGTCATAGACAGCAATCTTCAGGTCCTTGTCTTGGGGAATGAAGCAGGACAGCTCAAACATCCTGGACAAAAATGGATAACATTGTAAAAAATATTTTTACCATACGTAATGAATAAAAAAAAATGTATTTAAAGTTCTGGGGTGTCTCTGTCTCACCTCCCAAACTCTGGATTAAGGGTGTTTGGTTTGTAGTTATCGCTGTCATCCAGTGTTTTTTTTCCAAGTGAAATTTTAATATATGGATCACACTGAAAACATAGGAAAACAAATAACCTTACCTTTGGTAGCTTCAATCCAACGTTCTCACAAAATGAAAATCTAGACCACAAGTGTTCCAATTTTATCATGTAATATTTATATATTAAACTTAAGTGGTTTTTCAGGAGCACTCACCACTCACCAACTCACCATTCCATTTGTGTCTTTAGGCTGCAGGTCAGTACAGCGCACTACATAAATTCTGATTAGACACTCCTGAGGTCCACTCTCAGGAAGCTCCCTGAACTGACGGGGTGGAACTGGTACCCCTGGGTCATCAGACAGTGGGTAAATCTTGAATGCGCCCTGAGTATCAAGGCACAGTGGTGTTACACAAATAACATTTAAAGGCTGATTACATTTAAAGTGGATGTTAAGACCTATATTCCTATCTGAGTAACAATGGATTGTATGGACAGACATAAATCTAATCTCTGTATTTTTTATTCTATAAATTTAAAAGGATTTGATTGTTTCAATCCAGAGAAACATATAAATCTACTAATTTACAACACATGTGCTTATGTTCTTATGTTGTGTCTTTATGTCTACACAAAAATGAGAGAAGGGCTCCATCTTTAGCTCAATGGCCTCTCTCTAAACCAAAACCGCAGGTGTTACAAAAAAATCCATGTTGCATTCTTGCTTGAAAACCAATCCGTTTGACTGTCATACAATCTAATAATCTAGGATGGCTATCAAAGTATAAGGAAACTGTATGTGCAACAGAAGAATGACTGCTCCTATGATCCTCCTATGTTCATAAGTTTTGTTTGTGTCTGTGTTCCAAACTAAAATCTCACGTCCATCCACTCAACGCTTTTGCAAGAAGCGGCAAGTTGCCACCCAACTTCTTTCTTTTTTAAGTTTAGGCCAACTATTGATAAGTAACTTCTATGTGTTCTGAAAGTGTAATGAATTGCACTAGTATAGTTTGAGGAGCTGCTATTGGATTATTTGTGAAACAGACGTACATGCTGTCATCACTCTGCTGCAAACAATTTGGAAACAGGCATATTGGAGTTATACCGCAGACCTGTTTCCTGTGTTATTTGTATATGGATCCGCAACATGGCGGATATTATATATACATATTGCATCAATCGAACTTTGATTATTATTGACACTTTGAACACACTAGCGCTGCAGTGTAGACTATTAGCATTATGTTGCCGTTTGCGTTTTGTTTCTGGTATGGTATGTACCAATAAGAGAGGCGGTTTTTATTGTATTTCAACTAGAGAGGGAGAAGTGCGAGCTTCTTGTCTGGAGACCTGTATAGGCGAACAGACTGGTCGCACTGCATCTCCAAAAACTGGTTTAATTACCTTGAACTCTCCCACCACAGAGGGGTCATCTTCCTCATCTTCAGTCTTTCCTCGCTGAAGTTTGAAAGTGCTGCAGAAATCAGTGAGATGCTGGAACTGTGAGACCTCCTCCAGTTCACTGTTATATATCTAAAGCACACATAATCACAAAAATAACAAAATCACATCAGATTAAAAAAAACAACATATTTTAGATTCTAATTATGAGAGGTTATTTGCAAGTTTTCACAAAATGCCATTATTTACAAGTTTTCCACAATTTGCGCCAATGTCTTTTCAGTTCTATGAACTAGTGAATCTTCGTCATTTTTGAATTCCTTTCACAGCTTTTGTAAAAAAAAAAGTCATGATTCTGTTTTGGATAGCCCACCTGTACTGTAATACTGCACAAAAAGATGAACTACCTAGTTATATGTGGTATTTAAAACAAATTTGATCCAAAATATAGATTAAATCATTTTTGCAGTGTTTTTGCAGTGTGTGATAACATGTTCTCACCTGCAGTTTGTCATATCCCTTTTTCAAATAAGGCCCACACTTTTCTTGGTCTCCAGCCGAGGCATAAAACTTACTCCACCAGTCCACCGCTTCATCATCCTACACAGTGAAGGTATTACGGCTTTAGTATTTTTAAAGATTCTATAAAAAGTTGATACGTGATCAGAGAAAACTTCACCTTTTCAGCTTGGAGCTACAAAGTGGGGAATAAACAAAGAATATATCAATAAAAAATACGAAATGTGAAAATATTGTATTCCGTGGTTCCTGAGTGCATGATGACACACCTCAGTTCTCACAGTGGGGCTCTCCTCAATATTGATGACAACATCTCCCTGAGCAGCAGCTATCATTGCAACTGCAAAGACATTACCAGCCAGTAAACAATAAATCTCTCTTGTACGTAGCTATGGATGTATGCATCTGCCTTGGTGCATACCTCTAGCAGACATGCATATGTCACTGTTAATACGATATGGATCACAGCGGAACTCCTCCAGGCAGTCAATGGTGCACTGACCAACAACAGGTTTCCTACCGAACGGTCTGTGGTCGATTACCTTCAGCACAATAGGAGGGGTGTACATCTCTTCTTTGGGGAGAAGCTATGTAAAACAGGATCACAACATGGAAGCAAGAAATATGGGAGCTATAAATGAAATACTTATGTGACTCAATATTTTATATATTTAACTCAGACAGTTTTTACCACTTTCAGCAGCAGAACAGTTCCAGGGAAGTTGGGGTTCTTCTTGAAGTTCCTGATCATAGCTGTTTGAACAATCTCCCCACCACATTCCACTATCAGACTGGGATTGGAAACTGTGGCCAGCTGATAGGTCTTCATGTTCCTCAATCCCCAAGTCAAAACCTTGGATACAATAAACACACTGAAATGTGTATAATAACTAGTATGGACAGATTAAGGGAGTAACATGGTGGAAGTGGATAAGTGAACTAGAGGATGGGAGTTCAGATGAGAAATGAGACAGCAAGAGAAACGTCAGGGTTGGGCTGTTCTTGTCTTTAATTGTCTTGATCTTTTAATTTGGGTAAAGGGAATTTACATAAAGGAGAAAGATGAATTAATGACGTACCTCAATCGCAGTGAGCTGCACTACAGGCCGGATTCCTTGGGGAACCATGTAAAGCTTCTCCCCTCGTCGAGGAGGCACCAGGGGCAAATCTCCATCATCTGCCTGTAGGTACACAGCATCACTTCTTAAGTACTAAGTGTATGAAGTTAAGTTACAGTGTTTTTACCTGATTCAGTGTCTTCTTTACCTTGTCCTTCAGTAGAAGTTCTGCTGCCAGCAACAGCTCCCCAGCACTGCGGCCTTTTCTAGTGACTGGGAACCAAAGCAGCTTAGGAGTGACAGCAACGCTGGGGTTCAGCTTCACCATTGGGGGGCATGTGCAACAACCCATGGGCTCATCTTTACCCTTGTAAATGAAATAAAGAAACACAAACATCTCGACTGATTAGATCCACCAAACACCTGAGTTAGATTTCTAGGATAGAAGTCAGTATAATTTGATCAAAGGTGTAATTAAATAGACAACATACCACTTGATCGCTGTCATACAGCTCCAGCACCACACCAGGAGGATTGCGGGCAATAGTTTCAGGTTCTCCATAGATTTCAATGTTCTCAAAGATGAGAGTCTGATCCCATGTGGGGTTCAGAGTGGCCTGTATGACTTCTGTGGTCTTGCTCACATGTAGGAATGACACATGGATGTAGGGATCTGGAGTGGACCAGGGTATTAATGCATATGTGAGAGAGAACATGTGACGTTAAATACTATTTTACTTAAGCATCTTGAGCACATCTCATGAATTCATATTAGTTTACTCTTTTATTTCATCAACTTCCTCTCTGATGAAAAAGGTATCTTCTTTATTTTTACCTGAGAAGCTGTCTTTGTCCATGGCACAAAGATTCCTGGCCTGATACACGTACACTCTCAGATGGTAAGTGTGAGACCCTGAATTGAGATAGCATCTATGAGTATGTGAAACTTCAACAAAGCCAAAAATATCTTAAATAGGACACCTGATGGACTGCTGATTAGGCACACATAGAATTCCATTAACAGTCAGGAAGCGTGATGGTGAACAGAGACCAGGAATTGACTTAATCCGATCCATCTACTTACGGCTAAAGTGGCAGGAAACGGTGGGTGTGTTAGCACCAAAAACTTTGGCTGCATCCGTTTTACTGACTTTCTCATCAACATCAACTCCCTGTTAACAAAATGCAGGATGAGGAGCTTATGAGTAGCTTTAACAGATTTATAACAGAGCAAATTTAAAGAGAATTCGAAAAAAATAATGCAGAACTGAAATGACCTTCTCAGATTACTTGCCAACATCTGGCATGAACAGGCATGTGCATAAAACAATTAAAGGATATGACCCAGATACAAAAAATAACAATGTATCTCAGGGGATTAAGACTTACTAATGCCCCTTCTAGTCTGAAGATGGCAGAAGCCCCTATGCAGTCTGACGGGACCATTTTTCTTCTCCATCGGCGGCGGCGGAATGTATCAGAGGTGCGCTCCTTCCTGTGGAACTTCCAGCCAATCAGGGAAGAATACTCCCAGCCTTCCCTTGTTTCTCTCCTCTGCAGAACAGACAACGGCAAAATAGTGGCTATGAGAAACTGTATCATAATTTCTGTTTTAAATGTATTTTTTTCACATCAATCTATAATCTCCGCCTGATCTTCACCTCAATGGCAACTTTTTGATCAGATATCTTCCTCCGGGGTCTTACGAGTCTCTTCCTACGATGGACATGGTACATTTTCTCCGCTGCAACCCAGGATTTGGGCTTATCATCAGGAAGAATGGTAATTCCGTACTCCCAACCTAGCGCCAAAAGACACACACAGGCATAAACACAGACAGTAATTCAAACTTGGAAACACAAACAAGGGAAGATTGGATCTCATATCTCAGGTGTAACGTCCATGATACCTCTTTCATCTACAGCCCTGTTAATGTCAAAGCTCCATTCGTCCTCCCATTTCCATCCAGGTGGGCAGTCAAACTCACCTGGGCTTTGAGTCTTTTCTCCATTCTACACAACACAGACACTCTGTCATTTACTGCAACTTAGAGTTGGACGAGGTTATGTGAACAGAGTTTGTCTGTGTCTGTCCGCAGGATAACAGAAAAAAGCTTTGAGCAGTTTTCAGTTAAATTTTATGGAAAGATGGGTACTGATGTTTAATTGGCTTTGAATGATGATGATGTTTATTCTGTGGTTGGGTTTCATTAAATGAGTGCCTGCATGAGGAATTTCATTGTTATGCCAAGTCGATCAGAGGAAATGTATGGTATCATGGTGTTGCCAGCAGAGGATTCAGAAGTTTGGATGGTGGTGGTACGTGCTCTCTGAGTTCCCGCAAATGTATATATGAGATGTACAATTGTGTATTGGAAGTAAAGTGATTCAAAGATTTGAATCAAAGCTATAGGCAGAATACTGGAAATACTGAGTATGGAGGCTTTAAGTTTAACTGTAGTTCAGACCCATTACCCAAAAGGACGTATTAGCCATTAGTAGCAGCCCTAATGGAAAGTACAAATCAAAAAAAGAAGGGTCTCTGGGTCACGTCTTAAGGCCGCAGTTCATATTTGTATTTCATTGAAACACACAGCAGCTCACCTATCTTTCGTGCATAAAAGTACAAGTGAAACTGATAACATTGGAACATAAGAAGACAGGCTTGTTATCTTCCACATAACCCACATTTTGTGTGTGGGTGTGTGTGAAGGTGCGTATGTGTGTGTCTGTGCGTGTGTGTATGTATGTGTGTGTCTGTGCGTGTGTGTGTGTCTGTGTGTATTTGTCTGTGTATGTGTGTCTGTGTGCCATGCATTGTACCACGTCTGTATAAGGCTCAGCAGCCGGCTTCCACTCTCCCCCAGGAAAACGAGCTTCATTCTGAAAAACTTCATCTGTGAACTCTGTGTGGCCCGCGTCTGCTTCTGTCAACAGGCTGTAAAGAAAACACCATCAGACGGTTGATGAGAAGGTTTTGTGACCCATTGGGCAGCTATGTAGAAACATAATAAAGCCTGAGAGTGCTAAACGTATTTACACGAACCTCATGGGGGGAATGTTAGCACTTCAGACATAGGAGACATTAAGGCGAGGGTGGCAAACATTCTTTAACCTGCTCACTGTTTGACATTGAAATTCCTTTTCATTTCCTGTGATTGTGTTCTTAATATGGTTCTGTGCAGTCACTTGTAGAAAAAACCAACTGATTTATGACATTCCCCGATTATTAAAGGATGTGGCAGAAAATTGAACAGGATTCTGGAGCATGCCCAACTTTACAGTGCTAACACAATGTTTACATGAATCATGAACCCCGTGTGTGTTTATGGTGTGTGTGTGTGTGGATGTGTGGGTGTGTGTGATAAATTGTAGCTCTTTAACCTACCATCGCTCAGGGTCAACAAACCAATCTTCCTCCCATTCCCATCCACGTGGTGGAAGAAAGCGCTCTTGTTTGAGTTTAACTTTTCCTGTCACATCTGAGAACTTATGGCGACCAACCAGGCCAGTAGTTCCCCACTTCCCAAGAACATGGGCCTGGTTCTCATACTGTGGAATGAGAGCAGGAGTGTTTAGGAGCTGCACACAGCACACTTACAGGATAATGAATAACACAGCTGAAACCAAAGAAATACTATAGCGCAAAGTGAGAGTACCATTTCAGCATAAACACTGAAGCTTCCCTCCGAGAAGCAGTTAAACTTCTTTTCATGGGCAGAGAGACCGAGCCACATGTTGACTCGCAGCTGAACAGGGATCTTAATACCTTTATTTTTGTCCATTGGGTACTAAAAAACAAAAAATAAGTTAGTGAAAATTATTAACTTAAGTCTAACAACCATGCAAGCATTATGTAAATGTTTTCAACTTCATGTTACTATTCTTGCACCTGCATGAAGATGGTCTGTGTTCGTCCACAGTGTTGGCCACATCCTTGGTCGCTGAAGTTGGAATACAAAATCTCATTTGCTGGAACTCTGGCATAAGCCACTCGTTTCTCTCCTCTTAGCATCCAGATGATGACATCTGGCATGCTGTTCTGAGGCTGGGGGCGATACGCAAAATTTCAGTTACAATGTAAAACTTGATTTGTCTATTCTTTTTTTTAAGTGATATGACATATCTTTGGTACAGGTGGCAGCCTGGTTCCCATAACGAGCCGAGCCTCACAGAAAATCAAAAAAGTTAAGAACTGACCTCTTCTGCCAGATGCTTGATTCTGTCCAACCAGTCTTCAATATCACCAACAGTAGCCTTGACATCCGTGGCCTCTTCGCTCATGCGAATGGCCATCTGTTTGATACTGTTTACAGCAGCATCACGCAGGTTTTTCATCTTAAGATCCAGAGCTGTCACATTCGGTTGTCCCTCCATTGTGGGAAGCTGGAAACTGTGAAAATTTGTTAGGGACTAGATGGATACAGTATAGGAATTCAAGCCAATCATATGGGGTTTGAGTGGACAACCAGGGAGTCCCCTACAAGTTGGACATTAAAAAGGAGCTTCTCTGGATGCATCCTAATCTATTCCCTCAACTGCCACAATGAGTTTCCTCTTGATACGAGCTCAGCCTATCTCTTATACTGAACCAAGCCACCCTACAGAGGAAGCTCATTTCTGATGCTTTTGTCGATTATCTCATTCTTTTGAGCCCTGTGATACAAATATTTGTGGAGGAAAATGGATGGATGTATGTATGTATGGACGTATGGATGGATGGATGGATGGATGGATGTATGGACGTATGGACGTATGGATGGATGGATGGATGGATGGATGGATGTATGTATGGACGTATGGATGGATGGATGGATGTATGTAAGGACGTATGGATGGATGGATGGATGGTTGGAGGAATGGATCTCACATTATATTAAAAACAATAACCAAACCACAATTTCCCAGGTGGTAGCTTTCATCAGAGCATAATTGATACAAAACTGAAAGCAGAGGAGCGTCTGTGTGATCCTTTCTTACTTGTCAAGGTCCTCTATCATATGGTTGATGAGTTTGAGCCAGATATCTGCCAAACGTGTTTCAAGCACCTTGGCTGAGATGGCGGTTTTTAAAGAGGTGAGATGAGATTCCTACAACAAATCACAAAAACAAGGAAATTACTGAGCTGTACATCTTGTATTCCACCAAAGTTCCATGGTGATTCTTTCTCACCAGTCTCCGAGCGATGTAGAGGAGCATGTTGACAGAGTCCAGTCGGTGGCTGATGTCTTCCCAGTATGAAGTAAGAATCACTACTGGCTTAGTGTCAGCCCATGGCAGGTAATAATAGTGATTACCTGTGAGAAATAAATATGCCAAGCCATTACAAACACCACATATGGACTAGACTACCTAGTAAACTTAGCTGACTGTGTGGATTTCCTTCTATTTGGACTTATGCTCACTTAAAAAAAAAATCACAGCATGTTGAACTAAAGAGCTTGTTAGATGTTCTCTGTTACTGTTATGTTTAAATTACATATTTCATTAACAACTGTTACTAATTTGATCTAGCTTTTTATCCTCAAAACCCTTAAGGATAAAAAAAAACAAAAAACCCTTAATACAATGCGAGAAAAAATTGTAACTACCAAAAATTAGATAAATCTTAATGTAAACGGTGTTTCTTACCATCAAACACAGCAAAGCTGTACTGGGTGGTGGACGACAGTGGCTTGCAGGTGGAGTCCAGTTTGTTACCATAGTTACCAATGCTGACCTCAAATTGAATTGGCTCACCCGGCTCCTGGAGCATGGCTGCAACGTGGAACACAGCGCACAGAGAATACTTCCTCCTCCGCTGATATCTCTGCATTAAAAACATGGTACATAATTAGAGGTTATGTGTGTGGTTTCCTCCTGTCTGTTTAAAGTATCCTGTCTCAGTTTCCTTTTCCCTCTTAAAAAAACAGTGTATTAGTCTATATGATAAGTTATATAGTTTCAATACACTGGGCCCCCTATATTAAAGTAATTACAGTATGATTGAATAGTAATTGCAGTGCGACGGAGTTACAGTACACAGTCCATACTTGTGACACCAAGATGTCATCACTGGAGATGTCATCCACACTCTTTTCGGCCTTTCCATCTAACTGGGTAGACAACTCAACAAGAATCCTCCCCCTATAGGCAACACCTTCACCCTAGAACAGAACAAAATTGTGAACATTGTTATGTGTCTATAAATACCGAACGGTCTGCTCTGTGATAATTGGGAATTCTTACTTTTCCAAAGTTGAGTTCCTCATATGGGTCAGGAAGGCCAGAAAATTCTCTTGGGCTACCGTACAGGTTGACATGACAAGGGCCAAAAACTGGGAGGAAACCAATCTCGGATGCTTCAGTGCTCACTGTGACACACACACACAATCATACGTAGGTACATAACTGGACCAGTTCAAGGCTTAGAAAGTAATAAGGTGTGTGACTTAGACAGTATTTCTATGGTAAAATAAATCTTTAAAAAGGTCATTTACAAAGTGTATTCAATTAATATTTTGATCTAATCTGACATGAGACTAGGAAAGGTTGAATCAGAGATGTTGAGTTATTTCTATATAATTTCTTATTAAAATATAAAAGATGCAGGCGACAATGTCGTACGTACATTCAGTCAAAGTGTTGCAAGTTTCAGGCTGTGTGTCTGTTTCCAATGGTAAATAAACAACGGGTTAGATTTGGATGGATATCAAAAATTAAAGACGATTATTTGAAACCACCATCACAAATGTAGATATTACATGATTACCTTCAACCTCTGCGCCAGAAGAAGACATACCACCCAGATTCAAAAAGGTTGTTCCTACAGCATCATCCTTGGTTAAACGATCCCTGCCAAGAGTGAATTAGCACATTGAATTTTGGTTGTGATGTAATTGTTAAAAGTACAGCTGTATATAAATTACTTTGGTTCTTACCAGTCAAACATCGTCAATTTGATGCGTTCACACACGGATGGGAACTACAGATGCAAACACAGGCAAGTTTTAATTGGTGCTGAAGGTATAATTATTAAAGTAAATACCCATCTTAATAAATCATACCTTGACTTGCAGATTAATTTGTTGATTCCACTCCGGGTTAGCATTTTTCTGAATGATTTTGGTGCACAGCTGAATCAAAGATAACGATGCATTTCATATAAAGAATATTCATACAATAAAACATTAAAAGATATATATGTTTTTTCTACTCGTACCTTCTTGCCAGCAAAGCTGACTTCCACATATGGATCCACCAAGTTCTTCTTATCTCCATCACCTCCAAAGACTTGTTTCACAGTCTGAACAAAGGCATCGTCCACTGCCATACAGAGGAGGTCGTGAATATATAGATTTTAAAGAAGATTGGGCATAATTTAACAGTACTGATTACAGTTCACGCAGATGACTCACTCTGTGGCACATCCTCGGCACGGTAGACTCTGAGCCTGAGTGTAGCGTTTCGCATGGTGACACCAGCTGGCACCAATAGATTGCTTTCTATGTCGTCCTGCTCCGCACTTAGCTCTCTCTTATCAGTCTAGACCAAAGACAAAGTTGAGAATGAGAGAAGAGTACAACACTAATGTGTAAACTGTATCTAGAAAAAAGTAATCTTGATGATAGGTAATAAAAAAAGATCTACACACCGGTGGCTCGTCTCCAGTGGCCACAACAATGATGCTGACTTTCAGGTAACCTCTAGCTCCTGAGTTGGAGTCATCAGGATCACTCAAGAGCAGCCATTTCCTCAAAATGGCATGACCTGGACACAGTAAGATATTTAACATATTGTAATACCTACATATAACAATGTATATACAAGCACATATTAATACTTACCTGGTTCATCATAGATGTAGCCAACATCCAGCTAAGTAAAAAAAAATGCATATTTTGAAACCACAATTCTGCTATTCTGAATACATGCCTGTAAATGATAAATCACTGGTAAAAAAAAAATCTAAAATACATAAGCGATAAGGACGTTAAAGCACTTGAAGGGGCCTACCTTGAATTCTCCCATTAGACTGTCAGCTCTGACGGAGAAAGAGTCATAAACCTGTAAAACAAAAAACAGCATCAGGCTTCAGCAGCTGTTGAAATACATTCTTTTTAAAAGATTATAATAAACAAGCATTTATATTAGCTCATTTAAAAATAAATACATAAAGGGAGTATCCACGCACCCGAAGTCCAATGCTTTCATCAAACAGCTCTGAAGGTAGCACGTTAACATTATAAAAGAACATCTGGGGAACACAAACGAAAACAGAATTGTATAAACAAATTAGAATTTCTCATCTCACCGTATCCACAAAACACTTTGACACACTTTGATGGTGACAAACTTGATGGACTTACAATTTATTAAGCTGAGATGCTTATGTCGTGGAAACAACAGAGACAAGGAAAATGCAGAAGAAATTAGATTTGAGAAAAAGCTGAAGGCGTTGTCTATAAAGAGTGTCTGATTAAAACGAAGATGGATAAAGTGGCAAAGATTGAAGACAAGAGAGTGTTAAATAGACAAGCAAGATTAAAAAGTTTGAAAAAAATGTTAGCATAATTTGAACAATGTACTCTTTACCTCGTCAAAGAAGGGATTATTTCCTCTTCTGATTCTAGTCCTGTGGGTCTGTCCGCAAACGTTCACTTTGACCACCGGTTTGATGTTGTTGCCTGGCAGCTGCCGACCCTCGATAACCCGAACTCGAATCTGGACATTGCAGGCATCAGTGAGGCAGTTGAGTTGGCAGTCAGCCAATTTACCTGGATCCTTTTTTAAATCTATCTCCAAAATAGTACCTGGAAGTCCTGAGGCTTATTGGCCAAGGATCTATGCCTCTTACGGCTTAGACGGATTGGCTTATGGGTGGGTTTCCCAGGTTGGTTTGGTGAGATAGGGTCCACTGGCCCTCCAGTCTGACCTCCTCCTTCCACATCTGCCTCTTCCTTGTCAGCCTCATCACTGCCTCCTGTCATAAAAAATCCCAGTAACAAAACAAAATACTTTTGATTTCTCCTGTTGATTTATGTCCACCAAAGACAACAACAATTTTACTGGAGTCAAACTTACACACGGGTGAGTGTGATGTATGCATGAACCAACTACCGATGGACTTCTTTAATGTGTCTGAATTTAACAAATGTGTTTTGCATATAACAAACTGAACACCCTGAAAATATGGGCAGTATATGCCATGTCAGTCTAAAATTGGGGCAGGGGTGGGCACCCCATCTACGTGATATCACTCATTCCTGAAAGATGAGAACCAATAATGATCTGGATAATTACAATCAACGACTGTAGGTTTTTCATGGAGAAATAATCCATTTGCAGAGAATTAATATTACTACGTCTATTTCATTTTGTTTTTATAGAATTTCTCTTTGATTGAAATATTGGTTGAAACATATTTGTAATTCTATTATTGTGGCACAAGAAAGCCCCATTGAAATTGGGAATTCATTCGCATTAAAGGACAATGGTTTTGTTGTTGTTTTACTTGTTTGTTGTTTCAGTGGGATAAAACAATAGAGATTTTTAATGCAGACTTCCCATTTCTTAAAGGTCAACTCACCGGCATCCACATGAGACATATCTTCAGCAGGTTGCTCATTTAGATTTGGAGTAGCATTGGCCTGTGGCTCATATCCAATCAGCAAATCTATGGTTGCCTAAAAAAAACAATCTCAATTAGCATCTTAATCTTTTTGCGTTTATCTAAAACCAGATGATAATCCATAGAATTGTGGAAATTCAACTGCTTTCTGCATACATATAGAGAGTCTTGGCATCACCTACCACCAGAGCTGTTACTGCTTTAGCTGATATACAATGTCATAAAATTCTATCATACATATAAGCACATGAAACTGTAATTTATTAGATGTATTCACCCCAACAGGCTGTTGTTTCTCATTAATCAAGGGCAAATTTTTAGATATGAGGGACCTCAATTGACCACCGGCCAAATCTCTCAGAGAGATTTTTGTTGAGCCAATGAACCTGAAAAGCAATTACATCATTCTTAGTTAGACAATCATAAATAGTGTAAGAAAGCAAGTGAGTAATAGAGGTCAGAGGGAAATTACTGTTTGTTTGCAAATAAGTCCAGTATGAATAGCTCAAAATAAAAATAAAGAGGATGCTTAGCTCCCACTGAGTGTGACACATTTTCACAATGACTCTTTCAAGATAGTTCAAAGTTTCCACTTCCCAAATTTACTCCTTCAAATACTATGACAAACTAAGCAGATGCTCAAAACAGTTGGTTTCCATCAAACAAAAGTCATGTGTCAAGGGTGATTAATGACAAAATAACAAAAATGCATGGCAACACATTCGCTATCATGGTCCCAAACCACATAAAGCACATCACCACTGGAATGAATTGATTTACTGTGGACACAGGCAGATGTTGTAGGGTCAAACAGTTTCTTGACCTGCAGTTAAAACTCATACTCTGTTAAACAAACATATCTCTAGTGATTAATATTCAATTTTAGCAGCAGTAGGACCATCGGTCAAAAGAAAAAAAATTGGGATACTCTTCTTTGTAAAGTCTCAGCCCCAAGATCACGAAAAAAGAGCACAAGGAAAAGAAGCAAGATGGGAACAATTAAAATCTACCACAGGCATGTGCCGGTTGCTCAGTGCCTCTTTTCAAAGTTGACAAATAAAGCCAAGAAGGCAAGGCAACAAGACTCTCTTGCGTAAGAAACATGAGAACAGCAAAATCATATTCATGAATGATCTGAGGCTTCTTTTTTTCTTTTTCTCGACTGTTTCTCCATTATTTATCTTTTGACAGAGCTTAAAAGAATTGGTTCTTCACTGAAAAACTGAGTCTGCTGTGAAGGATAAGAAACAGAGTCAATCTGGAATGATATTTTACCACTGCAAAGGCCACGTACTGATTTAAAGAGATAGAGGGGTGCAAACAAAATATCCCTACACATTTTATACCACACTAGAAAGAACACGTAACCAACTGCTCCTCTGAAAAATGGAGCTGATTTTTAACCACACGTTGTGATTTTATTATAGCACTCTGTTTTCCTGCTATTTACATTCTTTTAGACAAATCTAAGGAGTAAAAAAATAGGAGTAACTACAGCTAGCTTCCAAAGACAGTGGGCAGTACTAGTTGAGCAGCGTTGAATGGTTTATCTTGACAGTTCCACAGATAAGATATCTGAGGGATCACTGAGTCACATTCCTTTCTTACATTTTTCTAATGTACTGTCAAAATATGGGTGACATTGTTCAGGCAAACATACTGTATCTTACGCCAGAATCAGATTTTTACTGGTTTTGATTTTGCACAGGCTGGGGTGACTGGACCAAACTGTCAGGCATCACAGATGTGCCAATGACAAGCTGGAGCAAGCTCTCCTTCCTCATGAGCAGCAGGGAGTAATCATGGAAAAATATCTAAGCGCGTTCATGGCTGAGGCATACGCCCCTTCAATCTCACTCCACCCCCCATGTCTGCACTGGAATCATTTATACTATATACGTAATCAGAGGGACTCAGTGCAGTCCAGCCTCTTGCCTGAACTTAAGGAAGAAAGAATGAAAGACAGGAAATGCATGCATGAGTTTGACCAAGAGCTAAACAACAGAGAAACAACCAAAGCAATTAATAGAATTCATGACAGTCTGGGTCTATATATAAAAGGAAATGAAGGGATTTATCTTCCCTATTTTGGCAACATCCCCTATAAAAACTAAAGTGCTAGTGGAGGAGAGACAAAGAGCCTTGCTTACTGGCAGTGCAAGTCTTAACATGGTTGCAGTAAGACCTGCTGTATAAACAGCTCGGTTAAGTTAGAACATGCTAGTCTGCTCCTTATAAAAGGATAATAAAAACGTTCATAATTAAACGAAAAGCTACAGCGCCATTATAGTACAACCGCCAAGTCACAAACACTGAAATATATTTTAGCATATGTCTACCTTCTGAGAATGTAGACATCTGACCTTCTTCTTTTTTTTAACCTTATCTATTTAGCATGACATGGTTGGGTTTTTTGGGAGGCAGGGGTTAATAATGACTGACAGTACAGGGAAGTGGTTTTCACACAGAGACCATCCTCCACAAAGCAAATTGGGTGTTTAATAGATCTGTCACTTGTCATGGAAGGAAGGCTGAAGGTTCTGAAGCATCCTCTCATTGCATTTTAAGAAAAACATTAGATGAAATGACACAAATACTATTACATATGTAAATTATGTTTTTGTTTGATACTCTTCATAGACGTACTTGTCTTTGCCGATTGTTTCGTAGTCTTTTACAACCACCTCAATGAATGAGGATGCCTCCAAGGAAGTACCTTTTAGATCAAATTCAAGTACCTGTAGGTTCAAGAAGGGGACAGTCACTGTTAATCACCAACATTGCTGTAATAGCAACTTTCCAAATATTCTCATACTTCAGAATTAATTCAAATTCCTAGCTTACTTCATTCCAAACAGGATTCACTTCATTGTCAATTGCTTTTGTTTTCTTTTTTTCACCTGTAAACACAATTTCAATCATTAGGCTACTGGCAAAATCCCCCAAAACAACATTGTGAAAATAAAAACGAAAACCTTGTTGTTAAGATATGAGACAAAAACGACTGCATCAAGATATTCCAAACAGCCCAGGAAATACTGAATATACTAAGGCATTTTATCAGGAAAAAGCAGCTTGAACCCGTCTCTAAGGACACTTGGATTTTATGTCCATATAAGGATGTATGTTTAATTTTGTGTCGGAATCCTCACCGAATTTGAATTCTAGAAATACAAACTTTAGCCACATAAAAGTCGATGTGCAACAGATTGAATGTAACTGATTGGTTTTGAGACAAAAGAATACTTAGATAATTGAGATAAAAGTGAACAAAGCATGCAGCAGTTTTCATCGAAAAATTATGACAGGTTCGTCAAAGGTATTATCTTACCTCTGAAGATAATCGCAGCTATTGGATCAGGATTTCCAAATTTCTTTTTGGGGATCCCACTTGCGGACTCAACAATAACCCGCAGCATTTTGATAAAGTTATTGAGGGAATAGCGTCATGTCCGTGTGATCCGGTGCCTACACAGACGTTGAAATGAAGGGCACAGATGTGCAGAGCAGAGAGAGATCTGGGTCCCGGAGGACAACCTCTCTGATGACTCAGACGGGTGAAACACACCAGACAGCATTAATGAGCAGGTTAATAGACCAAAGTGACCTCTCGAGTAACATTTGCAACAACTTTCACGCTTAAAACTGAATGTGGCTTGACATTACTGTGCAGAAATTAAGTAACTTGCTGAAAATCAAGTGGAATCGACCAACAGGTCATTCCATGCACAACAGCGCCCTCCGGCGGCGTCCCGGCGTCACACCGCCTAACTGCCTTTGTACGGTATTGGTCAAATTCAGTATAAACAGGATCCTGTATAATGATAACATAGATTACATGAACCAGACTGAACACACTACTGTAATATTGTAATATTGTGAAAGGTCTGCAAAGTTACACATTTACATGGAAATATGTACATTTATATTGGGCTTTTATAGTTTATATGTACTTTGAAGAACTGATGGTTGGATATGGTTGAAAGAGAAGGCTTAACGATGTGGGAATTGTAAATAAAGAAGTAAAGGATCAGTAAAGGAAGGGTAAGGATGAAGTGAGAAGAACTTTGAGGTGGATGAAGAATGGAAATGCTGTTGGTCCTGGTGACATGCTATACTTGTGGAAGTGTGGAGGTTAATGGGACTGAGTTAAGTGTAGTTTTCGACTAGATTATTCTACACCATCTTGGATAGTGAGATGATGCCTGAGGTATGGAGGAAATATATATATGTTAATTAAAAATCATTAAACTTTTCTATATAAGGAGACACTGACCAAAAGTTTAATGACTTTTAATTAACATCGCTGCTTGCTGCTTTTTTACTAATATTTTTATTTTATTATTATAACTTTTTTTATTGATGCTTTTATGTGCTTTTACCTTGTAGCACTTTATTATTGGTGCCAATTTTCAAGAACACAGGTGATGTGCAGCGCTGTAGGAACTACAGAGGTATAAAGCTGATTAGTTTACAATTTAGATATGGGAAAGAGTAGAAGAATATAGGTTAAGGAAAGAGATGACAATTTTTGAGCAGCAGTATAGTTTCATGCCAAGAAAGAACAAGACAGATGCAATGTTTGCTTTCAGAATGTTGATGTATAAGTATCAAGAAGGCCAAACAGAGTTGCAGTGTGTCTTCGTGTATTTAGAGAAAGCGTACGACAGAGTGCCGAGGGAGGAATTGTGGTATTGCATGACAAATTCAAGAGTGGCAGAGAAGTATGTTAGAATGGTAAAGGATATATTTGAGAGCATATTAGGTGGTGGGGGCTGCGGTAGTAGTGATAAACTTCGTTCAAGGTGGAGGTGGGAATGCACCAAGGATCGTCTCTGAGCCCTTCTCGTTTGGTATGGTGATGGATAGGCTGACAGATGAGGTCGGCCAGGAGTCTTTGTGGACTATGATGTTTGTGGTTGACATTGTGATCGGTAGTGAAAGCAGCCAGCGGGTGGAAGGAAACCTGGAGAGGTGGAGGTATGTGCTGGAGAAAATGGATAGGAAACAGGAACAAAGGTCAGTAAATGCAAGACAAAATACATGTGTGTGTGAATTAAATAGTGGTAGGAGGTGAAGATGGTGCAGGAGTTTAAGTAATTACTTGGGGTCAACTGTTCAGAGCAATGGGGAGTGTAGAAAAGAGGTAGAGAAGTGACTGCACAATGGTGCAGTGGGTGGAGAAGAGTCTGATGAGTTATCTGTGACAGACGAAAAGCAGAAAGAGTGAAGGGGAAAGTTTAGAGACTCTACCATCCTCTAAACGTTGGTAGTTAGTAGTGAGACCAATTCTGTTGTACTGTTCAGAGATGGTGGCACTGACCGAAAGATGAGAGGCAGAGCTGGAGGTGGAAGAGTTGAAGATTGATTTAGGAATGACAATGATGGACAGGAATAGAAATAAGCACATCAAGAGATAGCCTGGGTTATATGTCTTGGAAAAAAAGTAACAAAGGCATTGAGATGGTTTGTCATGACCGTTATATAAAATGGATCCAAGAAGCCCGAATCTGTGAATATCCTTCCAAATTTACCGTAGTCCAAAATTGGACTGAATCGGACCTAGCGTTGAGAAAATTGGGGCCCGAAAACTCAGGAGACATAGCTCACTTTTAGTCATAAACATAACAAACCTTTCGGAAAAAATAAATCAGGTTCTTCCTCACACTAAGGTCTGAAGAGGCATAAAATTTTATATCGATCCATGAAATAATTATTTAGATATTAAGCTAACACTGGGGCTCTGTTGCAGTAATGCGGTTTCCTTTTGGCGATTCTTTTAATTTTTATTAATTTTCTCAAAAAGGTATTGTTAGAGAAGGTTTCATTTAATATAGAACATGACATCAAAGCTGTTAGGTTGTTAAATTGATTCAACTTTGTCATTAGTAACAAAAACAAGTCGTGAAAGGAACACTTGGGTACCTGATGAGTTGAAAATCAAAAATAGATATCAAACAATTTGTGGTCACCATGGTTCCACAGGGGTTAATAATATGATGTCTTCATTTTAGCATTCACCTGTTAGCCTATGAGCAGTGAGTTCAAGACGAGCGGTAAGGTAATGATCATTTAGCTGGTTTTCTCACACTTGAAACTGTCTCATATCTCCCACAACATAAGGGGGAAAACAACTTTTTGGTAACGATAATTCTCACATACCAACTATTTAAACTGTGTTTATTTAGAAACTAGGGTTATTTTAGGTATAAATAATGTAGCAGTATAATTTATCACCGAATGAAGCTAATGCTGCTATTTCTTGCTAGCTTTACTCAAGTCAACACAGGGCAAACTATCTTCTTTTTTGTCCGTATTGTTGGTTACAAATACTGCATCCAGTTATTAAACTTTTTTTTCGTGTATATGTTTTTGTTTGTTAGCTATATTTCTCTAAGCTTTACTTCGTAGCTCCAGAATCGGATTAGCAGGCATTAGCTACTGTTAGCATGTTTCCTGAATGAAGAAAAATGAGTCTGGCTCAGAGTCCGAGCAACTCCATACCTGTAAGAGAGGATTATGAGTTTTTGATTTGCATTGCATTAATTTGTTTTAGGGTCCAGTTTAATTTATACGATTGAGTGCCAAGATTATATTGAAAAATGTAAAACCAAAATGTAAAAAAGATTATGAGAAGGGGTGATGTTGCAAGAATGAAGTTGCATTTTTTGAGAACAAAATTATAATTTTACCAGAAAATAAATCATAATTTCACCAGTAAACAGTCGTTCTTTTAAGAGAATACGGTGAAAATTAATTCTGAGAATTTCTTTTTTTTGTAATTTTAATAACGGTCACGAGCGAACGAGAGCATTTTTTTTCAAGCTGGGCTTTTGTCAAACGCTGTCTCAGTCGTTGTGCTGTGCCCCAACACAGTGCCCTTCACTGTGCTTGTAAAACGGTAACCTTAGAATCACTGTTCATGGTAAGCCTCTATCTACATTACTTGATGACCAAATCACAAACTAAAACCCCCCTGTAATGCGGGCTAATTCAACCGACATCAGCTGTGCCGCCATCTCCTCCTCCACAAAGAAGACGTTTTCATCCAAGTCTGTTTGTTTCTTTGATCGGACTAACCCAGTTCCTTGCAAAGCGTTTTCAATGTTTGTCAATTACGATCATTTTGTATTTATGTACCAGAAGATTCATAATTATATATTTGTTAATCCTGTTTAAAATTCCACTGTACTTTGACATGATGGTCCTCATTTTTTCTGGATGGTGAAATATGAGAGGAGTATCCAGCGATTCCCTTTTGATACTTCCCTTCCTATGAGTTGCCTAAAATAGTTATTTCTTTGTCGTAATATTACAACTTAACTGTTAAAAATATTATAAGTTGACTCAATTTTTAAATGTTTTTGTCAATGCGGCCCTACTACTACTACGTTGTAAGATTGCTGCAGCAGCTGATTGATTGTAAAAGTATTTTTCTTCATTTTTTCTGTTCCCTTGGTCGTCACAGGAGATTTTTCTTCCCCGTTTTCCCCTGTCCTTTATATTCCCCACCAACTCTATGGCCCTATTCTTCTTTTCTTTCCGGGCTGGATCAACATCCTTCTCCCAGAATATCCGGTATCTTTCCTCTGCATGGCTCCGTACCACCTAAATCTTGCCTCCCTCACCTTAACACCATTCTGTCCAACATACACCATCCCTGTAATGACCTCCTTCCTGATCCTGCCCAAACTTGTGTCTCCCATTGCAAACCTCAGCATTCTCCGGTCTCCCTTCACTTCCAGATTTCATAATTCCCAAGTTAAATTTACCCTGGAAATATGTATTCTAACAACCTAAAAATGTTATTTATGTGTTGGTCTTTTTAGGTACAAGTGATTGAGATGATGTCAGTGAAATACAAGGGTGTCTTCAGGAAGAAGCTGAGCTCACGGCCTGCTACAGAGGATATCAGCAGTTTGAGGAAAGAAAACGCCTACCTGAAGATGGCCCTGGTTGAAATGTCTCATCAACATTTAGAACATTTTAAGCTTATTGAGGTAAATCCTTTTCATTACTAGCAAACTAGTTCTCATTCTGTGTACCATTAACTCAACTTAGAGATGATTCCTTAGGTCTGTTGTTGAACTCAATCATGTTATGGTTTTGGTTTATAGAATGGTATTAGCAGTGTTGAAATAACTTACATCCTTCTGTCTTTTCGCAGAAATTCCTCTCTATTGGAACTAGTTTGCATGAGGTTTGTCAGACACTAGCGGCCACAGATATGAAGATTGCTTCGGTGTTAGAGCAGCTGACAAAGAAAGAAGTAAATCAGATACACACAGTGAGTATGAGGAGATGCAGAAGCATATCCACTTACCCCAGACAGATTGAAGAAATTGTTAAAAAGGTGTTTGAGCCTCTCAACAAGGTGTTAATATAAAACAAAGTTGTAGTAAAGAAGGTACATTTTTTTATTTATTTTTATAAAATAATATATACTAAGGATAATATGCCTTTAGAAGTAGGAAAAAAGGCGGCACGGTGTAATAGTGCTTAGTACTTTTACCAAGGTTCTCGATTCACATCCACCTGGGGCCTCTCTGTATGGAGTTTACTCGGTTGCTCGTTTTTGCATGTTTTGCCTAGCCTTAGTTCAAGAATGGTAGCACATACTGAGCCACTTTTGCCGTTAGTACTAATAATATCTTAGTCCACAATGCTAAGATACAGTCGCTGAAAATAAATGGAGTGAATGCATTATTGATTTAGTATTTGTTCTTTTCCTGCATGGGAATTTGAAAATGTGGATGTGGATGTGGGACTGATACCAGTTTGTACCACTAGATGACAGCAATTTCTTTAAAGTGCCCATCCTCTATTAAATAGAGTATACTACTAGGGTGACGCTCTAGATCAGGGTTGTCAAACTCTTTCAGACAGGGGGCCAAAATGGCCAAAAGTCCACATCGAGGGCCGTACAGCACTAAAAAATTAAAACCAGGTTTTATTTATGTATAATGACAATTTCTTATTTCATTTACTGATTGTATAGAATCCTGAACAAACCAAGGGAATAGAAAATGGTTGAATTATAAATAAAATTCATAATAGATCAACATAATTCATTTTGCTCTTTATCAGCACATTCTCTGGTATTAATATAATAATTTTTAGTTAAAGATTTTATTCATAGGCATTAACAACAGTCAGAAAACTATATTTTTCTTTTTAATTAACAATGTCAATAAAAAGGAACTTTAAATAACCATGGGTAAATGGTTTCTTTTTTCTGCCACAGTAAAACAGTAAAAGTAGTTTTTTTTCTCCAGACTCTGTTACTGCAGTCAGGAGCAGCTGCACCTCCGTAAATAGTAAGGTGTATGAATAGCCTCCTGGAGCATTTCACATTAAATGTAGGCAGTTTTGTGTGTTTTCTTATTAACGTAACAGCACTGAAACATATTGAGCGACAGAAGGACGTAAAAGCACACGCCATATATTTTTAATGTGCGTTCTATTTACTAATACACGTGCGCAATGTACAAATAAGTTTATTAATTAGGGTTTGAAAATGTTTTTCTCATCTATTTACACTCCTGGGCACCGATGCATCGCTTCTAAGGATTCGAGTAAGGGTTATTTGAGTGACTTAATAAACGCTGAGTGGTCATAAACACGAGAATGTGATGCGCTTAATTCAGCTGTAGCTGTGTTCATTTGCCGTGTTATGGCATATCAAAATAACTTCTCTTTAACATGGCTGGGCAAATAACATTGAGATCACATTTCCCTCCTGCATTAAAACCAGCACAGCAAGCATCATTCAGCTGTATTATATTGCACTTTATCACTGAGCCCCCTCCCAGTTGTCACATGAGAAATGTTTAAATCTGTGCACTCGACTTAGTAAAATGTTGGCACAAATTCCCAATCTGTTTTCACAAATTTGTATGACCTGAATGCGTTCCCTAAATTAAAAACTTCAGTCACATATACATCGCTATGTACTCATCAATATACAGCACTGTTATGCTATAAATTAATCAGAGCAGTGGTCAGGGTCAGAGATTCTTAATGTCCCAATCTTATTCAGATGAAGCGTCAATGAGTCTGGCAAACTGTGATTAAATATTTACAGACCACAACAGTGTCTCACAAACTGTGTGCTCAGACACGTGGGGGCTCCGTGCTTGTTTTGTGATTGTATACATTTATGGTATTTCCTTGTGGAGCTGCTACTTAAACATTGCTTGCATTGCATGTGTTTTCGGCTTTCATAGTCTTATCTGAATCCAAAAAACTACCACACCTCAGAATGTGAACTTTTACTCAGTAGAAGCCCAGTGTACTTTGTTGGATTCATCTGGTTTTCTTCTCCATCAACAGGTTTTCTTCCGGATTCTTTTTTATGTGAAATTTTTCTCTCACACTACCCTTGCAAGTCTGCTGGTTTCTCTCCCTTTAGCTCTCACGTCATGGAATGATTTGCAAACCTGCAAATACATGTATTTCTTTTAGGGTATCAATACATTTTTAAAAAAAAGTCTCCGTTATTTCACTATATTATCAATGATGAATAATGAACTAAACACTATATCTTCATTTTATTTGTTTTGCATTTGTACATGCTTTTTTAAACCAAATATAACAACACTGTCTTTTCATTGATAGAATAAGAAAATAGATGCGGTTGCGGCAGATATTCTAAATGAAAAAGCCGCAAAACAGTTGTACTTCAAAAAATTAGATCACATACACGTCTGAATTGAAATTGTCATTTTATTACACTTTATCACCCATTCCTACTTTTATGCTAAATCTCTGAAATGAGTAGGTTATTCATTTGCATATGTGTGAGACTGTACAGAAAGTTTTTGTTGTCCTATATTGTAGATAAAAAATAATGAGCTCATGTTTTTGTATTTTCACCTTTGTGTATTTTTCCCTAATTTGAACCTTCTGCCATGTATGAGCATATTTTCTAGGTAAATAAGTTTGAATGTGTGTAGTAGCCTCAGTGAGTGTTTGGACTCATGTCCTTGAATAACTCTTCAGTTTCTCTGTAACGTGCTTCTCATTATTTTATTCAGTCCTCCGAAACTTTGGAGAAGAGCAGGCAGTGGCTGGAACGTGACCAGCAGAGAGAGGCCTATGTGAAGTCAATTCTAGCCAGAATGTTATGGCTAGAGAAGCAACTGCATGAAGCCAATCAGGCTGTCTCACAGCGGCACAAAGAGGACCATTCAGATGGTGAGCCAAAGGGGCAGTGTGCAGTTAGAACTCACCACTTGGGCAAGAACGGGTGAGAATCTGAAAGGCTCCATACAGCTCCGTGAAATTACTGCGTTACACATGATAATTTACAACTGAACCTTCTGACATGACACGTTCTTTAGTATTTTGATCTGTTCTTAATTATAAAGAATGCTGCTGAGTGTAGCTCAGCTTTATATGTTTTGGTAAAGAATGACGGAGCTACATGAAAAGACGATTCAATCGCATATAGTTTTGTGGACCATATGTGGGACACCCAACCGACATGTCCTCTAGACATACCCCGCCATCTTTCTCTCAAATCGGCTTGCTGAATGAAAGCTACTTCCAGCGTCCCAACAGCCGGGCAAAATATCTCTCAAGTCACTGTAGAGTACTACTAAACCACCTTCAGATCTGTAAAGGTTGAGCAGAGCACCCGTTTCCCATTCTGTATCTCTAGTAATATGAAGCTTACCTTTACTGTGTACCCACTCGATATGTTCAACTTCTCCTATTCTGTATCTTTAGTAATATTAGGTTTACCTTTATTGCATAACCCAAATACAAGTTATCTTAATAAAGTAGTGTGTTCCTTTCCCAAAGTTGTGCCTCTGATCATTTTAAATGAACCCGATGCGCTCTAAAACACTTCCTGACTCTTTCTCCCAAAGATGACAGATTTGAGCCATGCTAGTTTTTCTGCCTCTGCGTTTTTCCTGGCATTTCCTCTAATACTACCAAAACTTTCTCATGTTTGGATTTGAGTGAAATATCTTGTCAAATATGAGATGCACTGGTGTGAAAATTGCTACAGATTAAAGGTCCTAAAGATAAATCTACTGATTTAAGTGATTCCCTAAATTTTAATAGCACCATGATGAGATCAAAACTTTGGGTCACTCTTTTGAGCTCTATGACCACCGGTCCCTGTGATACATTATCATATGCTGCTGTGGGTCTGTGACTCCTCCTAGGTCTCATAGAGTTTGAAACAGATGAATAGCTCAAAACAGCTTGTGCAAGTTAATCTCTTTTCTATGCTATTTAAGGTCACGGATTAGTATTGCTAGCCAACAATATGGAGAATCAGAGGTCTGTAGGGTGGCCGTAGGCTTTTAAAATGTGACGCAAAGGTTTAACCTCGGCCAATAGCCTCAGAAAAAGATGTCAATATTGTTTGTATGGTTCATTACCTGCATGCTTTTCATGAACTTCAATATGTATGGAATATTAATATTTGTCTTGGAGGAAGACAAAAATGGATAAAAGGGAGCAGGGATTCTCATAGTCCAGATTAATGGCAACGGACATGTTTAAAAAGACTTAGTTATATCTTAAAATGCAATAAATATGTTATCTATTTTGGACCTCCTTTAAAGAATTCAGTTTATCTCTGAACGGTTTGTGAGAAAAAAAAAAAGTAATCCCTGTTTCACTTATTATATCACTTCTACTAAAGATTAACAAATTAATCTGGCAATATCCATGTGCTGCCTATAATAAACCTAATGTGATGAGGTTAGTATTAACCTGTCTTGATGAGACTTACTGTTAAAGAAAGTTTAAAATAATTATTGGAGCGAGCCCTTAATCCAGATCTTCTTCAAAAAGGCAATGTGCTCTTCCTTGGTAGTATGTGCCCCACCCACCCAGGTAATCTTTCTGGTGGTTTACTTCACGAACATCTTACAATGTTTGACTCCGTTTCAGAAAGCAGCGAACCCTGACGTGTGTTCAGGGTTTGTTTGTTTTGTCGATGTAGCTGATATCTAACAGGTGGCCAAGAAATGCTGACATAAACACAAACATACCCATGTCCTTCTGGAGGACTGCTTGTCTCCATTAATAATACCTAAGTACTGCTGGCTGTCGGTTACACTCCCAATTGACTAGCCTTAGTGCAGTTATTTCAGCTTACCAGGTGTGGCTATATCACTACATTAATCGCTGATGCTGTGCTCAGCTTCTCAGTAATCATAAGACACTTAAAGACAGCTTTTATGGCGTGGCCTGTGGTACCTCTGATCATCTGTGTCTGATATTATTGTTATGGTACAATCCTTGTCCTCCTAAAATCATAATGGAATGTATCTCCACCACAATGTCTGCAAAAGAAGAATAGGTAGCAAGAGATGAGCAAGGTTTCTCAGTATATTATTGGATAGATTCAGGAGCCTCCCAGGAATAATTAAAGTCTTGATTCTTGCTGCCTGTGCTGGTAATTTTTCCAGTGCTTTAACTGAGGGTCTGCCAGTGATGGATTGGTCCCACTAAAATGACTAGTTGCTGGATTTACAAGTTAAGAAAGATCAGGGGCTTAGTACGCTTCTCTCTGGGATCCCCTTACTCAGTAAGCCAGTACCTTCTGTTGTTGTAGAGAAAGTTGGAGCTGTAGCTTCTGTCCTGTATTCGCACAGGATTTTGAGACATGTCTCAGTAGGCTTTGTACTGACGCAACTCCTGGAGACTGCCTTTACTTTTCTGCTCTGTACTCCAGCTGCACCCATCTGAGAGGAGCATCTTTGTGCAGCTGCAGAAAAGATAGATCATCCAAACTTGGACAACATGGCAGAAAAAGACACTGTTGAGAAGTTCCTGGACAACAACCCACACTATGCCAAAGAATACTATGAGAGGAAAGTCAAGGCAGATGTTATCACTGCTGCTTTTAACAACCAGGTGCAGGTTAAAGACCCAGCCTCTTACAAGGATGTCTCCACCGTCCAGGAGGCTGAGTTCATCTTTGAGCTCATAAAGGAGATGAACAGCAACAGCCAGATGGAAAAAATCCTGCATAAAATTCTCCAAAGGATTGCGCTGCTGATCCAGGCTGATCGCTGCAGCTTCTTTGGATACAGATCTCGTAACGGATCACCGGAGCTGTCCACAGTCCTCTTTGATGTGACACACAATTCTCCATTTGATAGAAATCTAGTTAACCCCAATTTGGAGATTGTTTTTCCCACCGACATGGGAATCATTGGATGGACAGCCCACTCAAAGAAGCCTCAGAATATTCCTGATGTTAAAAAGGTGAGCTATTGACAAAGGTGATGACTGACTGAACCCTGAAGATGTTATCTCCTGAGTTAAAGTTGGACACTGCCAAGTGAAGAACATATAATCAACATCATTCAGGACTCTACTGATTTTAGAATTTACAAATAACATTAAAGTCAATCAAGTTAAATTATCATTTGCACTTGAGTGCATCCTTTTTGTTAAGATTTGCAGCTTGCTAATAAACAAAGGATTAACAAAGCATCAACCTGCACCAGACTCATCCTTTTACATCCATCTTGTTTCCAGTACGTAGTACACGTTCTCAAACTGTTGTCCCTTTTATTTCCAGGACTCTCATTTCAGTGATTTTGTGGATAAACAGACCAAATACACCACCAAATGCATGCTTACCGCCCCTGTTATGAATGGAAAGGAACCTATTGGTGTGATCATGGCACTCAACAAACAAAATGAAAGTCAATTCTCAAAGAGGGATCAAGAGGTGAGTGGGCAGGATGTTCATCATAGCAGCATCTTTGTCGTGGTTAATAGCGTGATTGACAGAATAACTCAGACACAGTCAGACGGACTGAACTTGGACTGACAAATTCAGTATGAGGGTTACATCTTGACCTGCGAGGAAAAATGTCCAACTATTTCCCATCTGCTTCCTGTCGCTGACCCGCATATTTGAGGCTTGACTTAGGGCTCAGGGTCACTGTTATGACAGCTCAACGTAGAATCCTTTTGGAGAGGGGGAGCTCAGACAGTTCTTTTTGTCTTGTTTCATGGCCGTGCAATGATGAGATCATCCGTGTGGACATTTATCACAGAAAGTGACTGCGATCTGAACATAAAGCCTTTTGATTCTGGGCTCTTTCCCTACAGCTCTTCAATAAATATATGAATTTTGCGACTGTTGTCACCCTCAAAGCCCACACTGCTTACATGTGGGATGTGGAGTCCAGGAAAAGCCAGGTAAATGCACTCAGTATTAAATCCACTCAACTCTTCTGTTTTTTCCATAAATTTATTTCAGATATATCTTTATCCATCTGCAGTTAGATCAACACACAGAATGATACCTGACAAAAAGTCCAAATGAAAATCCTTAGAAGTGATTGTTACTCCTACCTCAGGTTTTGCTGTGGTCAGCCAGCAAAGTGTTTGAGGAGTTGACGGATATCGAGAGGCAGTTTCACAAAGCCCTTTACACAGTGAGGACATACATCAAGTGTGAGAGATACTCAGTGGGACTCCTGGACATGACCAAAGAAAAGGTACCTAAAAAGACAGTCCAGAACAAACTTATTCTAACTCTCCAAAAAAAAAATTCCTTGCACTGATATCTGCCGCTGTAGGCACTTCTGTTCATGTGTGATATATAAATGAATGATACCGTGTAAAGAAATATGATTCGGGCCTTTTTTTTACCAGGAATTCTTTGACGAGTGGCACATCAAACTAGGAGAACAGGAGCCATACAAAGGCCCCAAGACACCTGATGGCAGAGTAAGTTCAGTGCTTGGCGTTTTATTGATTATTGAAAATTCCAAACATCGAAAAATACTTTCTGTATTTGAAATTTTCAGGAAATCAGCTTTTACAAGATTATTGATTACTTGCTGGAAGACAAGGAGGAGATTAAAGTCATCCCGTGAGTATGATGCGTTCCTATGGAATCTGTGTCCAGCCTGATTATGTAGATCTATAAATAAATTTCATACAACTGGTCGTCCAAAATGATGACATCCTTCTGAATTCACAGCGGCCCCCCTGCTGACCACTGGGCTCTGGTCAGCGGCCTCCCTTCATATGTGGCTGAGAACGGATTTGTAAGTCCTGCTTTATTGCAAACTCGGTTGTTTTAATAATTGTTGTCCCTGATCTGCTGATCATCAAACACATTTCTTGTTTAAGTACAGATCTGCAACATGATGAACGCTTCAGCAGACGAGTACTTTGCCTTTCAGGTGAGACCTTCATCACTGACAACGTTCAATCTCTTAAATTCACTTTGTGTTTCTGTTAAATCACAAAGATAATCATGAGCTTCTATTTGATTCATTTGACAGAAAGGAACGGCGGACGAAACTGGATGGGTGATTAAGAACGTCCTTTCCCTCCCTATTGTCAACAAAAAGGAAGAAATAGTGGGTGTTGCCACTTTTTTCAACAGACACGACGGCAAGCCGTTTGACGAGAATGATGAGCAGATTACAGAAGTATGGGAAAAAATCTCGATATATAATTTTCCTCATGCTTTCATAGTACACTCTCGTTAAATACACATACAGTTTACAGTTTTCATTACAGTTTATGGACGAATTAGGTAATAATATAAATGACAAAATTGATTCTTTTTTTATATGTCTTTCAATGTCTCTAGGCTCTGACCCAGTTCCTTGGCTGGTCCACCCTGAATAGTGACACATATGATAAACTAAATAGAGCAGAGTGGAGGAAAGATATTGCCCAAGAGATACTCATGTACCAGACTAGGGCCACACTGAATGAAGTACAGACCATTCTGGTAAGATGCCATCTCAGCCGACTGATACCGCTCCGACCCGACTGAACGGAGATTTAACTTCCTTTTAACTCACAACTTCCTCACAGAATACTGAAGAAAAGTTTGGCAGTGCACCAGAAGACTGTGACCAGAAGGAAATGTACAAATTGTTGGTAAGCACTATGATATGTGGATTATAGTGGTCCTCGTGAACTCAGGCTGTTTGAATAGAATGCTGACTGCTTGTGCTGCGCTTCCAACGTGCAGAAAACCAACATCCCTGACACCAAGACCGCGGAGCTGCTCGGATTCCACTTCAGTGACTTCCCCTTGTCAGAGTTTGAACTCATCAAGTGTGGTATCCGCTGCTTCTTTGAACTGGGGGTGGTGGAAAAATTTAAAGTCCCAGCAGAGGTACAGCATTCAGAAAGCCTCAAAACTCTCAACATACCAACACTTGATGCAGAAAGCACCTGGGTGAATGTTGACTTGAATTAATTTTATTTTATTTTTTTGTGCCTTTCCGTCCTGCAGACCCTGACACGATGGATGTACACTGTTCGCAGAGGATACCGTGACATCACCTACCACAACTGGAGACACGGCTTTAATGTGGGACAAACCATGTTCACGCTGCTGCTTGTGAGTGAATCTCATGCTAATATCTTTTAAATGTTTTCTTCTGTGTGTTATAAAATGGCAGTGGTCTCTTTTCTTCAACAGACGGGTAAACTGAAGAAGTATTACTCGGATCTCGAGGCCTTTGCCATGGTGGCTGCTGGATTCTGCCATGATATTGACCACAGAGGAACCAACAATCTCTACCAGACAAAGTAAGACTCATTCATTGTTTTCAGCTGACATCAATATACCAAATTGATGATAGTGAGAAATTTACGATCACATAACAAAGTTTGATACGTATGGCCTCTTGTAGGAGTTTATCCCCACTTGCAAAACTGCATAGCTCCTCAGTAATGGAGCGACATCACCTTGAGTACAGCAAGACACTGATGGAGGATGAGGTCTGTCCTTATTTATCAATATGGATGCATGTTACTGAAGTTGGTGTTAGCAAAGGTTTTTAGATTTTATTTTGGCCGCTGTCTTACACCATTCTTCTATGCTGCTTTTTACAGAATTTGAATATCTTCCAAAACCTTCAGAAGCGCCAGTTTGAGACGGTTCAGCGCTTGTTTGAAGTTTGCATCATTGCCACAGATCTTGCCCTTTACTTTAAGTGAGGATTGTCAAGGTTTTTGTACTACTACATAAGAATGTAGCGATTGTGTGACCCAGAGTAGTGGTCACATTTTTAATAGCTATCATTTTCAAGGACTGTCTGACAGATTTCCCGTCTTTCAGGAAGAGATCAATGTTTCAAAAGATTGTGGAAAGTATGGAGGGAATTTCAGAGGAGAAGGAGAAAATCAGCTACGTGTCCAACAATCCAACCAGGAAGGAAATTATCATGTAGGTGCAAAGCTAGCCATGTCAAGTTGTATTTGTGTTCTGCCATTTGAAAATATACTTAAGTGGGGTTGATTTTTCTTCAGGGCGATGATGATGACAGCTTGTGATCTGTCAGCCATCACAAAGCCATGGGAGGTTCAAAGCAAGGTCTGTTCCCTTCTCAGAGTTTGTCATCTGGCTGCAAGGCCTAAATTTTTCATTTGACCCTCATCCTTCAATTGTTTCTCACGACTTTAGGTCGCTCTGATGGTGGCAGCAGAATTTTGGGAGCAGGGAGACCTTGAAAGGACAGTTCTTGATCAGCAGCCCATTGTAAGAGCTGTAAACTAAGTTTTTTTCCTGTGATGCCTATATTTGTATTTTGTCAATAATCATTTCTCTCAATTTCCCCTCTTCAGCCGATGATGGACAGACATCATGCCGCTGAGCTGCCTAAGATGCAGTGTGGTTTCATTGACTTTGTCTGCTCCTTTGTGTACAAGGTACCTGAAGACAAATATACGCTATTGGCTGATGAGACACCCAAATGTTATCTGTATATTTGAATTCCATGAAATCCCCTTTACCTCTCTTTACTGCACTTACACGTGAATCTGAATGTTTGCAGGAGTTTTCCCGTTTCCACACAGAGATCTGCCCCATGTTTGAAGGTCTGACCAATAACAGGAAAGAGTGGAAAGCCCTCGCAGACGTCCACGACGCCAAGATGAAGGCCATCGAGGACGAAAAGAAAAGGTTGGAGGGCGGAGACGTACAAGGTGAGGATGATGTTTCGAACTCAATCATCTCGGCTGAGTCTGTGTTATCGCTCCTCTCTTACGGGGTAATTTGTTCCTTTTACGGTTCAAGACGGCGGGAAGTCAAAGACGTGTGCTATCTGCTAGAGCTTCAGACCCATCCAAGCATTTCTGAACGTTTGTATTTGTACGGTGTGTGTTTGCTCATGCGCAAGTCTTCACAGACGTGAGTTCTAAGGTGATACTAAGAAAATATTAACATTAACTTGTATATAGTAAAATAATGATGTCGATCATTAAGAAGAGTTTGTATTTTATTATAAATATTTATACTGAATATAATGAGAATATTTAGCTCCCTATCTTTGCTTTGGTGATGATGTCAATAAAATATTAAGCTGCAAATATTATGGAGTCATTATATTAACATATTTTTGTATTATAGATATTAACATGCACTGATTTGTCTGTGAAGAGCTTATCAAACAAAATTACCATCTTCTTTTTAATTGGAAGTAGTGGTTGTAAAATTTCAGACATATGTTCCTGGCAAAGCAGTTGAAACATGTAAGAAGATTTGACTGAACAGGATTTGGATATAAGCCATCCCGAGCCACTAGGCTTTCCTTTTTAAGTCTCCTACTTATAAAAAGTAAAAATACTGCTGCCTGTTCATAAGTCAGGCTGCCCTGAAAGCATACAGGATGAGGAAGGTGTCATGTGGGAATGTAGCAACATGCACTCAATGTCACGGAAAAGAAATCACATTATCTGTGAAACAACACGTGAATAATGATATTCTGTGATATTATTAAAGCTTTTATTCCCATTGTCTAAAACAGATCTTGGTACATGGTTGGCATAGAGCTTAAACAACGTCAGATTTATTGTATTTTTTTTGTGATGCGCTTATTTGAGTCTTGAGAATGCAACTTTTCAAAGAAATGTGACCCATCCTTGTATAGCGTTTATTACATAATTGAATGTGCAATAGCATCAGGAAAAATATCAATAAAGTTTATTTTCAAATGATGCTTGTTTTGTGTATTTAACTTGCATCTGACTAATTTAGCAAACATGATACCAGGGTGCATATGATTACATACATTCTGTTATTTGTGCTTGAGTTCAGCTGCAGCATGAGTCAAATCCAGGCTGCATCACCTACAGCGCAGTGATTAATACGAAGAGTTTCTTGATGGTGACGTAAAGAGCCATTGAGTCCATGACAGACCAAAAGCCTCTGAGCAGAAAGATCATTACTTAAACCCAGCTAAAGATGGTTTAAAGAGAGAAGGACTGGCCAAATATCACATTTTAATCAATTACAAACAACCTTCTTTTACCTGTATGATAAGTGACTGAGTTCTGCTTTCAGAATATAGATAGATATTAATCCATCATAGGGAAATGTTTGTATTTATATACATAATGTGAGTATCCAACAAACACCTTTAAATACATCTATAAAAAGTAGATGAATGAGAAATAAAAATAATCAATTTTTCTGATGCTGTAGTTCAAAAAATGAGTAGGTACACTATTTCTGTCTTTTTTAATAATCATGCAACTTGACCTTTGACTGCTTGACACATTGTTTGACCTCAGCTGGTATTACTGGCAGATGTTGAGGTGCGTCATGGGAATATCCCCAGAAGCTCCCGTCCAAGTGAAAGGTATTACCAACTCCCTGCTTAATCTGAGAGTCAAAAACAACATTGAGAATAGGAAGATATTAATATTTTGTCAACAATGTTTTTTCACAAGATTTTCTCAATTTGAATTCATCTGTAGGAGTTACTTTGATGAATGAAGTTCTTTAATTTAAGCATTTCCCTGTGGGGATTGTAATGTAGTGTGTAACAGACAATTATTTATATCTATCTATCTATCCATCTATCTATGATAGATAGATAGATAGATATAAATAATTTAGATATAGAGTCCGGCAAAATCTTGTCGGTCACACCATAAGAAGTAAGCCAGCTTTGTGGACTGACCTACCTTAAGACAGTATGTGGGTCCTAAGGTCAAACAGCAAAACTAAAAGTATGATCTATTAATGTGCTGCTTTCAGTCGTGGAGAACTAGTAAGGGAGCAGATGGGTGGTCACCTCTTCTTTGTTCCATACTACCACAAGTACAATTTTATGAATCTAAAATAACATCTTCTCTGATTTGAAATCGTATGAATACTGATAACAAAAGATAATTCTGAATTAATAATCATGAGAATAAATGCATGCCAAACTTTTTTTGCCTCTGGTCGTACCTTATAGGAAAGAGTCTCATTAAAAGCTCATTTGAGCAAAAGAGGGAATCATTTTAAGGCAGTCTGGACTGTTTGTCCCTACAATCCTTTTGTCTTTGTGTGATTCCACACTGCTGCTCTAAGGAGTACTTAGTTGGGGGCTAAACAATTCAACCTCCAATGTTTGTCAGGTTTACACGCAAAATATACTATTTAACATCTATCTTGTTGGTAATAACTAAATTACACAAGAACAATAGCTCAATGCCACAAATAAGTTCAACTTTCAACACAACATCCTAAAATGTAACCACCACTGCTGTCTCCAAAACTATTCAAGCTCCTTAATGCATTTTCTCTTGTCCAAACGGTTTTTTCATTTTTTTTATTGTTTTGTTTCTTACTGTTAAAGCCTACATTTATATAGTTATTTTTGGCTCCAGTAATCTGATAACCATCTAGACAATCTAGAGAAGTGGAGCAATGAAACAAATCTGCAACTTCTCAGGCCTATGGATCAGCAGTAAGTCTGAAGCTTGGTGGTGGCTCATGATGTCCATTATGACTCCTTATGACCTCGGGCCACCAACAGTAGTGATGTGTGGTCATTTGTATGCTTGTTACCTTGTGACACTCTCTTTAGAAAAATACCTCTCTGGAGATTTAGATACCCTATTCCCCGCCAGTCAATCAGATCTGAGGAAGTCTTTTGGCATCTTCAACTTTACACAAAAGGTCTGGTTGATCCTTTAACTTTGAGTGTGGCCTTCACAGTCTTCTCACTTGAATCCCACAGAAAATCTCCAGTGGGATTTAAAGAAGATGGTTGTTGCATATCAACCCAGGAATGTTATAGAACTTTATATTGAGGAATGGACTTTAATTCCTTAGCGCCGGCAGCTAGTGTCTGCGACCATGACCCACCATTATAGCAGGTCATACGACAAAAGGATGATGTATGTGGAGCATTGGATATTCTTGACTTTAATGATTTAGAGACAGCACTAACCAGTGAAAGGTGCATTTTGTGTTACATTTGAGTGGCATTGGTTGTATTTGACTATTCAAATTGTTTTTGTTGATTAGATTTTTGCATATGCGTAACAGCCCCGTGATGAACTGGAGACTCAATCAGGGTGTACCCCAACTCTTGCTCGATGTCAGCTTGGAAAGTCTCCAGACCCCGCGACCCTGAAAAGCATAAGCAATTACGGATAAAGAATGATTGATGGAATGTATCCAATAAACCTTTTTTCAAATGAGAATTTATAGTATTTAGATTAGAGAATAGTCCACAGATTCATCAATATGCAGCACATTCAGGCAACTGATATTTCAGGATAGGTGGTGTGCATTCTAAGTTGCACCAACTTCAGTCAAATGAAGGATCAGTGAGTAAGGCATCTGAACAACCGCTTTGCCTCTGCGTTTCCTATGCCGTAAGGGTAATAGTAAAAGGGTGTTTTTTCTGAGAAAGTTATGTTAATGAGCTCAAACAACGCTCTGAGAGCTAAAGGTCAGCAACAGAGATATTACCAGTTATTGCTGTGGTGGAATATTTGCTGAACAGTATGTGTTTTATTCTGCTGATGAATGATGGCATTTATGACACTACCCATCATTTTGCAGCTCAACAATAATCCACTGTTCTCCTTTTAGTCCAAAAGCTGTTGATGAAAAGGATATTTGTAATGTTCTGTTCCTTCCAGCTTCTCCTTCTCTAACAATTCCTTCCTTTATATTTCCTCAGAAATATAAGTAGCCTTTTTCAGACTAACTCCCTCACTGGTATTACCTTTATACTTTATGTCCTCCCTGTACACAGCATTAAAACAACATGCCAAATCTCAGAGCCTGGTCAATCTACTGTTTTTATTTTTACAAGACAGATTGTTTTTTTATACATCAAATGGTGGAGTGAGACTGGAGGTCCAGAGCAGCATGTATTTATCAAGCACACCATTTTAAAATTAGTTACACATGGAATAGTCAGTTAGCCCCATGTAGACTGAACCATCATATTATATTCATTTTATAACTCCGAGGCATCTGAGATATTGGATGAAGATGAAGGCCCAGTCGGGCTCCCCTGCAATGTTTGGCACAGCAAAGGACTGTATTTATGGTGTTAATAAACCGAAATGCACAGGATAAAGAAAGTCACGTTGACATCACAGCATGTAGAAAAGCATGATGGGAGCAAATATGTGTCCTTTGTTTGTAAACTAATTGGTATTATGGGGGGATGGGGTTCATTTGACCGGGGCAGGGCACATGTCAAGATGACAGAAGGGCTTCCCAGCACCCCTCCATCACAAACGGCCACATTTTGCATCAACCAGTCGCCATGGAAACCGCAAGCAGACCAAAAATGTGGAGGAAAAAAAAACATAACGCATTACATCTTGAAAGCTATTTTACGGCAGGATGCTTGCAGTGTAGTGGATCTCATGGAGTCAACACCGCATCTTTATCTCCACAGTGACGACCTGTCTCCATCGGGTTTCCCACCGCATAGAAAGCCCGTGTGCGTCTGCGCCGCTGCCAGCAATCCGCTGGCTCATGTCAAAGCTTCATTCCCCTCAGATGATTCAACACAAATGACACAATACCGCTGCCTGTTGGAAGGAATCCTCCGGGAAGGGGTGCTGCACTCGTAGAGCGCTGCAATCACATGGGCGTGGTTTTGGACAGAGATTGTACCGCTGGGATCCCCACCTGCCGTCACCCCGCGTCTGTCCCCGCGCCAGCTGGCTTTTTACTAGGCTCGCGCCACAGCACCAGATGTATTTGATTTTATTGTAGTTGAGGGGGAGACTGGTTTTCGTGTGTGTGTGGTGTCATTACAGCGCCGTGGACTTGAGGGGGGCCCGCTTTCAGTCCGATCGGCGCGGAGCTAAACAGAAGCGGACTCTCGGCCTCCCGGTGGAAAAGGAACCACAACGGAGAGCCTGGTTCATGCGCAGGACCGCCTGACGCGCAAGTCGAGCTCGCAAGGATGGAAAAGACGCGCAGGATGCCAATCAGATCGCCGTGGCTCGGCTTCCTCGTAGTGGCGTCTGTTTTGATTGTAACCGACAGCAGAAGACCCAAGCAGCCCCGCTGCCCCCCAGCATGCACCTGTACCAAAGACAACGCTCTGTGCGAGAGATCAGTCCTCATTCCTCGCACCTTTCCCCCAGATGTCATATCACTGTAAGTCAGTTAGCTGTTTCTGTTTCATCATGAACGTCCGACTCGCACCTTGCATCACAGAGGTGTGCAGGTCTGCTGTTTAAGATTTCTTCCTTTCTGATCAGTTTCTGTTTGTCTTTTTCCCCTCAGATCGTTCGTTAAGTCAGAATTCACTGAAATCCCGAAGGAGAGCTTCATCCACACGCCTGCCCTGCATCTCCTGTGAGGAAGCTCTCTGGAGCTTTTTGTCCTTCCGTCTTTGTTACTTGCTGTCAGTGCCCAGCGAGAGTGAGGTGATCAACGCCATGTTTAATGTTCCGACATCTCCCCTCCGCTGATGCTTCACGTTATTATGGAGCAGATGCAGCCTTATGAGGAGAATGAAGGCCTTTGACAAGTAAACTTCTGCGGGAGAATGAGGCTCTACATTATAGTGGTGAAATATTTCCTCACCTGGGCATTGAGTCAGTGCTTACTTTGGGTTTGTTAATCTTGGGTATCCGATCCTTATTTACGAGGAATATCTTCTTTTGAACAATGGTTGACAATAACTAAGTACATTCTTTTTTACTTGATTATTTCCATTTCATTCTGCTTTATACTTTTTCGAATGGAAATATTTATATATTATTCCACATAATTTGTCTGACAGCTGCAGTCACTTTTCAGAGTAGAATTTTTCATAGCCCTCCTGTCAAGTAAAAATCAAGTAGTTGACTTTGAATGTTTAAACTGAAGGACTTTTTCTTTTCATGTTGGTACATTATCTTCCCAAGCTAAGCAAACTATTTTTCTTCTTGGATCATGTAGAAAAATGTTATGAAGCAGAGAAGCTGATCTTATGAAGTTCTTATGAAAAAATGTACCTTTCAAAGATGTGAGATTGTTACAGGACCGTGTTAAAATCACCTCAAAATTTTAGACACCTGCAATAATAAAATACAACATATAGGCCTGAAAATGAATGCAGCAGTAAAAGTAAGCATTCACTTCACAATGAGTATCTTTATTTAGGATACTTTAAGTACATTTTGCTGATAATACTTAGATATCTATAACTAAGGCGACTTCTACATACAATGGAGTACATTCATTTTATGTTGTAGTGCTTTTGCTCGAGTAAAGGATCTGAGTACTTGGTGAAAAACATGCTTTTTAGGTAGGGAGTCCCTTGTTTCATGGGAAATGTTGACTGAGAGCTTCCAAACCAGCATACTGCTGGGATTCTAATGGAGAAATGACTGGAGGAAAGTTCTCATATCACAGGTCATGTTTTCATACTATACAGACTATAATATGGGACAGCAGTTTTTTGTTACAATTGTGTGAATAGGAATAGTGAAATATTATAAATCTCTTTGCACAGCCTGTTCACAGCCAACAACTTGGAGTCTATAAATGAGGACGCTTTCCTCGGCCTTCCTCACCTGGAGTATCTGTGAGTATATGGCACTAGTCACTAGCAGTTGTAAAAGATGAGATATTCTCCCTTGTCATTCATTATTCAACACCTTTTCAGGTTTATTGAAAACAACCAAATCAGTTCCATATCCCCAAATGCTTTCCGGCGACTGAAGACTTTAGTGCATCTGTAAGTATGCCAAAAAAAAAACTTTCTCTGTTTTTCTCAAATACAGTCCAGTTAGATGATGATGCAATTAATGTTGGTTTTAATAAAGAATCATATCACTGACAGTTTCTGTGTCAGTGTCAGAATTTAAAGAAGCTGCATGTTATTCCTGCCACTGTGAAATGTTGCAATCTGCATGCCAATATCAAAAGTAATTTTCCCAGTGAAATGCTGACAGAGTATTATGCAACATTTATTGCCACAGGTTATTCTGTTGATCTGATTATGAAACAATATCTGACACCGTCTTACTCACTGTCTTACTCCATTAATGTCATTAAAGGTAAAGCACAACACCCCATTCTGGTGAAAAAGTTGTGAAAGATTCATGGAAATAAGAAAAAAAATATCATATATTACAGATCCTTGCCTTATTTATCTTATCTGAGCGCGGAAACTGATATTTAAAATTGGCCTAAAGCTCTACGAAGACAAAGAAACGTAACCGACGCAACTGTCTGAGAAGTGATCTGCAATTCTGCTCTTTGTTTTTGTGGCAGAGAGAGAAATGGTGGAAGGGGCCGTTCTAAAAATATCTTCATGTTAACTCAAACTTATAATAAGAAATTTTCAGTCTCCAGGGTCCACTAGCAAAGGTCTTTAGCAGAAATCCTCATTCCTGCTGCGACTAAACACTGCATTACCTCATCCACATTTAGAGTTTATGAAGACTCCACTTCCCAGTTAAAAACAAACGGTGTGGACTGAGAAAGGAGCGGAGGAGGCTCAATGAATAGATGATGAAACAAGGACAATAAGTGATATATCTGATTGAGTCGCACAGAGTGGCTTCAATGTTTTCCATCTTTTTTCAGGAGTTTGGCATACAATAATCTGGATACTCTGCCAAAAGATTTGTTTAAGGGTCTTGAGGCCTTGACAAAAGTGTAAGTATGAAATTGAATCTTATAGAAACCAGGAGGTACTTCATTGTGTTACATAACGGAAACCATAATGAATGCTACTGTGGAAAATTAGTTGTTTTATTTATGAGAACGCTGCATGATTATTCCACTTCAGCAATGGCTTGAAGAATGTGTGGGTAGTGGACCTAACTCTGTTAAAACCATATGAGGTGGTCTTTGAGGGTTTGGAAGTTAGTGGTGTTTATTTCCTACAGGGACTTACGAGGGAACCAGTTCACCTGTGACTGTAAGCTGAAGTGGTTGGTGGAGTGGATCTACAGCACCAACGCTACAGTGGATCAGATTTACTGTAAAGGCCCGGCCTCACAGCTGGACAAAAAGATCAATGATCTGGTGCCACAGTCCTTCGACTGCATCACCACAGGTGGAGTACACATGGCATAACTGAGCTTCTCAAACCCGAAATCTTCCATCTTATTTCAAATGTCTTCATCTTTCTCTCGCAGAGTTTGCTGCCTACCAGTCTTTAAAGTTTGAATCCATATCGGTGGAGGCGTTTTCCTTTGAGAATGACCAGTATGTTGTGTTTGCCCAGCCTTTCAATGGAAAGTGTAGCTTTCTAGAGTGGGATCACGTGGAGATGGTCTTCAGGAACTTTGATGATATTGACAGTAAGAAGTAGTTGCTTCAAGTAAACTGTGATCTGACATACCTGCTTGATTTTAGAAGGACTGGGATTAGAAGTATAGCTTAATAGTGTTTTTATGCCTTCTCTATCTCTTCACCAGGTACATCCACAGTCATTTGCAAACCTCTAGTCATTGACAACCAGCTCTTTATCATTGTGGCTCAGCTGTTTGGTGGCTCACACATCTATAAGCGTGACATCTCAGCCAATAAGTTCATCAAACTTCAAGGCATCGACATCCTCAAAATACGCAAACCTAACGATGTTGAGACGTTCCGTATTGATGGAGAATCCTTTTTCGTCATAGCAGACAGCTCCAAAGCTGGTTCCACCACCATCTACAAGTGGAATGGTAATGGCTTTTACTCCCACCAATCGCTCCACCCGTGGTACCGGGACACGGATGTGGAGTACATGGAGATCTCCACCAAACCTCACCTGATTTTGTCCAGCAGCTCTCAGAGGCCAGTCATCTACCAGTGGAACAAAAGCACCAAGCAATTTGACAGACGCACCGACATCCCAGAGATGGAGGACGTCTATGCTGTGAAGCATTTCCAGGTCAAATCTGATCTCTTCATCTGTCTGACGCGTTTCATTGGCGACTCCAAAGTGATGCGCTGGGATGGAGCTCTCTTCAGGGAGTTGCAAACCATGTCTTCTCGTGGCTCCATGGTGTTTCAGCCTTTCACTGTGGGCAGCTGGCAGTACGCCATCCTAGGCAGCGATTACTCTTTCACCCAAGTGTATCGCTGGGATGCCAAGAAAGGCGAGTTTGTCCATTTCCAGGAGATGAACATCCAATCTCCAAGGGCCTTCTCTCCAGTCTCCATAGACAATCGTCAGTTCCTGCTCGCCTCAAGTTTCAAAGGGAAAACTCAGATTTATGAGCACCTGGTCATTGATCTGAGTAACTGAGAGATAGTTTTCTTTTTGTTTGTTGTTTTTTAGGGATGACTGTTGAAGCTCAACCAGTGATGAACACTGAAAGAAAATATCAATGATCCTAACTTGAGCAGAGCGCTGTTTTTTTTATTATTATTTTTTTTTAATTTTCCATAGCAATCAGCGCATGTTAGAGTAAAGATACAAACATGCATCTCAGCCATGGGTTTGTCTGAGATCCATGTTGAACTCAGTGCATGTCACTCAAATTGGGATTAGATCCAATATGTTATCGAGACATCAATGCATGACCAGGAACTAACAGACCGGCCCAACCATGACGAATGAAGCATCCATACACATTAATCCATTAAGACTTGCATTGGCCACTTGTTGTTTTGTTTTTTTTCAGCTTTTCATGTGACTCAGCAACATTTATACATTTGTAAGTACATGTATTTGTCTACAGAAAGTAACAATGAAAGCATATTCTTTTTCCTATTAACACGTGTAAATTAACAAATCTGCCAAAATGAAATGTTTACAATTTTTTCTGTCTTTCCATTTGTACACAAGACAATTTGTAAATGAAGCTTTTGTAAATTTAAGTGGGACCATGCCAATTAAGTACATATTTGTAAGGCAGAATGACTTCAAAAAAATCATGTTTGTAATTTGGAGAACATCAAAAGAAATGTTGTGTGAGAATCTCGCTGTAAATCCTTGTGACTTACATTTTTATTCTTAATAGTTTATAATGTTTGAAGAACTGAAAATACAGATTTTGATGAGAAGTGTGGAAAACATTGTGGAACTATCGCTTAGGATATTGTGGCATGTATGCAAAATACATAAAGTGTGTCATGATTAGGATTCAGTAATCGACTAATGCCATGCTATTAGAGTCAATAAAGATGTAAATTAATGAAGAGTACATCTCATTGAGCTCCTGGCTGGCACTGGTGTGTCTAACATGACTTTTCTTCATAACAAATGAGATGAATGATGATGAATAGACGTGTTAGAATGGACACATTATAGCACATCCACAAACTGTCATTGCGAATTAAGTCAAGCTTGTCATTTCAGAGAATAAATAAAGTAAATACAAACAAATAAAATCATTTTATTTTCTCCAACAAAGTGCGCGCCTCAATTCTACAAAGCAGCACATTACGATGTAATGGAATAAATACAGTAAAATCAGCTGAATTAAAAGGGAAAAAAAAGAAAAACACGAGCAAAGAGATACAAATGTACCTGCATAATGGAACTGGTGGCAGAACTAAACCAAGCTCTTTAAAAAGGCTCCAGGAGACAGACTGACTCTTTCATGGTGATTGTTAGACTTTTCGTAAATCTTCAGTCCTTTGGATGATGACGGTCTGTACTTTTCTTTCTAAAGTAAACCAATTTAAACCCTGCTTCATTTGTATCTGCGGAATACCGAAACGAACACAAAAGAAATACAGGTGCATACTCTTATATTCATACACATCACCCCGGAAAAACTTGTGCAATTGCAGCAGGATCTCCAAATCACTGACCCGCCGCTGAGAGAACTAAAGTGAACACATTTTCATATTTATCTGAAGTTACTACTCAGGTCTATCTGGTGCAACTTAAGTGTTTTTTCCATAGGCAAATAAAATACAACATAAAAGGCAAGGGAGCACTTCCCTTAACTTTCAACAAAATAACTTAGTGCTCTTTAAATAAAATTAAAAACACTATTTTCATATGGTGGCTCTTAAAAAAAAGAGAATTAAAAAAACGTAACCTCACAAACCGAAAGGATAATGCTTTAAAGGACTTCAATTATATTAGGAAAGAACTCAAATCCCATGAAAAAAAAAATTGACATAAAATTCTGTACAGAACATAAAATTAATATACAGTACAGTACCTGCAGATGTTATGCATACAGTACAATTCTCTTTTTACATAGTTTTAGTATAGGCTTCAGACTGATCTATATACTGACTTAAAACAGGTGGAAAAGCGGCTATTTTAGTTTTCAATAATTTGTATTGTTATTTAATGAGCAGAGTAGATCTCCTAGTAGGCTTCTTGGGAAAGGGGAGTTTAAAACATTATTGCGGGATGACCACCTTCTGTTGCATACTGCATATGTTACATGAATGTGTCCTATGACAGGGAGCATCATGATAGCTGACGAGAGGGAGTAAGGGCAGAAAAGAAAAAGGAGGAGGAAGGGTAGCTGGCTATCTGTCAATCACAGGGGTTATTTCTGGCGACATTTCTCTGATCCACTACCCTGTACAGTACATTCATGGCCAGCAGTCAGGCCAAGATCGCCTGAATCTGCACGGTAAGGACCTTCAGTGCTGAATTTTGTCCTGTAAATCAACACTAATCCAGTGATGAGATGCGACCAAATCTAGAGCCCACAGAAGACTGACTAAGACTCCATCTGTTGTCACAGTTTGAGCTCGTTGGCAATTTTGCAGGCAATATTCTTAAAGGCGATGGACGTGCCTGATATTCTCTTGAAGCGCACACCATTGAGAGAGAGACGAGGCAACTTGCATACCTCCATCTCCCACTGGACCAGGTTGTCCTGGCGAGCGTCGCCATGGACACAGAAAAGCAGGAAGCGTTCACGCTGCTCATAATCACAGCTGTTGGCGTCCAGAACCTTTCGGATCTCTCTCATCATCTCAGCGGGTTCCATAGAGGAGGTGGTCTTCATGCTCCAGGTAAAACGGAGCGAGCGAGGCTTGGAGTCTCTACTTCCTTCCTCCTTAGGATCGCCTGACGCACTTCTGCAACAGTAGAAAGACAGAAGGTGAGATAGAGAAGTGGACACATTAAAGGCAGAAGTTTGTAGTTTGCTCTCTGTGTGATCTATGTCTCAAATGCTCACCTTGGTGTTTCTGTTCTGGCACTGGCCTCGCCCTCACTAGGCACCCTGAAATACACCAAGAACATACATTTACTCCCAAATGCTGATGCAAACATGGGTGCCCCCACCCATTACCGCCACAATCCCCACCATCCCAATCATCACCATCCACAGACAGGAATGTCGGGCATCATGCCAGGAAAATGTCCATGATCCCGGGTATCAGGGTTGAGCGCACAACGATAGCAATGTGACAGACGGTAGTAGCTCCCTCACAAGAATCAACTGCAGCGTCCCATCTACTGTATGCTACCTTTCCATAATCTTCGCTGATGTAAAATGAGTGGCAAAGTTCCCAATCTTTGACATAGCCTCCAAAATGTATCTGATATTTCCTCCTTGGCGCCGCAGAAAGGCGTTGGAGAGTAAGGTGAGGCTAAGCCTGAAGCTTGAAAAGCAGTTGTGGTGGCTTAACTTAGTAGAGGGAAAGCTGGTGAACCTTGAGGTTTGTTCTTGAGGCAGTGGGCACAAGGGAAAGAAATACATGGCATAACAGGGGTGTCAATCAGTAGGCAAAGACTTGGTGTAGTGGATAAGTACGTAAGGGTTAAGGAAACACTGGCCAAGGTAGTGGTGGTCACAGAGTTATTTTGTGTTTTTCGGGGGGGTTTGGACAGGGGGGACATGTGCAGCAGGTCATGTGTTCTCCTACCTCCGGGTCAACCTGAATGACAGTGCTCTATGTGGGAAAAAAAGGAGAAAAGGATGTGAGCGTCTACCGAAAAGACTAGCGTTATGGTAGCAAAACGAGATAACTGCTGAATAAACGAGGTTCTATGTTTTGCTTGTCATGATGACAGCAAAGGGGAACACCGTGGTTAATGTGTGATTTACTTTGGAAGAGGGAGAGTTGGAGTGTGACTGCTCTGGAGAGGCGTTGACAGCACGCAATACCTTCTTTTTTGATTTTGTTAAGTAATCCGAATACTGTATTCCTTAAATCTCTTCAGAATCTATTTTGATGAATTTCTTTACCATTTTCTTATTTTAATTAAAGCCATAAACAGCCATGGATGATTTTATATTTAACTGCATACATTATGAAAGCAGACGGAACATCTCAATGATCTATGGGATCAACATGGTCTCCATCCCACAGACAATCTAACAATCTACGTTATAGCTGATAGCTTTACTTGATATTCTTTTTTCTCTATTACCCAATTCCATTTTATTTCATGAATAATAACCTGCAAAATTATTCTCATCTGCTTCAGAATTTTTTTTAATTGATTATGTTAACATAAGATTCGTAAATAATTAGGATACCCTAATAGACCTCATACCCGCAAGACCTTTACATGTCAGTGTGCCGACTTTAGCATTGAGCAAATGTAGCTCTGCTAAACAGAAGCTAAACAGAGCTAGCTGTAGTTTCAGTTGCAAGATGTGGCACTTGGTGCATAATCTATGGTGCCATTATGCTATTAAAAGTTAACACTCAATGTGCTCACTGGGGAATTCTGAGTTTGTGATTTTGTACAAGTTACTGCTAAAACATATTAAAATCTGTGCATGTGTGATGAGATGTGTTTATACATGAAAATGTAAATCAAGCCTCTCATAATGTATATTTAGGTATCAAATGTTAACGAAAATCTTTAAATGCAAACATGTTTGAAACGTGGCCCCACTACCCTCTGATACGAGTTCAATCACCTAGGCAGATCTACATCAGGGAGTCTAACCCCCTTTTCTTCTGGTGTCCCCATTCTTCACTCTCCTCCCTTGGAGAGCAGAACAGGGGATCATTGGTTAGTTCCACACACAGCAAGAGGGTAAGAAGGTGTGACACATGTACCCTAGTTGGCCTAAGTCTTCTTTGCTTAGAGTTTGAACAGTCTCTAATGCTTGTGAGGGTTCCACAAAGTGCTTCAGAGTCCAATAGGAACCCCAGCAAGAAGATGAAGCTCAATTAGTTTCACCCCCACCTTCTTGATCCTTCTTCTTGACTCTTGATCCTTGTGGTATTAACAACCTTAGTTTAAATCAAGTTTATGCTAAGATTAACTTGTTTCTCTGTGATCTACCTGCTGATGGTAATCCCGGTTCTCCTCTTATGCCCAAGATCTCTCTCTCAAGATCGCCCAGCATCTCCTCCTATAACCCGCAGCTTCACACTCAAAGCCAGACCAAGCCAGCTCCCCGAACTCTACAGCCACCCGTCAGTATTACCCCCATCTCTTAGTAGACAATAAATCATCTTTAAACTCTACTTATTTGGCCCCAATACCTAGCTAGCCGGGATTCCTTAATGTTTCAGTCACAACAAGAATTTTTTCGACTCCTTTTCGTGCTTTGACAGTCCGTCCCATTTCATCCTTTTGCCCCATCCCTAATTATCCTCATATACACAACCCTTATTCTATCATCCAAAATAAATGTACTCCACAGAAGAGGAGTAGTCTTATGATTGAAAGTGTGATTTCTGAAACGCCCAGGTATGTAGGATGTAAAGCAACTGCGTTACACAGACTTACATGCACATGTTTGCAAACCACAATCTACATATTCAGACCTCTGCCACAGCAGAATTGCAGCAAAATCCCCTGAAAGTTTTTTTTTTTACCATTAATATCTCTATATTAATTTGTAGAATTGTCCGTAACTTACATTGCAAATTATAGATTTTTGAAATTTCAATTACAATAACAATTTCAAATGGATACATGTATTTTCAGATTCCTGGACATGTTCAAAAATTCAATATTTAAAAACATTAACAGTATTTACACTTTATCAAACACATATTGAAATAAAACTCAACACAAACAATTTTTGCTACAATATTGTCTCCGTATGTTTGTCTTCACTGACCTGCGGACAAACTTTGAGGTGATTTTGCTGATGATCCCCGTTGAGGTTCCCCTGCGTTGCTGAGCCAGAGCCCCTGTATCATGGGACAATGTGGGTGAAGCTGGAGGGCCGTTGTAGGTAGCGCTACGCCGGTCTCTGAGCTGAGCTCCGTGAAATGTGCTGCGACTGGTGGTACCACGGGGGAACCGGTTCTTCTCTGGGGTGCTAATACTGTGTGCAGATGGAGAGTTGGAGGGGCCGCGAGGAGACGAGCTGCAACATGAGTAAATATCATTGTAAAGTTATCTCCACGTGTCATAAGATTCTGTACGAGGAAGGCTCACCATATAAAGTATTCAGCCATTAAAACAACCAGCTTAATACTATGAAAGTCCCCTTTTTGCCTCCAATACAGCTCTGTGATGCACTTTGTGTTCTGAGAACCAACTTGAACTTTTTTGACAATCTGTGCTGTGGGATTGGACAACACGGGATAGCCTTTGCTCCCTATGCGAAACGAATGTGCTCATGACCCTGTCACTTGTTCATCAGGGGTCCTTCCTTAGAACGCTTTGGTCGATTCTAACTACTGCAGAGCAGGAACAACCAACGGGACCTGTAGGTTAGGAGATGCTATGGTGTAGTCATTTTTTGTTCATTTAATCATAGTTTTTGCCCTTGCTGAAGTTGCTTGGGTCCTTACACATATATTTCAGCCTGCTCCCAACACATCATCTTCAAGTACAAAATATTCACTCACGCCTTAATGTGTCTTTCCCATTCACAAATACCTTTGTTAAGAGATAATCAATGTCACAGTTAATTCATCTGTCAGTTATTAAAATGTTATGGCTGATTGATATTTAGTGTAATTTATAATATATGTAATATTAAATGATGCTGTCACCACCACTGTTCTCTCTGCAAATGTCCTATTTATTGCAGAAGAAGATGTCTAGTTAAGGCTGCTCACCTTGCTTTAAGCTCCGTGTTATCATCGATGGGGGGTAGTGTGCTTTTAGAAGGATGCCCTGACGCCGACATGGATTTCGTGTGACGAGGTCGAGTTGAACTCATTGCAGTCGAAGGGGTGCTACCTGACACCTCGGTTAAACTGGGGAACAAAGAGGAAGATATCTTTATAAAAACTATTCATTTTAAATATGATTTGGAGAAAAGAGAGGAGAGAAAGCTCGATTTAAAGCTGCGCTTCACTGTGAATGTTCTGTGTTTACCTGCTGTCTTTTCCATTAGGGATAGCTGAATAGCGGTCAGTTGAGGATCGTTCACACACATACGTGTTCCTGCGTGTCATCGATCCATTAGTCTGCTTTTGGAAGGGAGAAAAACCCGTTCATTTTCAATGTTCAATTTTAGGCAGAGAGCTAGGGAGAAATGTGAAGGATATTTTATACGCATAAAATATCTTTATTGTCTATGCCCATGATATTTAATTCAAAATATACCCAAAATCTAACCACTAACTCAGGTAACATAATTTCTTTTGAAAACATTACATTCTTAAAAGAAATATTTTCAATATATCTTTTTAAAATACCTGTTCCACATTTTAATATTTTCTGCAGACCCGTTTTGTCGCAATAACAGGCCTGAGTGTACGTCTGTAGTCCCAATAAACTCAGAAAGAAGAATGGTAGCACTAACTAAAAAAACAAGTTGACTAATCTTAGTTTCCTCAATTAATTTTGTCTTCATTTCCAACTCCTGTTAACTTTTCAGCTGTTCGCCTTCTACTGAGCAGGAGGCATCTCCTTGAGGTTGAGAAATCATAGATTCTGGCATCGACAAATCTGGACTACAGCACATCACATACGTCTTTCTTTTGAGGTGTGCTTCAGATCATTTTCCTGATGAAAGGTCCAACCACGATCCACATTAAGGTTCCGGACAGAGGATAATAGGTTTTTAACCAATATCTGCTGGTATTGCATGGTATATATGGTACCATGTCTTTGAACAAAAGGTCCAGGACTTTTGGAAGAAAAGAAGCCCTTCAATCCCAGTGGTGTTTGGCAAACTGTAGACGCTTTACTTTTTGTGTTGATGACAGAAGAGGCTTTATCTCACTACCCACTCCAAACAGCTTGTGTTGGTGTCTGTGCCATCCGTTGGTGACAGGGGAGGCTTTTTAACTGATTCAACTGACCTCTGTGATTCTCTGGTTGTAACCTTTTGAGAGTCTTTTATCATTCAAACAGTCCTCCTAACAGCGTGTGGGGTCAGTTTGTAGACATATCATCTTCCAGGCCGAACATCTCCAGTCTCTTTGAAGATTTGAATTATCAATCTAACTATTGGAACTAATGTTTTTAACTGTTCTCTTGGTTTAGTTTACTGATTTTCTTGTATCCATTGCCAGAAGTGTGCAGTACTACAACTTTTCTTAACAAATCACTGTTTTGTTCTGTTGTCTTTCCCATGGTCCCAATATTAGTCTTCTGTTAACAATGTAATGTTTTTCTAAATTATTAATTAGTATTTGAGTAAAAGCTAAGATTTTTTCAAATATTTCAAATTGAATATAATGGTTGTTTTTAAAATACAGATATTTTTTGGATCTTTTTTACACAATGTTTTTGCCAATAATTCTGAAAGGGACTGTGTCTTTTTGTTGTTGTTATTGGTGTGCACATGTTTTATCTATGAGCAGTTTTGTCCATTGATTCCTCACCCCCACAGCACTTGATGTTTTCTTCCTCTCCTGCACCCCCAGTGGTGAAGCAGGAACATCTCCTTTTGAAGTACTGAGTTCTAGTCGACGTGCTCCATCCCATTCTTCCCTGTGGTCACTTTCTACACTTAAAGCCTGGCCACGCTTCGTATACGACACTGCCGGCGGCAAAGATGGACCCACTAGAAGACACACACATATGAGACCAGATTTTCATTCTTTCTGCCAAACAAATTATTTTTTTCCATAGCCCCAACACAGGAATCAAAGGGCCAATGAGTCTGTCTTTTGTCGTAACAACATGCAACTTAGTTTAATTGTACAGCTATAGAAGTCAAGGTAAGCAGGTACAAAGCAAAGCTGCTCCCTCCTCATGCTTTGAGGTGCTCTACTAAGGGTGCTGCAGGAAGGCAGCCGGCCAGCAGATGGCACCAAACACAATGGCCCCACATGACATAGGAGGAAGCTGCTAAATACCCAGTGCAATGTTGAGGTTGAGCCATTATTTGGGCATTAAAATAAACTGATTTTAGAATAAAATAAAGTCAAGTCTGTATAAACATCTCCTTTTTCACAATGAGAATAATTTTAAACAAACAAAAAGTTGCAAGAGGAAATCTGTTTTTTAATCATTTCTTATTGAAGCTGGTATTGCTCTAGTGCCTTACTTATAGGAACATCAGCATAGCAGAAACTGGTATCCTAACATTGGCCAGCATCTGAGTGCAACTTCCCCCTAGACAGCACACAGCCACCAGCACTCTCAGAGCTGGGAAGGACGAGGTTACTTTACTTGGCTTTTCTACGACAGCACCACCATCATCATCATCCCCACCATGATCACTGTAGCGGCGCTGCTTCTGATTGGCCGAGATGCTGCGTGTGACCTTTGGATGGGCGGGAGAAATGCTGGAGCTGTTATTGATGTCACTGGTCGGTCGCTGTCGTTGGCCCAGGATTACGTTAGTCAGGGGCTCGCTCCCCTCAAACTGAGATGAAGAGACAAAGGATTAAGGTTGTGTTGACATGACTTAATAGCATCTCGCATGTGGTGATGAAACCAGGGTGATGAATAAACTGACCTCTGGCGCTTTTCTACCCAACAGCAAGTAGGTGGCCATGACATCATCATACTTCTGGCCATGCAGAGAATCTGTGATCTCATCTTTGGGGAAGCCCATCGTCACCATGAGCTCTTATGAGAGAGAGACGTCAACATAAATGTCAGAATCAGTCCACCAAACTGGTGTCTACACCAAATTCAGTCATACATACCTATTCTGGACAAATCACTTAAGTCTGCTTCAGGCTCGATGTAGGGTTTAAGCTCCTCCTCCTCGTGAGCCACATTCATCCAATGGTCTTTCATGATTTGCTAACAAAGAAACAAGGCAATTAAACTCATGCATTTCCAGCACAATCACTTTAACTGCAAGTTAAGGCATTAATCAGTAGATGACAGTTTAATAAATGCGTAGTAACTGATTAGGTCTTCATGATATCGTTTTAACACTGGCTCCACTGGGGCCAAACAACAGTGTGATGAGTTGTTATTATTGGTGGAGAAATCTTAATTATTGAACTTCTTCCTGCTTCGGAACACAGGGTGGTATTGGCGTGTGATCATGAGTGTTAATCAATGCCATAACTCTATGATGTTTAGAAACGACAAACAAGTTCCTTACATCCATATCTTAGCATGTTCGGATTGGTTTGAGATAATAATATTTTATTTCATGATTTTTAATTAGTTTTATTATTTGAAAATGCTTACATCAATAATTAATAATTGCCAGTCAGTCTTTGATGTTATATCAATCTGAGGCTTCAGCAGCAGACAACATTCATGCTGTAAATCATTAGGACTGTCTGTTGGACTGAGAGAAGGCTGCTGTGCTAAACAATTCTGATCGTGGAGTGAACAGCAGGGAAAATCCAACAATGCAAAAGACTTTTATACCTCCAAACTGCCTCGTTTGACAGGGTTGAGCACAAGTAGTTTCTTCAGCAGGTTTTCACAGTCTGTGGACATGTAGAAAGGAATACGGTACTTTCCACGCAGGACCCTCTCCCTCAACTCCTGCAGACCAGGTCACAGACAAACGGAAATGAAAGCAAATGAGAAGTGGCAACTAAATAGCAGCGCTCCCTTCTATATGGGTGGACAGTGGACCAAAACAATATGATCACCGTATGGATTTGTTATGGTGAATATGCTGCGTCATTCAGTCACGAGCTGCTCTCTAATAATACAAATGTTTAAATAACTGCATTTTTCAAAAAAAGCTTCAGATCAATGAATCATACTATAATACTGAATTACAAATGACTATTTGCCCTTTTCTTGACCTTAACTGCAGCTTAAATATTCAATATTAAAAAACCTTCTGGATTTTGGAGTGTGGACAAATCTGTAAAAAAAATATACTACAAATAATAAACATTGTACATTCCAGAGCCGGGAAAAAACAAAGTTTTTGGTTATCTTTACTTTTTTTTTTTGAGTATTTATTTTTCTCAAACCTTTTGCACCCAATTTTTATCAAAACTATATGGACTCTTCACATTTCAAAAATAGGGTTTTTACTGGAGTTGATTAATTTTATTTTTGCATCATTCCACTTCCCAGCATCAAGACTTATTTTACCCTAAATGGACAGGACAATCACCCATAGAAAAGAAGATCCCTTAGCATTAGATAACATAATAGAGATAAAACACGTAGAAAACACAAGACGGGCAGGAAACAATTGCAAGAGACTTGATCAGAAAGAAAAAGCACGATGTCAGTTATTTGTTGCACTATATATATTCAGATTGAAAGAGTCTTTGCTCGTCAATGGCAGCAGTAGAAGTTCAAATAAAATTCTAAATTACTTAAATTCCCTCCAAATGGAATTTCACATTTATGCATTTCAGAGGCTGCGCTTTTAAAGTTTTACTTGAGTAAAGAAGCTGAATCAGTACTTCTACTTTTTGAACAAATAACCGTTCATCTACTTGAGTAGAGAATATTTTTACTTTTACCAACTATGGTACATTCCATTCTTACTTGGGTTATCCATGGACACCAGTTTTGAGTTGAGACATGTGAAAAATCTATCTTTATTAAAATAGCCTGAGTTCATAGTCACTTACAAAATAATTGGCTAAGATACCAAGCTGTTTAACAGGATACATTTTATTTACTTTGCTCTTTGCTCTCTATTTGCCGAATAGAAAAACGAAATTATTGATATATTTGTGTGAATAAAAATGACACTGAAATTAAATAACTCACTATATAGACATATAAATAGCCAGATTAAGTGCACACCTTCAGGTTCTGTCCGTCGAACGGCAGTGATCCACTGACAAGTGTGTAGAGGATGACCCCGAGACTCCAGACATCCACTTCCGGTCCATCATACTTTTTTCCCTGGAAGAGCTCTGGAGCAGCATACGGCGGCGAGCCACAAAAGGTATCCAGCTTACTACCCACAGTAAACTCGTTACTGAATCCAAAGTCAGCTATCTTGATGTTCATATCTGCGTCTAACAACAGGTTTTCCGCCTGAGGTTGTAGAGAGATGGAGCAAATCACAAATATCATGCATTGTCAAGACATCAGCACTGAAAGCCCATGATTTACTGTTGAGTATGTTCTCAGCACACGCTGGACAGATATAGTGTTCATACGAAATCAGATATCAGAGAAGAACGAGTTTAGATTCTCACCTTTAGATCCCTATGTACTATCCTCCTTTGGTGGCAATACTGCACTGCAGACACAATCTGAAGCAGAGAAAAAGAAACATATCTAAGGAAACTCCTCAAAATATCAAATTTAAGATGCTGACACTTGATTTTGGCATTATTTCCCGAAAAAACGACCCAGAAAAATGACCGGAATAACAGCTGTATATTTTCAGTGAACAGTCAAACTTGTGGGGCTCTACCATCCAGACCATAATCCACAAAACTTTCATTGAATAAAACAGCATTAACTGCTGTAAAAATGTCATACAAGCAAGAGATGGCTTTAAGAAGATTGGCTAAACTGTTTCACCACAAAAAAGTTCCATTAAAGATGAGGTAAAAACTGAAGAGGAGCATAACAGGTGTATTTTAATCAAACAGACACAACTGAAATCATACTGAAAGTCACTGTACACTGTTACAGGTAGGGTTGCTACTGTTGGACATTCAAAGCAATGAACCCTAAAATATATGTTATGTAAATAATTAACTCTTTAGAAATAAAACCAAGCTGTACTTCGCCTTGAACAACATAAGTTGAGAGAAAGAAGAACAAAGTTTGAGGATGTTTTTTTTTAATTAAAAACTGTTTTTATAAAATCAGCTCATACCATCATTTACATCGATCAGCCTTAACATTAAAACCACCTGCCTAATATTGTGTCGATCCCCTTTCTAGCACTAAACAAACCCAGCAATGCACTTTGTGTTCTGACACATTTCTATCAGAACGAACAACAGCATCAAGGTTTGTTCATTGGCAGTCCGTTAGATGCTTACGATTGAACACTTTTTTTTATTCCAACACATCAACTTTGAGGATTAAATGTTCACTTACTGCCTAAAATATCCCACCCAAAACGCAGGTACCATTGTAAGGAGATAAACTATGTTGGTCTGTCAGTGGTATGGCCCTGCTTTTTCTCAATCATGATAAAAACACACATGAAACTGTAGCACGTATTATAACGGAAGCATGTAGCACCAGCGGTAGGGCAGGCATCACATCTTTGGTGTAAAAGCAGGGTTGAACTAGAGGTGGAGCTCCAACAGACAGTGTTGATCTGCAGTAATGCAGTATATCCATAAAGTTGTTTATTGTCAATATTTAAGTGGAGACTCTAGACTTCATTCCCATAATTTTTTTCAATATTCCTATCCCTATTCCTTTATTACATATTTACCAAGGACAAAAAAAGAAGTGATCTTAGTCAAGTGTAGTTCAAACATTAAAGCTTCGGTTTATCTTGCATGATGTCATGGTAAAATACCATTTTTCAATATTGGTAGCTGATAAAAAAAACCTAATTGATTCCTAGGAGAATGCAATGGCGCAATGGCAGACTATATCTTACAATCGCTGCGCCACTATCTTTTATCTGAGATTTATGTATTTCTCAGGCCCAAGATGATGGCGTACACAGTTCATCTGAGTCCTCCAAGGCCATAGTGAGGGATTTTAAATATGTAGAGAGGGGATGGGAAAAAACTAGTTGATGGAGCTGACTTTGCTTCGCTACACTGAATAAAAATACATTTAGAAGAACAGAGATGTGTTCTTATTGTAGCAGGGAAGAGGCTGCTGACACTTTTCATTGTTGTTATTATCTCACTTCTCCTGTTGCACCACTAGATGTCAGAGCAGCATCTGTAAGGCTTTATGTTTTTCAACCCTTCTGCTCCCTTAGGTCAAGCAATTGTCACTCCTTCTTTCCTCTGCAGTTGGTGATGAAGCCTGATCTTGGCGCATGCAGTCCTCACTCTGAAAACAGCAATGGGGTGACGACAGTTGCAGGTGCAACTGTCGTCACCTAAGTGCAATCAATACGATGTTGATGACTCACCTGTCTGAACTTGGCCCGGGCCTCTTTCTCCTTCATTCTGCCATGAGCCACTAGATAGTCAAATACTTCTCCTGGAGTAGAAAAAAGGAAAAACTATACTTAGCATATATTATCAGTATTTTATTATCATTTTATATTATTAAAACAATGGTTGCCATAATCATGTGTTTGAAAGGTATTTTAAAGTTTCCACTGTGACGCCATGAGTCATCTTTAACTAAGTGACCCTTCCGTATAAAGTACTAACAGTGTGTTAAAAAAATCAACATAATGTCACACAGATTTATAGACATGCATTACTTACCACCACTGGCATACTCCATCACCAAATAAAGTGTCTTCTCTGTTTCAATCACCTCAAATAATTTCACTGTGGAGAAATCAAGTGTGGAGGGGAAGAATAAATTAGTTATTTAGAAAGGACTGGTTTCACCAATGCAGTTTAACTGAGTTTTCTCATCCAGTTAAACATCAGCCATTGGATTAAAACTGGTATCCGAGTCTACATTTCTCTATATATTGTTAATATACTGTTATGATCTTGAAATGACTGGGTCGAACCTCCATTTTTCGATATTTTGCTTTATAAAATTGGAAATTAAGATAAAAATGCTTTTACTTTGAAAAGAAAATCAGAGAGTAGGTCATCAGAGAACTTAAAAATGGCAAATATATAATTTTAACCGTTTAATATCCACACCAAAAGAAAATATGGGAAGATGTTGCTTATTTTATTTATTTGCGGCATTTATTAATGTTATATCTTAGGCAGTCTATATTAACCATAAAATGGCAAATTGTCTAGTCAGGCGTGTATTTAAACAGTAAAACAAAAATCTTATAAAATTATTTCATTAGGAAATGGTGCATTTTGCGGAAAATAAGCAAATGAAGTTTAAATTAGACCGGCGACCACAGATTCAAATATTTATAATAATTTACTTTTGGTAAAGCATGTTTTCAGAAAACCAATTTATCCCTTATTAGACTTTTTTTGTTTGTATCAAGTAGCATAATTCTATTTAATAAGTCATCACAGTATCTAATATGCCCCCCCAAAAATAGTCTTAATAGCAATGATTAACACCTCATACTCTGTGTCACCTTTGACCTGTGCTGCTCCCAGGGCTCATCCCTGGCCCATTATTCTTTAGCATATACATGCTGCCTCTGGGTCAAATCATAGACAACTTCAGTCCAGTGGCAGACATTTTCAATTAAAAATAGACTCAAAATCTACTCAACCAAACAGGTATTTTACTGAACAGGACTTTAAAGGGTTCATTAATCTCAAAGAAACGCACAATTCTTTTGATATTTCTCATCTTATTATGGTGTGATTTTTAAAAATAATAGTATTGTAATTAATTATCTTTTATTTTGGTGGTGACTGCTGATTTACATTAATATAAACTCATTGTATCTTCATGCTGCTACATGCTCCTGTTCGAACTTACCTATGTTAGGATGATTCAGTAGCTTCATTATTCGGACTTCCCTGAAGAGCTGTTGAGACACAGAGGAAAATTGGTTGAATCCAAAACCCACACTGAATGACATTAAAATCAGTGATCCAAAGTGTCACACTGTGTCTTTATCTGCTGGGGATACACTGTTATTAAACGGTAATTAAGGAGTGATTACGGAGCTTGGCGGTGTGAATTCATCTGAAGCTGAATTGAACTCTGCAGGAACATGAGAGGACTGGGGAATCATGTGACCACCGTTCTGTGTAAAGCAATATGAGTAATGCAGTAATGCTTTAAACCCTGACCTACACAGAAAAGGAAGAGAATTAAATCTCCATTGCCATGATGAAGTCCAACCAGCCTGACATCCAAACACGCAGTCAGCAGCATCACACAACCGCCCCCTCCAGCCCACAGGCTCACAGCCAGTTAGACATCTGCTACGTAATATAATCATCTAACATGGACATGCAAAAAAAGAACAACAGTATCATATTGTTGCCTCAGTCCTGCAGTTCTAGACAATAACAAAACAGGAGAATTTGATCATCAGAGTAGAAGATTTATTCTTGTTTTATTGAAAATGAGCATAGATTAGATTGAATCTTAGGAGAAAGCCCTAAAAGCAAAAATCACATCCTCCAGTTTATTTTTTCAGAGCATCGTGTAGCAGCTGAGTGAGATTCAGACAGGAGAGAAATCCGGGTTATATTCATGTCTCCTCAGTCTCAGACAGACTGGTTATATCAGATGAGCTCCTGTCACCACTTAGAGGTGCTGTTGAATCATTTACATCTGCTGATTCCCAATCATGTTCAGTCTGTATTTGAGTGTTAAATTTCAAATGCCACTCAGCCTTGACTGCTACCTGAGACAGGACAGAGATTTTTCAAAGATTAATCAATTAATCAAAGCTGCAAAATAAAAATCACTCCAAGCTAATAATGAAAGAGGGTGGATGCTGTAAAGGAGGGCAGGCATATGTGTATATCAGAGTGTGTCTGTGCAACTTTTCTCATGGTGTTTTCAGTCTTACATAAGTGACAAGATAGGCTGTGTTTTTAGGTCATCATGCAAAGCCATTCTACCAGGCCCAACTGTATGGGACCTCTGAGCTACAGTCTGGTTCAACAGCATGCAGTTACTCTATCTCACTCTCGTTCTTGCCTCTGCTCTGTCTCTACTTGTCCGCCTGTCTCTTCTTCTTTTTATCTGACACCTATAACCTCTTATGAGCCAGCACACACATCCAGAGCATTCGAGAAGTTGCAGAGACATTTAGGACTGAGGCTTTAGAGCCCTCAATAGTGGGAAATGTTTGTTTTTTTCCCCACTTATCATCTGGGTGTCTGAAGCCTAAAATAACAAGTCAAAAATAAATCTGTGACGTATATTGTTGCACTGAATGACACCGTATTTCCTTACAATAATGATGGGTGTTGTGTATTATATTAAATCAATCCCTCATATATTGTCTTACTGCATTAAATACGCACTTTACACCAAATGCGAAATGCAGTATTTACTGTGTCATTGTTGGAGGTTTTGTGATGGCCCCTGTCGTTGTTGTCGGTTTGTTTGTTTGTCTTACTGTCAGGAAGATAACTAAAAAATTCTCACGAGATTTTGATTATATTTCGTACAGTCTGCGATTTCAGGCCGGTGAAGATTGACAACATGCTGGAAAGCAGAAGTTTGTCACAGCAAGACAGGATATACTGTATGTGTGTGAATGGAAATGGAACAGTGACGATGAATGGAGTAGAGGAAAAGAAGGTGCAAGAGTCTCAATACTTGGAGTCAACAGTTCAGAGCAATGGGAAAGTGTGGGAAAGAGGTGAAGAAGCGAGTGCAGGCAGGGTGGAGAGGATAAGATTAGTGTCAGGAGTTATCTGTGACAGAAGAGTAGCGGCAAGAGTGAAGGGAAAGGTTAACAAGATGGTGGTGGGAGTTTAGATACGGTGGCTCCGACCAAAAGAAAGGAGGCAGAGCTGGAGGTGGCAGAGTTGAAGATGTTCGGATGTTCTCTGGGAGTGACAAGGAGGGACAGCATTAGAAAATGTGCACATCAGGGAGACAGCCAAGGTTGGATGTCTTGGAAATGAAGTAATAAAGGCCAGACTGAGATGGTTTGAACATGTGAAAAGGAGGGATAGGGGATCTATTGGTAGAAAGATGCTGGATATGGAAGTGCCAGGGAGAAAAAGGAGAAATAGGAGAAGGACAAAGAGGGGGTTACTGGATGTGGAGAGAGAGGACAAGCGGTTGGTTGGTGTCAGAGAGGAAAATGTGGAGGACAGGGCAAGATAGAAACAGATTAGCCTCTTTGACAACTCCAATAGAGAACAGCCGAAAGAAGAAGACTCAAAGTAAAATAATGGCACTCAAGGAAATGTGTAGATTAGTGCAAATTCAATTCAAGTTAGTCAAATGGATTTCATTTCTTTAAAAAGTAAAGTTTTACATCTAGATGAAAAATAGGTTACTATTTGTCATTATGGAAAGATCCTAGGATGACTCACAAACTACTCGAGATTGACACATGATTCCAAATGCGAAAAGAAATCTCCAGGGTCAAACAATTCAGAGGTATTAATTCATTTGGCATGAGGCAGATCTGAGTGATGTCATCATGGCAGTACCATCATAGCGATGTGGCGATAAACAATTGATGATCTTCTCACAGTAATACGAAAGGGAAATCGCGTTCTGGGAACACTGTTGAGTGCAGCCATTACTTCTTTCCAAGGCCCAAATGCTGTGTTTTTTTTACGGAATTTGTTGACAATGACAAAAATTGAACAATTTGCCGGTCCATATTCTTCAAAATAATCACAGACATGATAACCTATTTAACAGTTACATCCATGTGCACACAGAGTAAATACATAGTTGCAATTACCGAATATATTTTGTGCACTGTTGCTGATATACCAGTTAATAATAATACTGTAACTGTACACTGATCAGCCATAGTTTTTAAACCACCTGCATAATATTAACTTTTTTAGCAGTTTGTGCTACAGCTCTTCTATGGAATCAGGCCCCATGTGTTTAACCATTATCCTTCATTAGACAACTTTGAAAGACAATTAAGCAGACCAAGCTCACCTATCAATAGCAATGATTCTGGAGATGTTCTGACCCAACTGTCTGTCCATCACAGTTTGTCCTAGTCAGAGTCAATACGATCCTCGAGCTAGCCCACTTTTTGTATCACTAATGCTTTTGACCCACTAACAGGTGCCATTGTAATTAGATATTCCATGTTATAATGTCTATTGGCTATAATGATATGGTCGATCACTGCATACTGTATGCACTATGCTGAACATGAATGTAACATGTATAGTACATAGGGGAATTCTTATAGTATACTGTTTGTGTATTTAGAGCACTAACCTAGTTATAATTTTAGTTTGTTATCTATTTTTTTGTTTTGTTATCACATGTATTGAACAACTCTTTCAATATTGTTTGTTTTGTAATTAAATCAACTCTTTGTAAGAAAAGCATTTGAAAATTGAATACATTGAACTCCTAATAGAAACATGTTTTCTATAAGGAATTCAATGTATAAAAAATAAATCTTAACTCCCTGAGAGGCTCCAAATGGTGATCTTCTTCTGCATGGCAAAACATGCTCCATATTCATCACCTGCTTTGTTGAGATTCTTCCATGGTAACATATCAATTAGAGTGGGAACAAAATGACACAATAACCTGAGCACATCCTTCAGTTACCAAAAATTAAACACACAGGTCCTTGCCTTAGATATACTTCCATCCATGTGCATACTTTCAATGCAAGCATCTAGACATTCAGTTTGGATGTAACAAGTAACAATATTTTACAAAGTCTGTTTTATTCCAATCCCTTTACTTATTTCCTTCTCTGTCTCCTCAACGTTGCTGCCCTAAAGGCCCTCACATGGGAAGCACTCGTGCAGCCTCTTCAAAAAAAAAATCTGAGAAGGGGAGTGGAAAACAACAACAACATAACCAGTTTCTGTCAATATAGCTCAATAGAGACAGAACCAACGTGGAGCCTAACAGAGGATAATGAGTCTGGGATAAATGTGCTGTCTAGTATAACTATCAATAAAGTACGAATAATATATACAAGCACATAAGGAAACAAAATAAATTAAAAAAATAAAAACAATGAAATAATGGAAAAGCTGAAAAAGGAAAATGTGAATCATAAACATGGAAACACTGTTTTCAGTGAGCATCAATCTCAGAAGTCTGTGCCAGTGACCTACTTCCAGCCATCCAGGGGCACCCAGGCTCCAAAACTAGCCTTAATTACAGCAGAGTCCCCGTGCAGAAGGAGCAGAGCAGCAGATAACAGACTGGGAACACTTACAGAAACCGGCTGGACTATTTCAGTCACAGCAGCACAGCACTGCTCATTCAACACGGAGATTATTGATAGGATGAGTAGTTCATAGCCTCTTGTGTATGTGTGTGCTTGTGTGCTTGTTTGTTTGTGTGCGTGCGTGCATGTGTCTGTGTGTGTTTTTGTGTGCATGCGTGCGTGTGTGTGTGTGTGTGTGTGTTTTTGTGTGCGTGTTTTTATCCACACAAATGGTGTATCGCCAAATATCTGTAGCATGTTCTAGTTTGTCAGAGGCAGGGAGAGGCAGGAATGACAGGCAGTTAGAGGAACTGAAAATATCACTGACAGTCAGACAAACTCTCCTGTCTTGGACTACAGAGGACCTGAAAGTAACCTGAAGGAAAATATACATTTCTCTGTCTCCATCTCTCAGGAAGAGTGCTGAAATACAAGCAGCTTCATCATCTGATTTTGTGTTCTGATTTTTTTTCAGACAATGATACTGCCTGTCCAATCATATTCCACTCATCAAGGCAAGACCAAAGCTCCTCTGGCCACTGGGCTCACCAGCATTTCATTCACAAATGCAAAGTGGCAAACTAGACACACAACAACCATTATGAGAGCGTGACCCCACAATGGGCTATTCTACAACTGCCAGAAAACACACAAACAGAGTCAGAGTCTGGCATTATAGGGGTTTTATAAATGCTTTCAAAAGACATAACATTCAAATTTAGTTTAGTTTAGTTTAGTTTACAGAGCACAAAGATTCGTGTAAGGCTATTTTTTTCTCACATGACAATAGGAGGCTCTGTAACAACCTGTGTGTAAATAATAAATACAGATTTTTATTGAATTACAAATCCCAAAACAGGGGGAAAAACACAATACAACTTCGGAATAAATCAAGAAAACACATGGAAATACAAACAATAAATTTGTAAATCTGGAGTATTTCAAGATGTATTAAATGTGTAACAATATTGTCTTTATGTTTCCATGTAGTTTCATGTGTGAAATATATAAGTCTATGTACAGACAGATTTGTTGTTCTTATTTGCTAATAAGTTCATTAAGACAGAAAAAGACATGATTTCAATTTATGTGTTGACTTAACTTTTTTTATTTTCGAGTAAGAAACACAAGACACTGTTCCAATCCTTAAAATGCAAATAAGGTAAAAGCAGATAAAAAATGCTTTTAAGTTTTTATCTAACTGCTGCTAGATAACTAGAAATTTGATAAGATCTCAATTAAATAGATTTAAAAGCACTATTCTATGATTTATATTGATTTGTTCTTTATTACAAATGCAGACTTGTTCTTTGATGGACTGGATCAGATGGTTGGATCAAGCTTCTTCCGAAAATGATGGTGAAACCCAGTGAGAAATTTATGAGGGAAAGATGGAGGTGGAGTGAACAGCTGTTTTAACCTCCTCTGTGGATTCCACCAGTGGATTACAACGGATTTCCAGATAATGAAAGATATTATAAAACAACTTATCCTACGCGTGTAGTTGTGGTAATAGTGACATTATTGACACATTAAAAAAAGAAAAAGATATTTAAAAAGGAAAAACCTTCAAATAAAAGGATACATGAAGGAACCCAACACTTATAGACTGCATATTTTATTTTTTTACTTTATTTTTATATTCAAAAGAGCTGTATTTTTGTTTAATGTATTAACTGTTGCCAATCGCAAATGTTGTTCAATACATTTGCCAGTTGGTAAAGTGTAATGCATCTGTATTTTAATTTATTTCAACTACGAACATAGCTGAGTGGTATTTGGGGTAAAATTCTGGTCCATAAATCAACACAAGTGCGACAAATGTTTGCATGTACTCTCTTAAGTTGCATTGCCTATTACCCCTGTCAGCCACCGAGCAAATCTAATCGTAAAAACCTACCAAACTACTTTAATAACTGGTTGCAGCTGGACAATACACCCCTAGGGCGATAACTACCAAGTAACCATGTTCGCATGACTGAACAACATCAGTTTGTGAGGGATTACAAAGCGGTTTCTGAGGGACTGCACAGAGCCATACTAAGACACACTATGTACAAATGGTCAACACTTGGAACAGTAGGGAACCTATCCACAAGAAAGGGCTCATTCAGGAAGTCGCAAAGAAATTAAAAGAAAATATCCACAAAACCGTAGGCTCCTTTAAATTCAAGAAATGTCAGTATTCATGGCTGTACTATTCAACACTGGGCGAAAATTACATCCAAGGCAGTTTGGCGAGGCCACTGCTAAACACATTGGGTCTTGAAGGAATTTTGCCAGAGCACATCTTGATGAACTTTTGGGAGTATATAAACGGATTGATGATTTTAAAATTGAAAAGAATATGTTACCTATTGACAAACATGGAGTTGGCAGTGTAATGCTGTGGGAATGCTTTGCTGCTTCAGGACCTTAACTGAGGGAAACATGAATTCTGCTCTCTACAACATCACTATGAAGGAGAATTAAAGGTCATTAGTCTCAGGGTTGAAACTCAAATATAACTGGGTCATTCAGCAAGATAAGGATCCCAAGAATAAGAGCAAGTCCACCTCTGATGTACTGTATCAAAGAGAATAAACTCAAAGGTCTTGAGTGGCCTGGTCAGTGACCAGATCTGAGATGCTGCGGCAGGACCTGGAAACAACAGTTATACTCTCACAAACCCTCCAATGACGCTGCATTAAGCAGCTCTGCAGTCGGCCAAAATCACACCACAGTGATGTCACAGACTAATCTCCAGTTATTGCAAGCGTTTAGTTGCATTTGATGATGCTTAAAGTGGCACAACTGAATTTTAAGTTCAGCGGGAATAAATACTTTTTCATACTGCTTTAGGCATGTGATTTAGGTCTTGCCTGACCTTTTTACCTAATTGAATAAAATAAAATAAAATTTGAATTTTGTCTTTACTCATATCTCATTGTCGCCGTTGTCATGTTAAATTTAGTTTGCAGGTCTGAAGCAATTTAGTATGACAGAAACACAATAATCGAGAGGTTCCAATACCTTTTGACAGCACTTTGTGTGGTGGGAGATGAGAAGTCAGAAGATAAGAAACCTTCAAGTATTATTTTGGTTTGGTTGTTTTTTTTTTGCATCAAATGGAAAAGTTGTAGGACAATGAGAAAATTTGCCATAGTTTACATAGCATTTCCTGCAATATTGCCAAAAGACGGACAGGTGTCTAGTAGACAATGAAATTATTGATTTGTTTTTGTTGTTATTATTAACATTTTGCCATTTACAAATATGAATGTGTCTTGCATTTTAGCAGCACAAAATGTAATTTCATTGAAACTTCATACTCAATCGTAGAATCCATAATATATTGTTGATGGTTGAAGCAATGAACAGCACCGTCAATTATTTACAGATTAGAACGACAAGGACAATGGGACGGTGGGATGAGAGCAGTGTTTGCTCAGTCAAAGAGAGGATTAACGGCGAGGCCTATTTTAGGGCTAAAATGACTGAAAACCATGACAACCGCAACTAACCTGATCCCATGTGATGTATTTCCTGTGGCAAATCTGAGGAGGTGCTTTGGAATCTCGGTTGACCTTATTTCCTGTTCACTGAAACCACCACAAAGTCACACCAGGGCAGAGAGTGCAAATGAACCGTGAAGGAACAGACCGGAGCATCATTCTAACTTCATGACTCATTCGGGCCTCTGTGAACATCTAGTTAAATTCTAATAATAATAGGGGGACTAAAAAAGATAAGCTCACAGAGAATGAAAAAAACGTGTTAATATCTGTATTGTGAACACTATTCCAAATCAGACTCTGACATAGGTCAGATCATTAACTACTACTACGACAACTACTGCACATTTATGCATGTCAAATATTATACCAAAGCATTTGTGTAAGTCTATGTGTCGTGCAGGTTTGTGCGTGTTTATGTCAGTGTGCATGTGGCTGTATGGGATCTGCAACAACTCTGGCTGTGCCTACAGTGCCAGATGGTGTGGCTCCTCTGAGACCAGAGAAAGAGAGATCGGTGGCATTTTTGATAGGTTAACATTTAAACATTTGGCAGTAACAGTGAGAGGAGGAGCAATGATGTCATCAGTGCTCCCAAACCTCCCTAAATTACACTAACTAAGAAACGGGTTCATGCATTTATGAACAGAATGATAGCCGGAAGAGCAAAGGGACATGGTTAGCTTGGCTTCCAGATTTTCAGACATACAAAATAATTCTTCAATCACGGATCTTCATGCAGGTAAAAGGCCTGAGTCAATGAATCGATAATTATGACCATGTGTTGTTTACATCCCCCTCTAGAAATAGCCTGCTCAGTTTTACAGAATGGCATCCTAATCAATGAAAGACGTTCGATATGTTGTCCAAAACGCTAAGGATCTGGCGGTGCACCTCCCCCTATCTCTTTTGACTATTGTGTTCCTCCACCCCAGTGTGTGTTGTCTGTCCTTCCCAGTCCGTCTGTTACCGGGGTGTGTCTACCTGTCACTCTTTTCTCACCCGACTCTACCTGCCATCACATCTGGACGTTTGGCTCAAATCTGTTTCATCTTCCCACCTCAACACAGCTACACATAAACCCTGACTCTACACTCCATTCTTCATTAAAACGTCCATTTATCCAAGTGGTAAATTTGTTTTTGCTTTCCGCTCAAGCATTTATTGACTATTCGCAAACATGATTTGAATTCTGGCTCACCCGGTCTCTATTGCCTAAGTTAACCATTCCAGCTCCTCTGTATAGTCAGTCCCACTCTGGTAACAAAACTGCCTGGTGTCTGAAGGATCAGATCTACTGCTGTCTTGCTGTGCCCAGTTGTATGCCCTGTTCCTGCACTAGTTGATTATTGCATCATTTTTTAAATTAAACCATTCTCATTCATTTTTACTCTGCCTCTGTGTGTTTGGAGTTCTGCACATTTGGATCCAAGAAAAGACTGGTTAATTATGTAGCAGAACAATCTGACCAACATGGATCCAGCAGACTCTAACCCAGAGATATCCCAACTGCAGCATGCACTCTAGCCATGGAACTCTCCTTGGAAGAAATGCACAGTTGTTACTTGAATCATCTGAAAGAAATCCGATTATGGGTAGGCAATTATCTCATATCTCCACTGAAGTCAATCAATACATATCTCAGCTCTCTTCGTCTGCTTCTCCAGCACCACTACCTATGCCTGCAGGCCATACCTGTCCACCATCTGCATCCTGACTCCCTTCAGGAAATGTCAGCAGTAAGAGAATCTTATGCCACTGACCCTGAGCCATTTAATGGTCATTTCGGAAGGTGTCGAGGATTTTTATTACAATACTCTATGGTGTGAAAGCAAGACCCCACATATATTGTTGTGATATGTCCTAGATCCACTTTAGCTCTGGCGCTGGCTGAGGCTATGCATGGCGGTAAGTCTGACCTCTCAATTTCCTATGAACATTTCCGAATTAGATTTCATTCTTTTGCAAGGAGGCAGTCAAAATCCTTTCGGAACGCCTTTCCGATAGCCAGTCGCTGCATGTAAACGCTAAAAGCTTTATGTTTGAGTTGTATCTGCGCATGCCCAGCATCGTGACATAATGCTCCATTAAGTTTTTTCAGCGCCGCAACACATTTTAAATACGCCAACTTCAAAACAGTACCGGTCTGCATCGGAGAGTCATTTATTAATTGCAACATTGAAATATTTTAACATATTTGGAAAGTTAGATGGGCAATAAGTCACTTCCACCCACGCACTCTTTGTCATATGTTTCTTCTGGGCGCCTGTTGGCGGTCGGTACCCAACTCACTGAAGCATCATCGCCACCTGATGAACGGGAATGTGGATCGTCTGCGAATGTCTGAAAGAGTTTCCGATTAGATGAGTCGATGCATGTAAACACCGTGTGGGAAAAGATCACAAGTCAAGTATAGATGCGACTGACATTGCAATTTGGAAAGGTTTAATTCGGAAAGAGAAAAGGAACCCATGTGAACCCACCATGTAGTGACCCACAAACAACATATAAGCGCATCGTTGGCATGGAGATGACAGCCCATTTACACGTGCAGACCAAACCAAAACACACACACACTGACACAACAACAAAAAGCAACAAAGTGCTCACTCAGAGTGGCGTGGGTGTTGGGTTAGCACAAGATGATTTTCCCGAGATCTTGATATATTTGTTTACCAAAGCATTCTATGGAGGATTTTGTTTTATTTGAGTATTTATTTGAATTTATGTCAAAATGGAAATGGAATTTTATTTTATTTTGGTATGTATTTTGTTGTTGTTTTGAATGAAAAGGACATTTTGCTTTTAATATAACAGTATCATGGCTTGTCGCTTGACTGACTATAATAAATGGACCATTGACTCGTTGAAAAACTTTTTGTGGACCTTTAAGATTTGTATTTGAGTACCACTGCTCTAGACAAACCCAGTGGACATTATTTTTCAGTAGGTTCTGGTTCTAGAAATGTTAAAACAGATGCTCTCTCGTGCCAGTTCTCTCCTGAAGGAGAATCTTCGGAATGAGGGAAGAGTCCCATCCTTCATCCTTCCACTGTGGTAGCAGTCTTAACTTGGGAGATTGAGTCCTTGGGGAAAGAGGTTCAGCAGTCCCAGCCTGGCATGGTTAACCATCCCCCTGATCATCAGTTTGTTCCTGATGCTGTCTAACATCAGCAGAAAGGGCCAATCAGGACCTGGAAGCTGCCCTGTGTTGTATCACAGCCTCCACACCCACTTCATGGTCTACACATCTACCACGGATTGAGTATGCACACAATTCTTAACTAGTTCTGCCATATGTTCCTCTCTTTGTTACCAGCCCCCCCTGTTCCCAACCCAAGACGAGGAGATAGCTGTGCCTTTCATCCAGATACATTTAAGCCGCTGCCAGAAGGAGTGGGGAGACATCTCGGCTGCGCTACTCGGACCGCTGACCCTAAAAAGAGGATTGCTAATCAATACAGGATTCCAGCTCCCTACTATCAATCAGTTCAGAAGGTTTGGCTCTCTTCTAAAAACATGCCCCTAAAGATTGATTCTAAGAAATCTCATCCCGTTCCACTGGACCTTTTGAAATTATTAAGATTGTGAATACCTCCACCATTAAGCCCAGACTACCAAGAACACTGATGATTCATCCTTTTTTTCATATGTCTCAGTTGAAACCCTTGCCCTTTGAGCCCTCCAGCTGACCCTCCTCCGACCCCCGGGTCACTTAAGTAGTAAATACAAAACAAGATTTACTTTTTATTTTAATAAATATGGAATGAAGATTGTCAAAATGAAACATCCCAAATAATTTCTGTTGACCTCAAAATCGGTTAAATCTGGGTGGTTTTAAATTAATGTCCCCCGTACTAGCTTAATTTATTCCATCAAATCTGAAAATTGTTATATTTTACTGAAATGTACTGGGTAATCATTAGCAATAATCCCAAGAAACCAGTAATGTGAATCATAGATAGAGGTTGATGTTATCTTTCTCCCTAGATAATGTTTGGCCTGTCCTAGACTAAACAAGCAAACACCGTCTAAAATTGATGCTCCCTTTAATGCACCCATAGTAAAGCTTTCACATGAGTACCATAGCACACTGAATCAGTGAGACAATCGATTCAATCCAGACGCTGCTGCATTACAAGAAAAGCTTCTGCATTGCAGATGGCACTTCTGTATACCATTACAGTATCTCACCGCACAGCAGAGGACATCTAAGTAAACAACCACAGATAAGCACCATGTAGAGATGCAAGTTTTTCCACACAAAATTGAAGATTCACAAAACCATGTCAGATCATACTCATGCACAGAAGCGGGCCGTAAATTCAGGCTTATACACTAATAGTTCCTATAAAAAGTCATGGGACTTGTCCACACTGACCCTCTCAGGCCTACTGCAGCTGACATTTGGATGGCTCACTGAATAATTGATCAGAGAGATCCTGATTGGTCTGCAGTCTCACAAGATACTTCTGCCCTGCCCGTCACCAGTGAATCATCTGGTATGGGTACAGTATGTAACCATTCATGACCTACGAAAGACTCATCCGTAAATACGGTTTTAGTTCATTTTCAGAAACTCTCACGCACACACACACACACACACACACGCCATGTTACTAAATATCCATTACCCCCTTTCTGTGTGCAGAATAGAAGCCCCACTATTACACACTGTTTAACGATGAAATGTATCGCTTCTATAGTAGCCAGATTAGATGAATGTGGAACTCGGAGATTAAAATTTGAACTGCATATTCGGCCGATTGGCAGAAGAGCTGTAGTTGGATCCCATTAAGATCCAGGCTGATTACAGATGAGCTTTTCTGACAGAGAAGAATACTGGCATCAGAATCCGACAAGAAGTGCCCTCAGAGAATGAAAACTTGTTTAACAGACTTAGAAGTAGGATTTGAACCAAGAACCCTTTGCAGTTATACCCCAGTTTGATTTATTTTCCCTGGTAACAGTTGATGCCTCTCACTTCACTGAATGAACTTTTGAGGTGCCAATTGTTATATTATTATCAATATGACCAGAATTATTGTTGGACCAGAATTATCGTGGAAGCCTGAAGACAGATAGAGACCAGAGAGTCCTTGCAATGGTTATAATGGTTCATTATTAAATGAGTCACCATGACAGTTGTTCATCCTTTAAGGAGCTTTAAAAGCAAGAGAGCATAAAATAATTCCTGTCTGATACTTGCCAACCTTCATTATATTTAAAATCACAGTCGGTGATGCTTCCCGATACTGTACTGTAGCAGCGACCGCTTTCTTCTAACATGGTCCGATCCGCCATGAATTTTGAAAGAATATGGACGAGGGTTTGCTAAATCTTCGCAAAAAGCTTGATTTGGAGTAATTAGGAAAATTTCTTTGATGTAATTTGTTATGACTGCTGACAAGAGTAAGTGACAAACATCCAGGCAGGGATATTTTGATCGGCTCTTTCCTACAAATCAACCAAAAGGGGGAGGGAGGATGCCGAAAGATGAAACAAGCCTTGTGGTCTCTCCTGGCTACAACTGATTACATTATTTAAAACAGCACATCCTAAGTTCAAAGAACAAAGAAATACCACTGGCGAAAACTCAGGGATGACTAATAGAAAAGCAATGAGTGCTATGACAAAGTCATTAATGTGGCCATGTCGCCATGGACGAGTGACTCACCTTTTGTAGACTGGTGGGATTCAGCTGAGTTTTGTCTATAATCTTCACCGCTACCTAGAGTGAGAGATAAGACAGGAAAAGACAGGAAAAGACAGGAATAGAAGGGAAGAAGAGAGGAGGGGATGAAGAAAATGACAGGCATGTTATAAGCCAGTTTATTTACATGTTTAATCTGTTTTTGGCTTTCTCATTGAAAATGTGTTCTAACTGCGGCCATTATCGTTAACATAATTTATATAATTGTTTAGTAGTGCCATAATCTAAAATATATATACTACTTATTTCTAAATACATTTGGTAGAAGCACCGGCAATCTCAAGTCTTTTTCGGTTGTTCTCCAGACCCTTCAGCAGCATATGTGAGCTATCATTACCCATCTATGCTCTGGTGAGAAATGTATGCTTGTCAAATGAGTTTGAAGTTGATTTGAACTGCTGAAAGGAAACTCTGAAGCACAGAACATCATTTTCATTTTTCGTAAATAGCTTATCTGGTATTTCTTTAATTTGTATGTATCTTACTTCAGTCATTTTGTCTAGTTGTGTATATTATTTTATGTAACATTAGAACAGTTTAATGTTATCATACTCTGTGGACAGTTTTCAGGATGGGTTTGGAGAGAAGTCTTGAATAAACCATTAAAGAAAAAACCACTTGTGTCTGCCAATGCTTTAAGGTAACTGCACTTACACTTATCAGCCATAACTTTTAGAATTGCCTTTAACTAGTATTGTATAGGTCTCGATTTTCCCCTAATTCAGCTCTGCTATACACTGTGTTCATTTCTCCATCAGAACCAGCATGAACTTTTACAGCAGTCTGTGCTACGGTAGCTTTCCTATTGAACTGGACAACATAGCTGGCCTTCATTCCGCTATTGCATCCAGGAGCCTGGGGCAACCATGCCCCTATAACCGGTTCACCATCTGTCCATTGCTAGACCACTTTGGTAGTTATTAACCACAGCAGATCAGCCGCAAACACCTGCAGTTCTGGAGATGCTCTAACCCAGTCAGAGCATCAAATTGTCATCACAATTGTCAAAGTCACTAAGATCCTGGAGGTTGTCCCTTTTTCCTGCTTTTAACAAATCAAATCCAGACAATCCAATCCAAACCACATATGTTCATACTGCTAAATCACTGAAAGTTGCCATTGTAGAACCTTTTACATTGTAGATTCCATTACTTTCTGTCAGGTGTTTTCTGGGGAGCTGTGGTTAGGTGATTCAACGTTATACCGACCAAGTGGAAAAACTGACAAGGATAAACCTACACTCTAAACTATTCTTACTTAGATTGAATGAGTGCATTTCACTTATAGGTATTGAGTAATGTACTCGCTGTAAAAGAAAGAATTATAAAACTAAGTTCACCTGAATAAACTGGACTTGTAACTTCGAGTTCCTGGAGTGAACACAGATTCTTACTTAAATAATATTTGTGTACTTTACTCATTACTATTTATTATTTCTCACTATACTGTTGATTTAAACTAGCTGGGGAAGTTTAGTAAATAAAAGCTTGATTAAGTATTATTAACATGATCCGTCTTATGTATTTAAAGTCCGGAATAAGTCAGATAATTCCAAAAATTCTCTTTGAGTACATACCCATATGTTTGTTTTAAATTTTTCATATTTTGTTTGTATTTGTTCTTATTTTGACATTTATCATTTGTGGGACACGCCACCCCGACATGTTAAAGATTTTATAGAAATAATATGATGGCTGTCAGTATGAAAGTAGAAATGTGGGTGGATCTGTCTTTTTCTTTGGAAAGTTTATTTTCACCATCACATTACAATAGTAATAGTAAAAAGCTTTTCCTGCATAAATATTTGAAATAATCAAGATACTGATTTGAGGTACTATCGATCACCCATGATCGATCAGACAGGGCAGACGGACATGATGGCCGAAGTGGACAGTCGCTGTTTTAGTATGATTGTGCAGGTCAGTGATATATTGTAGGGTTTGGAAAGCCCTGTTCGGCCAGTCTTTTCCATCCATCTCAATAATCCCCTTAAAGTGCGACCTGAAACTGCAGCTCACATTCTGAGCACTCAGCAGCTTCCACGCCGCCATCAGCTGAGCTTTGCTGACAAGGTAATGTACAGTGCACTTTAAAAATATAATGTAATAACATTGAAATAATATATATGACTTTTTCTTGTTGGACAGTTATTACAGACACAGTTTTTTAGAAAGAATTGATATGACTGTCATCAGAACTGGCAGGCTGGGTTCGTAGTCTCACTTGGAGGTAATTACCACTTCATTTTTAGAGCCGTGCAAAGCTGTAAGGAAGGCCCACATGGTTTGCTGGATAGACAACACTGCTTAAGAGCCACAATGCGTTTCCTAAACTATGTCCTTAAAGACCATTTCACAACATTTAACATGTGTTGGTTTTTATTCTCTGTTGTGTTACTCATGTGAATGAATGGGAGGAGATAAACTCTATAAGATCAAAACTCCTCTCTAAGAAACCACTTCTGATGCAGTTTGAGACTACGATCCGTGACGTTCACGCAATGATGTTCACTGAAATGTTAAGCTTTTCAAGAGATAAAAAGCTGGAGGTGCTAAAAAATGTCATTCTCCAAGATGATATATTGTGGAAAAATGACAAGGAGACAAAGATGAAAATGTGACATTTCTGTTACATCCAGATGTTTTACACAGATGAACAGAGGTAATATTATGCAATATAACAGCAGATAAGTCAAATAGCTGCGATCAAATGATTATGTCATGTTTGTGACATAAACCATCATTATTTAGCATGTTACTGTAAGAATGCTAACAATTGCTAATTAGCAATAATACAATCAGCAGGTGATGCTGCTATTGGGTAATAATTCAAGACTATGTACATATTCATATGGTCTTCTTTCCTACTTTTGCTGGTGTATTGCAGCACATGTTCCTATCTAGACTAAGAGTCTATAAACTGGACAATAGTCTAATCTATGGCATGGTCGAGTGTTTCTTGGTTTTACTAATATTAAATAGATGGTATTTAGCAGATGATGTGACCGACTGGATGTGATTGTTGAAGCTCAGATTAATGTTTAACAAAACACTAAAAATCCTCTGATTCAATGCAACAACATTAGCGTTAAGTAAACCTAATGGTAGTAATCGTAACCACAAACTTTTGTGTCAATTTAAGTTACTCAGTTATGATTAAATTAGAATAATCCAAGCAGCATTGACATTAAAATGCTTGTTCCCCGACAACACAAATCAAGCGCAACATAAACAACTGCCTGACAAATCACAGCTGTTCCCGGCACCAGTTTGCCTGTGCAAACATTCCCTGGATGCAGTCCAAATTATATTTAGAGAATATCTGTTACATGCAACAGATTGAAGAAACAGATTGAAAGAAAAATGAAATGTCTCGAGTAGCAGATGGGTGAAGAGTTTGGCCCTCGAAGAGAAACATTATTCGTTCTTGTAGAATAATGGAGGTGTCCATGAATTCTACACAACAATAAACCAATTAATAATCATGATAAACAATTCTTATGATCAGTCTCATCGAATTAGCACAACAATCCATTGCACTGCACTCAAAGTATCAAAAAAAGTATCTTTAACTCCGAAATACCAGGTAAAATCATCACTAATGTTGTATATTCAAAGTATATGAATAACAACAGCATCAGTGATTTATTTTTGTGCTCTCTTTTGAATTGGTGAACAGATTTTCTCTCTCTAAAATCAATGCCTTGTAAAACTCTCAAGGCCACCAGACTTCAGTAAAACCAATAAAACCCTGACCGCTCTTTAGTAGGGTGGAATGGGAGAAATTACAACTGCTGAATAATATCAGTATCAAATCATTAATTATTATATATTATAACAACAACATTACTGTTACTATGGTTCTGGATATTTTAATAAAGATGCTTCAGTGTATGCAGCCTCAGGCTCCACTCCCATTCATCCTGTTATGGGGTCATCCAGAAATCTGCTGAGGCATGGTGGAGAGCTACGGCATACGTTACTCAGACCTAGGGAAATATCGGCAACATAGTGGCTGTGAAAGAGAAAAGTCTAGCAGGGGGAAGAAAGAGAGGACTGAGTGAGAGTCTGCAAAAAGCCTGCTGTGTGTAGACTAGCAGTAAGCAGCTGTTGAGTGTCTGACTGCTGTCTGAGGGTCGGGGCGAGAACGTACACCTACATGTGTCAGAGTATGTGTCGCTCTATTGTTCCATCATACACTATTCAATGTATGATCACGTTAAACAGTGCCAGTATTTCCATTTTTATTCTCAGAATCAGAGGTGAGATGAATTCATGAATGGTATCAGGTTTTATGTTGGTGTTTTTGTGTGTGTATTGTCTCCCTGATGGACCCAAGGGTGAATAATTCAATCCCACAATTACAAAAGGACAACCTGCATTACTGTTACTTATTTAGTACCTTTTTAACACACAACCCGTAAGCTCTTCTACACATACGGGTAAAAACGTGACTATTTAGATTGAAGACGGGGAGGAGAAAGTGCCTTGCACATGTTGACGTTATAATTCAGCACAGCATCGATGTGATATTTCTGCGATGCAGAGAACTATTTTATCAGAGTATCAAGTGATATCGTCGCATTTACATGAAAGAAAGGCATTACTGTCACAAAGTAGGTAGCAGGATTTGGTGATATGTTTGAAAACACAATATTTACGAGATTGTGTACACACAACTCCATACAACGTATAGAGAGTGTGAATGCCTACCCGTGCCTGAAACCTAATGAATATTTATTTCCTACAAAAAAGTTTGGATTTTTTTTTTTTCAGATTCAGATCGAAGGTCAAAAGAAAGGGCATGTGGTTTGTACTAATGTTTTTAAAGTGTTTAATGTAATGTTACAATTTTTTGGCCTACATGAATAAATATCAATTGATGACACGTTTTTTATGCAAACCTATCTAAACTATACGCACTTCCCTTAGTTTCACTTTCGTTGCGTACATTTGATCTCTTTCCTTAAGTGTGTAAGGAGCAAAAACCGCATTCAAAATTAGCTTTAATTTTCTTTTCATGAACCAATTAATTTGTAATTCAAATAACAAAATAATAATGGATAGTTATTCTGACATATAATTTTTGTACTGATTTATGGAAAAATAACAAACATTCCAATATTCCTACAGAAGCATATTCCATTCACTAAAGAAAAGGACAATTTGTGTGACTTTTCAAGATTACCGAGATAATTATGAAGTTAATTTGATTTGATTTGATTGATTTTTTGATAGATGTTAAATGGTTATTAGCCCTTTCAGGATGTTCAGCCAGAGATCCCAATCGGATCTTGTGGATAGTTGTAGTGCAGAATTTGTCTATCTTAAAGTTAAATTCCTGCCAAAAATTTGCATTTGCGAAACCCAATTTGCGTGCAAACACAGTTCGATTCGTCTGCAAACACTGGTTCAGTCATGTGCAAACAGTGTGATTTGTGTGCAACCAGAGTGTGATTAATGTGCAAACACAGTGTGATTTGTGTGCAAACTGTGGTTGATTCCCATGCAAACAGTGTGATTTGTGTGCAAACACAGTGTGATTTGTGTGCAAACTCTGGTTGATTCCCATGCAAACAGTGTGATTTGTGTGCAAACACAGTGTAATTTGTGTGCAAACACAGTGTTATTCGTGTGCAAACTCTGGTTGATTCACGTGCAAAGACGATGTGATTTGCAAATTAATCACATTATTCACAAACTGATGTTTTCAGTGTTGCACAAAACATGCTTGTGACAACTTCAGCAGTTGAAATATAAAGGACATTTGTTTGCACAAACTTGAAGACGCCTGCCTGCAAGTAGTGGTACCCTCAAGCTGAAAGATTGCGCCAAAAGACACGTGAGGTTTTTTCGTTTTGTGTAGTTCTAATATAGATTATTCTATATGACTTGTGATTGCACAATTGTACTTGTTAGATAAGCTGCAGTTTTGTGTTTGCATTAAAAGAAGACATTAGTTTTTGAATTGTGTTTTTTATTTGCAAATCACATCATGTTTGCACTTGAATCGTGTTTCTTACACGCTTATCATGTTTCATTTGTATGCAAACTTTTGGCAAGAATTTAACTAATATCTGTCCAGGATCAGCTGCACTAATGTGGCATGTTTCACGGAGAGAGATGATGCATATGAAATGCATTTAGGCTCAAATGAAGAGTCAAGAGACATACAGTCAATTGCTAGAGACACAGATATCCATGTTGTGTTTTTCGGATTTGATACATCATTTTGAATTTGAATCAGGAAAAACAGTGTAAAAAAATCCCAAGTGTCCACGATATGTTTAAATATAGTACAAGTTCTCAATTGTAATGTTTGCATTAAAATGTTTTTTTTGTGTGTTTCGTAACAAGAAACCAGATGAGACATATGGTACGAGCAAGTGTTTCGTCAGTGCAGTTAATCGTGTGTGTGAGCACGCGTGCGTGTCTGTGTGGGTGTGTATGTGTGTGTGTGAGCTTGCGGTTTGAAGTCACCCTGTTCAGCAGACAAGGACACTCTGTTCCATAAATGCGGCCCTGCCTTCTTATAATGTTTTTCTATCGCATTTATACTTTTTTATGTTTTAGCTGACATAAAAATTCTTACTAGGCTCAGGGTAGGTTTAAGTGTTCTCTACTTTCCACCTGTTCCCTTTCTCCCTCTGGTCCCTGTCTTTGCATTCTGATGAGACGGCAAAGCTTCTAAGACACACAATGCTGCACCTGACCTTCTCAGCAAACAGCGGCTCGCATATCCAATATGTCTATTTAACATTAGACCTACAGGAATTAGATTGGGTGGAATTGTTACTGGGTTGACCTGGGAAAGTATTTAACCCCCTTAGCACTCTGATACTACCAAGAACATAATGAAAGTCAGAGGATTGAAGTAATCTAGTATCTAAGAAAAATGCAATGATGATAGAATAGACAGAGGACATCTGAGATGGATCGGTGTTTGCTGTTGGACCTGCTGAGTGAGAGATATTCAACAGAATGTGAGCTTTAGTTACCGACACACCAAAGCAGGACTGCTATTCCTCTGACAAACCAGCAGTGTTTGAAAGTACTCAAATAAAAGAATACAAGTTTTAATTCCTCTCTCCCCTTTTTTCCTTCACTCAATCAAGTGACCTCATTGTTCACTTTTGCTCGCTTGCTCTGATCAGATTTGATAATCATGATGGTTCAATATCTTTTCTATAAATGACCTTGATCTGTTCTATCTGAAACCGATCACATGAGCCATCTACATCATCAACAAAAACGCCATAATTGTGAGACAGCTCATCATATTCAAACCGAAGTGGATACATTGTAGCGAAAATATATGCAAAACATTGTTGTCGGGAGGACAGTAAACATTGGATGCTCAGTGGTTTAGTGGTTAGCACCGTTGAAATTTGCATGTCCTCATGGGAACACTTGGTTGTTCTGGTTTCTCCCACAATTTAAAAATATGTAATATAAGTCAATTTGTGACTGTAAATAACTCATGGGTGTGAATGTGAGTGACAAATGGTTGTTTGTCTACACGGTAACTTGTCCAGTGTGTGTCCACCTCTAGCCCCATGTCAGCTGGCATAGGCTCCAGAAACCCCTCGTGTGATCCCCAACTGGATTATCTTCTTCTGTTTATTTTATTCCACCATAACTGTGAAGGTCTAATCACAATGTAATAACACAAATACACCTGATGAAGAACAAGATACATATCTTGGCACTCCCAGGTTTATATTGAGACGCTTGTCTGAAAGCTTTTTAATAGCTTGGACCGACCTCCAGCTGCAGCCGTCTGAAATTCAGTGAAATGGTTGGGGTGGAGGACCAAGATGTTTTGTTTTTAATGTGGCATTAGTAGTTTTGACTGCTACTGTTTTGCTGCAAGTCCAACAAATCACCTATCATAAATCAGTTTGCTATCCTTTTTGATTTGTCTTATAAACCAAAATGTGATCACAGTGGCGGTCTGGTATTTGACTTTGCCAGTAAATGATCCATGTTGTTCAGGTCAAAAGTTAAGTGCCTAAAGACATAGTCAGAATTACTAAAAATTAATTTAATTCTCTGCTCATAGTGGGACCAGATGCAAAGAACAGACCTCAAAGTACTGTCAGTAAAAGCGAAAAATGTAACGATCAAACCAATCTGCATAAGGCCAGGACCCGAAGTGTCGAACGAAGTGCCCCGTCAGTCTTGACTGATCCTAGCGACCCGCTGATCAGGGAGTTCAACTATATTTCATCTGACTGTAGATACTGTTTGCCTTACTGTAGGACGATAGATAAAAACATTCATTTGTGCGAGCTGCCATTGGTCTTGAAAATACTACTGTGATTTGTTTGATGATGATATTTATTGCATATTTACTATTGTTCAGCTGAAGCCGGCGTAAACACTGCTACAAGAATGTGACTATGGGGAATCATAAAAGTTTCCTTTATCCATGATTCTATCATTGACCGATGTCAGGCAAACATCAAAATGGTAGAAAGTGGAAACGGAGATGAAATATATTTCACATTCATACAACTGTTTTTGTTGAATGAATGGAAGCAATTGTAACTATTATGCAAAGTTACTGGGCTTAGCTTAAATAATCACATTCAAGTGACAGGTTTACAGATAACGGATATCCAAAGAGAGCACTGAAAAGTTTTCATTTCATTTATTTAATCCGGCCAGATAGACACTTCAATCTTAAGAGTATCCAAACCTGAGAATTAAGAGAGAAGACGGTCCACTAGGTCAACTGGTCATGAGACTAATGCCAGCTTACATTACAGATTACATGAGCTATGAAATCACAAGATTATTTTTAAAATTGAGATTCCCATGACATCATCAAGACTGATGATATTGCCATACTGATCTGCCTATATGCATTTTACAAAGAATGAGGTCTACAAAGCAGTCCTGCAGGGACATTCATTCTCCAATTCACTCTTCTTGCGGCAACCCACCTCTCCTGTTATCCTTCAAGTAAAATGTGACGTGCTAGATCAGGGTGTCAGACTAAATCCCATCAAATTGGCCATGTCTAATCTGAGGCATTATGACAATATTATTTTTTATTATATTTAATCATTTTATAAAATTCTGAAAAAGTCAACAGAATAGAAAATAGGCTACTAGAATTACTGATTAAATTCAAAATAGATCAGAATAACTCTTTTTTATTTCTCCCTCTCTAACGACATAGTTTCACGGAATATTTTTCAATGAAAAAATTGTATTCACAGGCATCACTACCAGCCAGAAAACTATATTTTTCAAGTTACACATTACATCTAAATGCAATTGGTTTTCAATTTGCAATATCCAAAAAAAGGAACTTTAAATTACCCTTGGTAAATTGTTCGGCTGATTTGGTCGTTTCTTTCTTCTGCCACAATAAAACAGTAAGAGTAGACTGTTGCTCCTCGAATGTGCTCCCGCAGTCAGGAGCAGCTGCTCCTCGGGAAACAGTAAGGTGCATGGCACATTAAATGTAAGCAACTTCATGCGTTTTCTTGTTTTTGATGTAACAGCACTGACACATATTGAAAGAGGGTGAACGCAACTCGTCAGTTAATTAAACGCGCTTTCTACTTACTAATCCGCGTATGCGACTTACTAATAAGTTCTTCATTTATCATTTTAACCCACTCATGTGCTCTGTAGCATCTCTTCTAAGGATTAGCCTAAAGTTCATTAGACTGACTGGATAAACGCTGATATGTGACAACAGAGAAGCAGGGAGAAGTGCTAGCGCTCTTGATTGACAAGCAGGCAATCGCAGTGCATTCTAGGATTTTAGCATCTGTGGTGTTTGTTCTGTATACCAGCAGACCAGTTGTTGTAAAATGAGATGTTGTCTCACGATATAGTCGTTGTGCGGGCTGGTTGTGTCCCACGGGAATGAGTTTGGTACTAGATGAAAAGGCAAGTTAATATTTATGTGAGTGTTAGTGTAGTGTTTTATGTTGAGACCCCCTCAATCCAGTACATAACCTGAAGTATAACTTTCGGATGGTAGACCATTAGCTGGTTGTCTAACAGTTGGTTGGTTCTGATAGTTTGCTTCGTATATTTATAGATTTGATTCTTGTTGATCATAATAATAGATCATAAAAGAAAGTTTTAAAAACCTGCCTGTGATAACATGGCTTGTTTTGAAGGGTTTATGTGACATTATTTAGAGCTACAGAGGAGCTACTGTTCAGTATTTAATCTCATATTTAAAATAAATATATTAATTGGATTGGATTTCTTTGTCATTTTAACCTGCTATGTTAGCTATTCTAGGGGCGGCTATTCTGGGTCTGTAAATACTTCACTCTACCAAGACATTTGGGCCAAACCTTGGCCCGAGTTCCGGTGCAGATTTCTCCGATTGTTTGGAGGGTTTATTCAGAGTGAAATTGATCCAATTCTCCTCTTCGTTGAACCTGACTTATCTTATCTTATCTACTCTGAACTTAAAAACTAAAGGCTCAGTTGTAATATTAGAAATACTCAGAAAAGTCATGGCAAGGAATGACGACAGGAAAAACTGTCACTATTCAATAGGCGAGGGTGTGTGACAAATGTCTGTCATCTCACAACGCAGAAACACACAATTTAAGATAAATATGGAACATTTACCTTAATTAATCTCTCAGATTTAAACAAAATTTAATGGCATAAATAATGCCATTCTTCTGCACCAACCAATATTTTGAAAAATAAACCCTTGGCCAAATTGTTCCTATATGCCCTTTAAATGTTACTAAACTACCAGACAAAACCGCAAAACAGCTGAAATTGGGATTCAAGAACAAAAGGATGATGTTAAGGTCATTTTGAATATTCAAATTTTGTTTAGCTGAGCTCAAATGAATTGTAAGCAATTGTGAGAATTAACTGCTCAAACATAATATTTGATGTCAATCTCTTTGGTTTTGATTATAAAATATTAGTAGATATGATATGTCAAATTGGCATGAAATTTCATAGACGGAACAATATGGATACAGTGTATGTGGAATAAAAAAAGTTGTCTCACCTCTCGTCCTGTCAGGACATGACGTGCTAGCTTCACCTTGGCAAAATTCCCCTTCCCAATGGTTTTCAGGAGGCGGTAATTGCCAATATGAGGGTGCTCCTCTGTGGAAGTGAAAGAGTTGCGGCATCTCGGCAAGCTGTGACGACTCGCAGACTTTGTTGGTGGGACAGGGGGTTCAACAAAGCCATCCACTGACGAGTGCTGCAGGAAAAAGCCACACATGCAAGGATCAACAAAAAACAAAATTCCCTGACTGAACGTTTTGTTTGCTTAGAAACCCATATCATATTCTAGCCTCTCTCAGATTGTCTTTTTGCCAAACGTGGACCCTTTCCACCTGCAAGACTGCAGCGGAGGGCTGCAGTGGATGTTAGCGTTTGCCAAAGCTGGGATGTTTGCTGTGCAAATACAAATTACCACATTAACCTATACCTATAAAGGGGATCCTATGGAGTTTCGTGAGTGCATATTTTGAACCACTTAGTAATGCCCTGCATGCAAAACATTTTAGAGAAGATCCAGACACCCTGCTATGTCTCTGTGACCCCTTAACCTCCAAACCTCCAAACCTTATCAGCTGCAGGGCAACACTTGTAAACGGAAGAAGGTGAACTGCTTTGTGAATCTCTGCAGAATGTGTGATACAGAGTATGGAGTTAAAATTATGTTAGTCGCTACATAGCCGAACCTGATAACAGCGAGTGTCCCTGTGATATAGCATGTGAAAGTGTATAAAGAACAGCACGCCATAACTACAATGCTAGCACAGGCTAGACAGGAACAGTATCTGCTAGTCTGTTTCTTTTCCTCTATAACAGCTACTGATGTCACTCCAGGTCAGAGATCACATGATCCTGAGCGCCACACCCAGCTAGAGAATAAAGCCTTGGTCTGATTACCCAGACTCCTGTACTCCTGTTTCACTCAGAGAAACGCTACACCCTGCAAGGTGCGCATCATGTCAGCTATGCTACACTCTGACAGAGGGAGACCTATACTGCAGGATTCAAACACTCCTGTGAGTGTCTGTGTATGTATGTGTGAGAAAGAATGGATGGCATGGAGAAATTCAAATATGATACTGGCCAAACCTCCTTGTGTCTAATACACCTTAACCCTCTTTAAAACTTCTATTAGAGAAATCTGTGCTGCCTGGAATGAAATCTGTGCTCCCTGGGGCGACAGTGGCTTAGAAGGTAGAGCCTTCTGGTCTCCCGACCTTTTCTGAAGGTTTGTGGCTCGATTGGCTCCTCGATCTTTCAGCAAGATACTAAACCCCAAGTTTCTCACAATAACTGTTCCATTGGTGTGTGAACGATGGTTTGAATGGTTACCGCTCCTGATGAGCAGATGGTCCCTTTAATGGCAGCCTCTATAATCACTGTATGAATGTTTGTATGAATGCTGCCTTGTTTTGTAAAAATGCTTTGAGTAGTCAAGCAGTAAGGAAAAGCGCTATACAAGTACAGTACCATTTATCTAATAGGAATAGCCTGATTATCAGAGAGAATAATTCTTCATAAACTGATAAGTCCATCCATTTTCCATGCCAGGTTGGTTTTGGGCAGGGGGTGTTGTTCTGCTGGACCCCATCCCTGCTGACATTGGGCGAGAGGCGAAATATACTCCAAACAAGTGACCAGCTCATCATGGTGCCACGGTATGCAATATAATTTAATATTATGTGTTGATTATCTGGTAAGTAATCAGTATGTGACGTAATACACCATGACTCATATTAGGTGGAGTAAAAACTACAATATTTTCCTACAAACTGAAATAAAAATGGAAGAAGCAGCAAAAATACCTCAAAAGTACTTGAATACATTGTACTTCACTGTTACTCTACATTTTGACACTGAGATTTGTGTTTTTACGACCATTAAATATTTCAAATACGGGTTATTGACCTAACAATCTGTATCATTATTGTCCCAGAGAATTTTTTCAACATCACACGTGAATACACACAAACATGCATATACTGGCTGCAAATTCTGTACAGTAACCAAGGGCCAGCTAGACAGGCCGCTGATTTTGGAACATTATTACTATACAAATACACAAAGTTAGTTTCACTCGTCCATCTATAAACTCCCAAATACTAACCCACTACTATTACTACTCAATTTTGTCTTCAGGGAGACAAGACACACAAAGCAATCCTATGCATTTGCACGGACACACATAAAAATAAGAAAGCCAGGAGAGAACATCTTCGATAACGCTGCACTAAAAGCCACTCGTCTCCGAGTAATAAGCTATTATGCATTGCAGTTCGGCTTCTAGTGGGCCCTGAGGCTGCCTGAAAGAATCCAATGGAGACAGGCTAGGCTGCCTGATTACTGCCAGCACTGCTGGGCCAGTGCTATTATAGCTGTCTGCAGATAAATTTCTAGGAGACCTATAGCAGTATTAAACTGTTAGACAGCTACTTTAGGACGTCTGCCTCAGTGAACACTGGCAAAGATGCACATTCATGTGAAGTAAAGGTTAGGGTTTGTTGAATTGTTATTATTATATATAAAAAAAAACATGGTTGCATGTTTGTTGCTGAGTTAAGCAGGACTGAGTTGCTTTCTTGATGATGAGTTCCAGGATTTTGCTCTTTTCACAGAAAAAGTTGTCTGAGCCAAATGGTGTTTTATAGAATAACCCTTTAATTGTTACCGCTAAAAGCTACTCTGGTGGATCCACTGCTGCTCACTATTCTTCTGATGTATTTACTGATATATATTAGAAAGATTTTATGAGAGAATTTGTATTGATGTATGTTTTCACGAAAACTGGTACCTTCATAAAACTTTGTAAATCCGCTGTATCTTTCATATCTATGACTCCTGTTTGCCCAAGAAGTCATACAATCACTTTACCGAGTGTGTGGCAGTATTTTTGGATTAAAAAAATATAATTTAAGATACTTCCCAAAAATAAAACACTTCATAAACTAGTACTTTGTACATTATGAGTCAACCCTATAAGTAGCCTGAAAGACTGTGAGTCGTTGTCAACAAAGAGTAAAAGCACAGTAACGAAGGAGTAAACGTGGTAATTCTGATGGGATGCTTTGGAGGAAAGTACAAATCAGAGTCACCATAGACACTGACCCTGATGAGCAAATTTTAATTAAAAAGGTCCAACCTTACAGGAATGTTGATTCTGTTTCTTTAATCTGATTAATTACTGGACCACACACAGGTAACACTAAGTTATAAACCAGGTTTGCATTCCAGGATAGAAGTTATCAAATGTGCAAGACCTACATAACCACAAACGAGTATCTGGCCTTAAATGTGTTGAAGCACGTCTTATTTGACGATGTTGTTTAGATTCACAACTTACCAGTTACTAGTCATTTACTTGTGTAACCATTTAACCATTATTTCACTAGTACCTGATGAGGATATCAGAAACAGTATTTCCCCTGACAGCAGTGAAATCTCCTCTCCTGTTGTCTCTGCTCTCATACTGTGTAGAAGAGTCAAACTTTTAAGTTTAGAATGAAATGACTGTTAGTTAGCATGTTACACTCAAGAATATTTTGTCTTCATAAATGTGTTTTCTTCAATCATTTTTCTGCAAAAAGCGTAAAAAAATAACAATTGCAGTTATTCTTGACAATTCATTGATAAAGCCAATTAATAAACTTTTCCAAAATAGTGAGTGCATTTCCTGCATTTTGAGGCATCCATGATGTGAAAATATCAATTCTGCAATCCTTGACAATAATTAAAATTCTCTTAGACAACAACATTTGCAGAGAGGTGGAGGAACAGGTCATTTAAACGCCACCTTTACATTATAAAAATTATGAAGCTCTAATTCTTATATGTAAAATGAGGCAATGATGAGACAGACAAGAGCACATTTCTGTCTGCTTCTCCAGCCCATCAGTGTCGTGGCAGCAGAATAATAATAACAGGCTCCCTCCACCTCCTCCTCCTCCACCACGGCTCTGAGCGTGCAGCTACCACAGCGCCCATAGGTGATGGATGTCACATTGCGATGCTACCAAGGGTTGCCATTGAAAAGTAGGACAACATCCTCCCCCACCCTCCGTAAATATTGACGTCGTGGACGAGAAAATACCCCCGGTTGCACCAGTGAAGCGACAGCGTTTCCTCACGGCCCACTTAAAGCTCGGTTTGTGCCGTTAACGGTAGATAACTGACGCAGTGCGTTGTTGACCAGCCCTGTTGTGTACGGAAACCGGAGCAGACGTAACCCGGCTGCACCTCTATTCTCGGTTGATCCCTGCTTGTATTCCCCTCACAGAGAGAGAAAGAAGGAAAACAGAGCCCCCTTTGGTGGAGCCGCTAAAAAGCCACACAGCTAAACCCAGCAGTGCGCAGAATGATCACATCCCTGGAGATTGTTGATTCCGTTTTGCACGTCCGGTGTGGCACCGGTATCCCTGAATGGCAACACTTACATTCTCGGTGTCACGCTCGTTCACTGTTGGCAATGGCGTTCTGGTCGACATCTTGTGAGCTTGGCAGGCCGCTGAGCGATCCGGCGGGCCGGGCTGAGCGGAGAGACACGGTGCGGTCCGTCGGGGAGAGCGGAGTCTCCGTACCTCTCTACATCCCCTGATAAGTCCGCACACAGCCGCCTTTTACCGCAGCATAGCGCATGGGGCCTAGCAGACACGCCAGTCTCTCTTGTAGGCTTTGTGCACGTCTCTTCAGGTAAGCTAGTGGCAGGGTGGAAGGGAGGAAAGAGAGGCTGAGAGACAGAAGGAGGAGGGAGAGAGGGGGAGAGAGAGAGAGAGAGAGAGAGAGAGAGAGGGGGCAGGCCAGGAAGATGTGTCTGTAGCGGACGGGCCTGCGCAGGGCATCTCAAACCTCCTATCAGGAAGGATGAATGGCTTTCTCTCTCTCTCTCTCTCTCGCTGTCTCTCTCTCTCTCTCTCTCGCTGTCTCTCTCTCTCTCTCTCTGTCTCTCTCTCTCTCTAAGTGCGCGCGCCGGCGTCTCACGCACACGCATCTCTTTTGTCTCGTCTTTATTTCACATCATTCTTGTCCTCACAGTTTGGGCCGTTGTCCATCAGATCCGACCCGCTCTAATTCTAAGGCGTGGACAGCCTGTTAAACTGGTCCAAACTACTTACTAATGACGCACGAAGATGGTTTTATAGTATTGTTAAAAATTATGGCTGTATCTCTTCTCTCTTTTTTTTTTAAAAATATATCTTTTTAGGGAAGCAAAACTTGTTTGAAAAGGACTGGGGACCATTTACTGTTTTTTTTGTGAAAAGTAGATTAATGGAGAGGAGGAATGAACTAGCTGATGAAATCCTACAATATGATTTTATTTGAAAGACCTGATTTGAACAGACTCTTAGGAGCCATGTATGTGCAAACGATACGCTTGTGATGTTTGTTCATCGGTGCCACATTGTGTACTTTGCTTGATTGTCTTGTGTGTATAAATTAAAAATGTACTATATTACATATTACATTTTACATATTGCTTGAAAAATATGTCTTATTACTCTTATCTGTGTGCTTGTGATATTGCTGGATGTGTCTCAACACCTTAAGAAGTGTGCAGTACCTCAGTGATTTACCGCTGCATGTGGTGTTTGAATATGACAATGAGGTGAACTGTCCAGAGAGAGGCCTACTTCAAAGGTAAACCTGTGACACACTAAGCTGGACGGACTTTGCCATCTGTTGGATGACTACAGCAGTACACACTCTCCGTTCCTGCAGCTATGACTGTGTTAATATCATACTGAGAATTAATATCCTCTCGGTGAACACGGAGCAAATATACGATTCACAGATATCTATTTTTGTTTCTACTCACACAAGAATTCATCATCTGCACCCCTGTGGGTGTGGTGATGATGATAGGACATGATAAGATAAGTGTGCATGCACAGTTTGCTCACTAGATGTCAGGATGCATCTTGAATATGTCACGCACTTGCAGTGTTTGGCATGTGGGAATTACTTTTTGCTTTTATTCTTTCTCATACAGAAACATTATTGAGCCCCCAATGTATATTAGGTTTATTAGCAAAACAAAACATTTATGCAAGATAAATAAACAAGAATATTTTAAATAGCTCTTTAAAACATATACCAAAAGTGTCTCAAGGACTTTGGAAAGTGCTTGAGACAATTTTTTTGCGATGATCTTCTGCAAACAAGATGCATCTGACAACAGCCTCCAGCAGCATTCTTGAGGAATGTTTTCCCATTCCTCATGTACAAAGGCAAAGCCAATTCTGCAATATTACTCCGTGTATGTACTGCCACAACCTTCCTGAAATCCCTCCTGAGATTTTCTGGATTTCTCTCCTGAGATTTTCTGGATTTTCTCACTGAATATCGATACACAACTGGAACCAAGCCTTGGTGATATGAGGTTTGCTTGGAACCTCATATCTCAGATCCTTTTGTTCGTATGGACTGTCCACTGATGCTCAACCTCCAGTTTGCTCACAGATGACAAAATGTTTTCTTATAGGATTTCCTGATCCTGGAATCAATCTTACACTCTACAAGTTGCAGGTGTCCGGTGCCGAAGGAAACAAAGCCACAGCTTCACTGTAGGATAAGAACATATGCTTCATTCTTCCTCCTCCAGACATGCTGCTCCTCCATGGGACCAAAAAGTTACAGTTTTGTTTCATAGGTCCACAGAACAAAATCGCAAAGCTTCTGTGGTTCATCAAGATGGTTTTCAAGATAGTGGGGCCAATTTGTCGGGTGTTTTTTGGTCACCAGTGGCAGATATCCAGGAGTTTGGTCATGGAGCCCATTTTAAATTTAGTCTTAAACAGAGAAATAGTTGGGACTCTACGGCTAAAGTACACATATGAAAGTTGGCACAGTGTTATAACAGCAACAGAAAGTTACTTTTTTTGCTGAATCTCGATAAAAACTGTTGGTTGCAAATAGCTCGAAAATATCATATTTTGACAGTTATCTAAATATTAATTTTGGGTTGGATAATTTTGCCTTCCGGATGCATGAATGAACTGTCCTGCTATGTTGTGATGAGGAGCAGTCAATGCCCCAGAAGTCCTTGCCCATCACAAAGTCTGTTGATTGAGATGACACATCCTTTTTATTTTTTTTCATATATGTCTGTAGCAGTATTGGGGATATCCGTACGACAATCCACCATCCCGGGTGTTGCATTACATGACGCATGGATAATCTCACGCAGCCGAGAGGCCCCAGCCTTAACAATGACCACAACGTGAAACACGTATCACAATGACTGATGAACATAGAAAGACACTGAGAACAGTAGGTCTGTATTTGTGTGTCTGAGGAATCTGTAGTTTATTTTTCACCACAACACATACTCAGTTTCTCCCATCTAGCAGAATAAGGTTATAACTCTGTTATATTTCTTTGAAAACTCTTTGTCCACATGCCGCTTTTAGTGAAGAATAGCACAATGTGCAAAAGGATGGCTCCACCAAACAAAACCTTGAAAGTTGGCATGAAGATGAGCATTTTTGAAATTCTGTATCTGATCCCAGCATGGATTGGGTCCCAACATAGCAGATCTTATCCTCTGTGATCCCTAACAACTGGGATTATTCTAACCCCCATCCTGTTAGCACCAGTGAGATATCTGGCTATTTTAGATTTGATGACACTGACACAGATATGGATGGATGTTTATTCCTTCATTTATCTGGGGATTCTTTTCCTCACATGTGAACTTGTTAAGGTTACTCTTAAGTAACTCAGTTTATACTGGTGGCCTTGTATTTAGTCTTGACTACACTGCTCCTGAAGCGCACAAGAAGCCCAGTGTTTGTGCGCGAGGTTTCCATTATGTACCTGAGCTGCACTGCTATGGAATGTAATAGGCACTGACACTGGTTTAATGAGTGCATGTACACCCATGGCCATATGCAATTACATGCTCTCAAAGGCAACCATCAAAAAGAGGCAGCTGTTTACTGCTATTCATCATGGATAGTCATACAGTTAACTGTATTTTGCAGGCCAGGGGGTGAGAGGAAAAAGTAGAAAGACACAGAGAGAGGGGAGGCTAAACTAATTAAGAGACAGATAGCGGAGTAACATCTGTCAGCATTGGCAGTTTACCATAGCTCTTCTTGTATGACTCAGTTTCACCAGTGAAAGTCAAGCCACACTTTTAACAGTGGCTAACAATGTTTGCACACACCCTGCAGCAGAGTGGGAAATACCATGATCAGCCTCTTCAGGAAGGATACAGTTTTGTGCCTCTCACATATTGCCATTCATTCAGACCCAAGTCTATCTGAAAATGAAACACCTGTTTCACTAGGTTCAGATGCCAGATTCTAGATCACTTTATTCAAGATTTTTGCATAACCTTTTTTCAATATCATGAAAAATATATATAAGAGCAATTATCAACAACTCATTATGTTCTGCTGTAATGCTCAGTTGATTCTAGATCAACATGTATTATACGTTTGATGGTATGTGTTTGACCACGGGTACAAGGCATTGCCACCAATACGAAGCTGAGATAATACAGGTCATTCAAAGGGATTCATGTATCTATGACATGTCCACCCATGTTCTGTAACTTGCTTATCCTGCTCAGTTGTGGAGCAGGAGCCTATCCAAGCCCTATCTCATGACACAGACAATCATTCATGCTCACCTTCACATTCACAGGCAATCGAGGGTCACCAATTCACCCATATTACATGTTTTGGGACGTGGGAGGATGCCGATGGACTCGAAGAGAACACTGTGCGGCCCTCTATGTAAACTATGAAGTTGTATTCAGATCTTGATCCACAATTACTGATAAACTACTGATGATAAACACAAGATCCAAAATGCTAAAAGTAGGTGTCCGGGGACAAAGAATTAGGTAGTATTTCTTCATTTGGCTTTGGGCAAAGCAGAGGAAAGTAATTTACCCATGCAAACATTGCCATGGTATGTGCTATGACTTGGCTACAATGATACAACAACTGTTTAGTAGAGGTGTTAGTTCTCTTTCTATCTGGTTGTTGATTTTTTTTTTTCAATGGACATACCCCCTTGAGTGTTAGACCATACAGCCACAAACCCTCATCTCAACTCTCACTTGTTTTTGGGATCAAGAACAAATGTCAAATAATTTGCCACTCAAAGAGAACAAAACTATTTATGTTTAACATTATTTAATTGTGGTATATAATGGCTTTGGGTTAGGGTTAAAGATCATGAGGCAATACCCAGGAGGGTTAAAAGATTACAACACCAATTCAGGATAACACTTCGATACAATAGAACTGTCAGACTGATGGCTTTAGCTGAAAACAAACTCTTTACACTGTAAATGCAAATCAACTGCCAACTGTTACATCAGAGATAGAGGGATATAATGGGATCTGCTGCTCATAGACCCTTGAGCAGAGATTGAGCATAAAACCACAACGCTTTGGCAAACTCTCTTTTTTCTAACCCTAAACAGCCAGCATTTTATTTGTCAAACCTAAACCTTTCTGCCCCGACTAGTGCTGTTCATTGTTTAGGTGCTGACATCACTTAAAGCCATTTCTAAAACTTCATCCAGTGCTTCTGGAGACATGAAAGACTTATTACACATTTATACTCCCGACTCCTGTAAATAGAGTTGAATATATAAATTTGGTGGAATCCCCCATCAAACTACAGAAATATGTAATATATAATCTATTTTTGGATTACGAAACATAGTCTTATAGATAGAATTGAGTCAAGCTTTTAATTTACAGAAGATTTGCAGTTTTCCTCTCTGACTGAAATGAAATGAGAGACATGAATGTGTTGGCTCACATTAGACTCATTAAACTTCACTTTGAAGCCATATGTGCCGACACGATCCAGTCCAGTTCTAGATAAATATAGTCAAGTATGAATTCTGTACCTTCTAAAATTTGTCCCTGCATGTTTTTAATTCTAATTGGTAGTTTTAAATCCCAATCCTCAATTCAGTTAATAACACAAAAGCTATGAAAAATAAAAAAGTTTCTATAAATAATAAAAAAGCCAAACAAACATTCCTGCTTCTGAAACCTATTAACTGTACGCCTTACAAGGCAGAGCTTGCACTCGGCTGTCTGCTCTGACAAGTCAATATAACCCACTGGTATGCTGAATATTTTTGGAAGTCACGATAGATATGACTGGGGAGGAATTTGATCAGGCAGAGAGCCAACCTTCTGTTCATTACAGAGCTTTCCAGCAACACACCCTCCTGGTGAGCACACCTCAACCTGAGGAAAAGTATTACTGACTGGCACGTCAAGAGCCTGCGCCCATTCTTGGATTCCCCTTACCTGCCCATCTTCATCGCTGTCACCCCATTGCATGTGCCTCTCAATGTCTTCTAAGTGGCATTTAGCTGGATGGCAGGGAAGTGGAAAATATGAAAGAATCCAAAGTAGATAAGAACTGACACGATGAGAGAAATTGGTTTGAGTGAGAACCTCAAGCTTGTGCAGCAAAAATGTATACGTAAACTTATGAATGCATTTTTATACAGAACAAGGATGCTGGATTTTACCTCCCATCATCAACGGGAGAAACATCTGTGCCACCGTGTCACCCTCAGCCATCATCAATTCTGACAATAATAATAATAACAATAATTTACCACTGTGATTTTCTTATATGACATGTCAAAACTGACGGTGGAAAACACCCTCCACACCTGCACAGGTGTTTTGATTCATCCTGATTACACAGCTGCTCAGCTTGAAGGTGGGCGGCGCTCTGGTAGCCTGAGAATGATCTGAGGTCACCAAACTGGAGTGGCTGCAATAAAGGCATGAACTGTCTATAATTAAGGTTGCAACAAAATGAACAGGAGATTGAAAGAGATGCCCATCAAGTACAGTGCAAACACTGCTACAGAGTCATGGGTCCTAATCCGGAAAAGAAGTGTGTCGATGGAATCCTTAACATAAAAACCCATGCCTTTTCTTTTAGTTTAATCTTTTCAAATGTTCCTCTCTTAATGGATTCGTTTTTATTATTCTGCCACCATCTGCATGAATGGTGGCAGAATGCCCCAACCTCATCATTTTCACCAATTTGGATTTGTAGCCGTATTAGAGTGTTAGAGATGAAATCCGCTATTTAATAAAGAAGAAACAGTTGCTTGTTTCACCACAGGTACAAATATGTCCTCTTTTCACTCAGCGGCTAAAGATAAACACAGCATTGTGCAGCACTAACCCTCAGAGGAGAAATATAAACTCTTCTATGATATGAACTTCATAAAAGGAAGTAGCGTTTACTGTCACTGTACTCGTGGATAATCATCATCCTTGCATATCATTCCTTGTAATTATGACTTATACTCAAAGGCTTCCCTGGAGAGCTAAAAACGGTCAGGTACATCATGGTATAAGAACTTTCTTCGAGAAAAAGGCCTATTAATTGTCAGGATATAATTACATTTGCATCAACCCCGAGGGCCCGTCGAGTTTTGTCATTTTGAGTTACTGCTCCAAACTATAATTAGGGAATGTAATCACATAGGTATGGACCTCCAGGATTTATTTTTCAGCCTGACTGAAGGTTGATCAAAATTACGTCTGTGGTTGGATACCAGGCAGGGAGTGTTTACGACCTGGCTTGTGTTCAACAGCCACATGCAGTTGCACATGGCACCATCGTTCATAATTTACATACACAAACATACAAATGTTTGTTTCATGTGTAGATATTCTTGTTACCTTAGGAGTGATTTCTTCAGTGGTGTGTTTGTCTCTGTGAATGACCTTTGCTATGCCATACCCGTGTGCCACTCTTGCCCGTGTGAACAAATGACCTCATCCCATTACATCTTTCCGGCCTCAAATTTAATCTAACAAGCTCGTCTCTCTATATTTCTCACCTCTTCACGCACACTCTAGACATGAAAGGAACATAATGTATTTTTTGTTAAGTAAAACAACTTCAAAATAATGTTGAGGGTGCAATGATATATGGTGCCCCTCTCTTCAGTGGGGGTTCCAATGCCTAATTTCCACCATAGTGGGAAAGGTCACTATATTTACTGATGCCAAGGCAGTTATGTTTTCACCTGTGTCCATTGGTTGGATATTGGGTTGGTTACTTGGCTTGCTGCCTGGCTGCCAGCAGGATTACACAACTGTCTTGGAAAAGAACTCATTAAATATTTGGGCGAAGCAGTATAAAGCGACATCCATGATCTCCTTTCCCTTTCTTTAGCATTTCTAGATAAGGCCTTTTTCAGCAGGGCTATGAGTCCAATTTAAAATAAGGCTTGATTAACCCTCTGGAGTCTGAGGCTGTTTTGGCATTATCCCTAACCCAAAACAATTATAAACCACATTAAACTATGTAAAACATGACAATGTTTGGTATCATTTTGTAGCATAACATCACTATTAACTGTAAATTATTTATTCACTGTGGCATACTGTATTAGTATAGTTAATAGAAAAATATGTAGGGTTTGGTTTAGAGATCATTTAGGTTTGATATACGTATCCAGAGGGTCTGGGGCGGAACTAATGGGGTGGCATAGGAAATAGGACTTGGATATAGGCCTTGGACTTGCCTTGCCATCCCAACTACAACCCCCATTTTGATCATGCCCCGCTGTCTGTAAAATGCAAGAGTATATATTTATCCATATACAGTATATTAATAAATAACATACAATGCCACCCCTCAAATTTTTTCCAAGCCACTCTCTTGCCACCCCATGAAACTTTTCCGGGATCCACACCAGCAGAGGGTTAAAAAAAAGGCAACCAAATGCAATTCTGGTATAACTGATGCATTTGTTATGTCGGTGTTCTGTGTTTGTCATCAAAACTCTAGGAAATAAGCTGGCCGTCAGATTTTATGGGATAGGAAAAAAATGTAGGCCTATACCGTATATCACTTGATAATTCAGTAATTTCAGCATTCATCATGAATGTTATATTGATCTAATAGGTTCAAATAAATAATATAATGTATTTGCCATCTTGTTGACAAACTTGACTGTGCAAATATATGACAGTAAAATATGAAACGTTCTCTCAGATCTGTTCTCAAAAAGGTTCAGACTATTAAAAAAAAGGACATGCAAAAAAAAAAAGTAGAAACCCCGATATTGCATCACAAGAACATTGCATTAAGGCGATAACAGAATAAAACAAACATTCGACCTACTCAACTTTCGTGACTTTTTTCATCTCTGTGATGCTCAGCCAATGAATGATCTGTTTAATAAATCTAACAGTGATTAATCAAATACATAATTATCTTCACTATGACCTTGAGAAGAATTTTAATCAAGAACAAATGAAAATGTTGCTGTTTTTTATGAAGCAGAGCAAATGCTTAAGTCCCAGAAGAAGTGGGTGAGCAATGTTTCTCCTGGGGGTTGAATCATGCCCGGACGGCAAAAACATGGAGCTCCAGTGAGCGAGGAGCTGAAGATGGGGTTAGGGGAGCAATGACACATCATGTATCATCTTACACATCCCAACATTGGCTGAGTTTAGTTCTAGACAGCAAAATGATCGAGTAACAACTTACCATAAAGCCACTCCTGACAAGTTTCAGATCTAAATATGTTGTGTGTGTGTGGGTGTGCACATGCTCCATTTTTGTCCCTAAGCACACACTGACTCACAAAAGTACATTACTATATGCCCTCTGGATCTCTTTAAATAAGATAAATATCATGGCCAAGGGCATCCTGTTCACTGCATTTATCAATGTTATATTCAGTTAAATCATCCTCACATTTTCCCAGAAACAAAACTTTTCCATGATACCATACTTGAGGTCAGGTTTTGCTCAGTTTGGTGTAAAATGCAGTGCAGAGAAGTATATTGCTTTCTGCATGTTTTTTCACACATTGATTGTTGTCTCTTTGCTTAGAGGGATATACAAAATAGAACAACCACACCCCATTTATCAATCATTTTTTATTCAACAATATAACTTTGGTTCTTCAGAGTACAATCAATATAAGATACATATGACAAAATATATTTTAAATAGAAGAGAGAGAGACATTAAGGCATTTTAATGAAGGGGGTTTAACAGTCTTGATAAGAAGAATGATATGAATATTGTTTACTTATTTGCATGTATGCCTCTAAGGCAATATGGTATGATCACTACTGAAACCACAGAACTTTCTCTCACCATATAGTGGTGACAGCATGATGATTATCAATGCGGTTTACAGTGCTGAGTGTCAACAGTGTACAGTGTTTCAGCAATAAACCAGAGCAGACACTTGGAATCGTGAAATGCAAAGCAGGTAGTGAAAGATTCCTCATTCTGCCAAAAGGTTTGGTGGCATTTATTCACACTTTAATGATCCCCAGTGCCACATATGAACCAGGTGCAGGGCAAAGCACTGGAATTATGTTTATCATGCAAACCAGCCTGGTGCCATAGTGACTTCTTCACTGGGACCAACATAAGAAAGCTGAACAGTTCCTCTGGAGAATCGCCATGGCACCAATGAGCGGTCAATCGGCCAATGTGTGCTATGAAAGCCCTCATTTCCTGCACACGCACTCAAGTTTAAAAAAATCTCCTGTTATTGCCTCGGTGACTGAGGGCTGCAAAGATGTCATCATAGAAACACATCCACCAAACCTAGTGCAGAGAACAAGATCTTTCTCACTCTTTCCCTCACTCCCCCACTGAGTTTCACACTTACACTTGTATACATACAGTAAACAAAGCCACGCACACACAAACACACACTCACACCAACACACACACATAAACACACACACATTTGTTCAATAATTATGTACAGCCTATGAGCATTAAGCCTGTTGTTATGTAAAGTTTTTGTATTCTATCAACTCACAAGCAAATTCCCTCCCTTTAAACTTTTAAACTGTTCTGGGTTTCTCTGGAAATTTTTACTCATGAGTAAAACTATACAGAATCCTGCACAAACAGTGTGGTGCAGCAGAACTAACCACTAAAACATTTATCAATACATTTTTAGATAACACTCAATTGTCTGTAAATTATTTTTGGATCAAAAGCTGCTCATGGTCAATATTTATCATGTACATTTATATAGAAAATATGTTTTCCTCTTTCCTATGACAGGGCGCTTCAATGGTGCCCATACAGGTTACTGTAAGCAGTTTTTAGTCAATAAAGTGATAAATGTAGGTACAGCTGCATCAAAAATTTATCACAGTGAAGATTGCTGTCCACTAGGCCTCTTTCCCTGTTACCGCATTATTCCCTATTGTTTTTCAGCAAATGGTTTTATTAGTAAGAGCTATTGCTTGTCACTTAAACCTCTCATCGCCACGCGTGCCATCGCCGCAAGAGAAGAAGATGCCTAGTGGACATAATACAGCATGGGTTGGTTTGTCATGAGCAAGCCTTTTGTATTCGCTGTGCTGCTGTATGAGTCATTGTTATAAGTTGTATGCTTGTATTGTATGAAAATGTACAGTATGTTATGCTAACACAGGCATCTTTTGGGTTACACCATTATGTTTGCTGAACAGACTCGTGGAATGCTTGTAGCTTTGACTTTTCAGAAGGCGTAGGGCCCGATTATGATGGTGAGTCGCAACAGTGAGCTGGATCGGTAGTTCATGGTCAGATGGTGAGTGATCATCTCAAGGTCCACCACACACTCCCTAGGGCCTGAGAGGGGCTTGGTTAGCACCAGCATGGCACTCACATTGCTAGAACGCTGCAAGAAAATATGATCAGTCGATATTAATACAGAATTATCACATGACCTGTTTGGTACAATTTATCATCAGTAAAAAATAATATTAGTCCTTATAGCAGTCTGGCAATTTACCATCCATTGGTTTGAGTTATTTGAACCATGATAGAAGCGTGGCAGTTTTCCAAAGGTAGGACTGCCACACCAACGTTTTTAGCCATATTAACAGAGTTTCTCCAGGGAAGGCAGAGATAAACCAGTAATGTTGAACAGCCAGTCCACCACTTTGGCTCTGATTTAATAGACTTATCATATGGATTACCATGAGAGTTTGTGCAGTTGTCACGGTCACAAGGGGACGATTCTACTGAGTATGGCGAATCCCTGACTTCTTATCTAACATGAACAATAGGTTTACTTTGTTGGCTTTGGGTGAACCAAATTCAGCATAGTGTTCCAGCAGGTCAGAGAAGTGAATTGAAGCTTACAGTCTCAGATGTATCAACTGTTAGCTGATCTTAAGCCTTCCCTCATCAGCCAATGGCTCAGTTCCCTGCTTCCAAACTGGCAAATCTCAGACAGGCTCCATTATTTAAGCTGTTTTAGTCTGCCTACTCCTGCCTCTTCTTCCGCAGGCTGTGGTCCAACCCACATCCACTCAAGCTCCTCATTCTCAAGCTGTGTTTGACTCAACTAATGACCAATATAATCTCTTTTGCCACTGATTTGCTTTGCAGAGGTCTGTATGCCAGTCAGCTGGCCAACTGGTTAGCTAACAACCTCCACCAGTTTTGGACCTATTTTAATTACAATTATCAATCAAATGATTAAAAACTGCAACTTTTGCCTGAGCTATTATTGTAAGAGAATTCAAGCATATTTTGCATACAAAAATGTTAAAAACTACAGAGTATTGCTTGAACTTTGATTATCGAAAAGTCTGAAGAGACGTAATGCAATCATGAAATATGCTCTTAAATTATTAATCCAGTATACACTTGGAAATAATCCACTTTTTTAGCTGCAATTATCAATTCTATGGCATAACATCAGTATGTAATCAAGAAAACAGTTACAAATACCTTCTAAATATAAGCATTTAGCATTGCTGCCATGAGCATGTTAGCATGTTGATATTTAGCATTTAGCTCAAATGATCGCCTATGTGCAACCTAACAGAGAGTTCAGCATGAGTTCTTGTTTGCTTCATGCAAGACTAACCAAACATCTTGGAGAAAGAGGTAAAAAGTTTGCTGTAATTATAGACTATAATTGCAGGGCAGCCTCTATTCCTCTAAACACTAATGTAATATGACTGTTTTCCAAGTTGAAAGTCATACACATGTACAGAGTATATCAAATCACCATAATACACCATGTACTTCCTCCAACTGAAAAGACAGTAATGACAATACAAGTGGACATTGTTTCATATTTCATATTACAAGTTTGATAAACATTTAGGCCTACCTGCAGTTAAATAATGACTAAGAATAGCATACAACCACTTTCTATCAATCAACATCACCTGATGGTATTATATGATATGATTTAAAATGTATAACTTATTTCAGCACTGTCAATGCACCTACAGAACTCATTTATTTACAACAAGTAACATTGACAGAATTCAAGCCCTGTACATGAACTCAGAGGACTATGGCTGCCATGTGAATATATTCTTTTGTTCTACAGGTGCCATATGCTGATTAAAATGTAGAGTTACCTAAAAGTAGAAGGTGGATAATAATGGTGCTTTATGTGTTAGTAATTTAGTATATTTGGCTTCAAATGCAGATTTTGAAAGCATCACAATGCTTTAACCATAATGACCCATTATGACCTGTTACAGCCTCTCTCAGCTTTTCATGTAACGCAAAAAATCTACTTACTCGCAGGAAAAATTCTCCTGCTTCATTCCCAGCTTTGATCCTGAAGGTGTTGTGTGTGTTAGCATAGATGTTTGTGGCCTGAATCTGGAAGATGTCTGTTGGAACAGTCCTGTCCGCCTGGATGCTCATGTATTTGTAGACAACTGATGGTGGAAGACCCTGGCATTCGGCTTGAGACCGGCAGATGCAGCGACTGCAAACCAGCAAACACAATTACGTCTGTCAAACTGGTTGCACTGACATCAGTGAAATAAATAAAATGGAGGATATTTACTGACTTTTCGGAGGATTTGGTGTAAGGTGCCTCACAGGGGTTTCTGGGATAGCAACGGAAGCCTCCATAATAGTTCCAGCACATTTCATCATCTTGACAGTTATGGGTCCCCATCTCACACTCATTTATATCTGGTGATTGGCAGAACAACAGAAAGAGAAATAGTGAGAGAAGGAGAGAGAAAAAAACAGGGAGAGGGAAGCAGAGACACAGAGGAAGGACAAAAAAATACTGTAGCTGGATAATAATATTAGTATCCCCCACTTCCAAAACAAAGAAAAAATCTTCATGCTTCATGAAAGAAAGCTGTGAAAACAGCCCATGTTCAGGATGTGTACAGTTTGGCCATATTGTTTTAAGGTCGTAGCTGCATTTTAAGAAGCGGTGGAAATGCAACGAAACACGAGGAAACTTTGTGGACCTGTAGTCAAGGGAAGTCCCCGATGCAACCCCATACAGGCATTCATGCTTCGTTTTCATTGCAGAACCATTAAAAATAACCCCATCAAACGTGCCCCAAACCACAGGGCTATTTCTGGCACAGCAACCTGGATTCATCACCAAAAGGTGCCTCTGACACAACTGGCCGAATTTATGGCTCCCCCTATAAAGCCTACACCTGATTGAGGGGGAGAGGAAAAAATAACAACTCACCCTTTGAGCGAGCGCTGGAGCTTCAAATAAATCCACTTCAAGAAACCAACATCATGCATATAAATTCACAGAGGTGTCTCAGCAAGGCAACACAAATTTGCAGTGTGTTTGTGTTGCCCAACCTCTGCATTCTTTCCATGACAGTATTGGTTGAGAGTGGCTTTCATTCCCTGCCTGAGAGGTAGAATAAAGGATGATCAGGGCCCTCTTAAGAGTTATGTTCAATGAGTTTAGGGAGAGGGGAGGGGGGGTGAGAAGAGGGCTCGCTTGGGATTTGTGTTGTGTATGAAAACACAGTGAGGAAAAATAGATAAATAAACTTTGACGGATTCAATGTTGAGGAGAGGAAGAGGTTGAGGGAAAACGAGGATTGCAGTACCTTGACACAACCTGTTTCCCTGGAGCTGGTATCCCTCTGGACACTCACAGGAATAACTTCCTGGGCTGTTAATGCACTGGTACTGACACATGTAGCTGGAGAAGCTGCACTCATCAATGTCTGTGCAGGAAATATGCACAAACAGAAACACACACAGGCACAAACACATTTGAATAATTAGCGTTAGGCAGTCTAGAGTGAACCAGGCACCAGCAGATGACATATCCTGCTGTATGAAATAACTTCCATCATTCCTTGGCGCCACTAGAACACTGTTCTAGATATGGTCTGTAGAGGAGATGACCTAAATCATCTGTCAATATAAAACTCTATACACAAAATTTGTCCAGACATCTTGATTTTAAAAGGAAAATCCATATATCATGCTCAATTAATTTGTTAAGTTTGGTGAACCAAAGCAAAACTGTATAGTTTGCATGATATGATCCAGAGAGGATTACCACCATTATGGCTCACAATAAAAAACGCCCTTTCATTTGTTTTGTAAAATAGCAACAACAAAAAAAGGACACATGCAATTGGTTAATTCATATGTTTACAAGATATGCAAGATATGCTCCTTAAAAGATGACAACTCTTCTGATTCACACCAAACAAACTGTTTCCATGGAAACCTCACACAATACAATTAGGCAGGAAGTCAAAATATAAAAAGTGTGCAATATGATGAATATAAGTGTGAAGTTTGTTAGAATTATTAATGTGCCAGACTCAACTTCAAATGGTAATAATAATAATCAAAAAGTAAAATTTACAGGAAGATTAAAGTGTCAAAAAATAGAACAACTTATCTTTGTTAATAAACTGTATTTCTTAAGTCTGAGGAAGTGAGTATTGATTATGGATGGACGGAGAGATGGACGACTACTTGCAACTTCCTAAAAATAATCAAAACAGCAAAGTGTGTGTGAAGTGTGTATGTGTGTGTGTGCGCGCCTTCACCTTGACAGGAAACCATGTCCTGCGCCAGCTCATAGCCCTGCTCACACTGGCAGAGGAATGAGCCAATCAGGTTGTAGCAGTGGTGCTGACAGGGACTCTGTCCGTCACACTCATTTATATCTAGAACAAAATCAAATGTCAAAGCAAATATATGGTTATAATCGAGCCAATTCTGCTTTATTGCAACTGGGACCCTTTTGTTTTGTAGTTTAGGTAATGAAAACGGTAATAATAGCAGACTACTTACCAATTCTATAAATTATAATTATGAATACTCTGTCTAATTTATTTAACATGCTGTAGTCGGAGTTTAGCTTCTCTACCACAGGTCAAAAGAAGGCAGAATGACACAGACACAAATAGAGTATGCATAAATCTAACATATCTGGGAGCCAGCTCGACAGCTGGATTTCTAAATATGTTTCAGATATAAACACCTGCTGACTCTGTTACAGCATTTCCAATCCCTTCCTTTGACTTCAGCCGGAGATTTGCTCTGTGCATCCAGGCTACATGGTGCATCACAGAAAAAAAAACAATAACTGATTGTACGCCATTTGCTTTAAGTGTTCTGACCTTATAATATCTGTATTATGGCAAACCATACATCACGACCTGACGCTAACTTTGTTTAATAACACAATCCAATTTCAAAGAATCTCATTAAAATACCTGTTACTATTTTTTGTGCATGATATTAACAGAAAAGCACTGCATATATAAATAAATGTGTTTAAAACTATCATTATATGCATCAATTATTCAAGTGAAAAATGGTGCCCAAATCTATTCAGAATCATCCTGGCAGCTGACCCGCTGAAGTGGATATCCATACTGACGTGAAATGTCCAACAAGTTACATCAGAATAATAAATAATTGAAGAAAAATGTTTTTATAATGCAAGTTGTTTATACTCAAGAAGGAGTACACATCGCTTTTCAGTGACTGACTTACCAACACAGCTGGCGTTGTTGCCGGCCAGCTTGTGACCTACGTTGCACTCACAGTAGTATGAGCCCGGCGTGTTCACACATTGGTGCATGCAGAAGTGGGCCGTGGCACACTCGTCTCTGTCTGCAGGGAAACATAAACACACGGTCAGGACAGCCCCGCAGATATAGGCTATAACAAATGTTGCTCAAGCAAGTCTTTAACCCTTTCAGCCTCAGTGTCTGCTACAGTGGACAGCAGTTCTTAAGTCATTTACTGGTGCCTTCAGGGGTTTTGATAGTGGACAACACCAACTCTAATGGAAGTTAGTTAGATAGTCAATGGAAAAACCTGTAGTTCAACAGGGGAGGTTGGGAGGAGCCGGGGAGTCAATAACAAGGAGCTGATGAAGGGCGGAGTACACATGGCAGGGAGGGGACTGGTAATGAGAATTGATCAGAAAACTACCCAGGAAGATGGGGGGGTGATGGTGGGCTTGAAAGTACAGACAGACAAAGCAGTAGTGACAGGCAGGCAGAGGGAGACATGGGATGTTGTTGCCGTTTAAATAGGCCGCTACTTAGAAGGGGCTGTGCCTGATGGTCAATGAAGAGAATGAACAGCTCAAACTGTCTGCCTCCACTGGACCATTTTGGGGAAAAAAGTTTTTTTGAGGTTGTCATACTTCAGAGGACATAGAAATGTTTGTAACTTGTTCAAAATAATAAAAAATTGAAAGGGCAACTAACATCAATTTGCATGTCTGTACAAGTAAAATAGAATATATGAAGAAATTCAGCCTTTCTGAAAGCTTGACCTTCATTGTAATTATGTAATGAAGCAATGGGAGAGACTAACCCACACAGTGGTCTCCGTTCGTCTGGTAGCCTGGAGGACACTGGCAGGTATAGGAACCTCTGTTATTGTAGCATGTTTGTTCAGAGCTACAAGTGTGTTGACTTGTCGCACATTCATCTATGTCTGCAATAAACACACAAAAACAATCACTGAGATGATGCAACTTACTATATGCGTCAAAAAAGACTGACAGAGCAAATCAATATTGCAGGTGTGAAATTTGCTGAGGAAATGTTTTCCTCAGAAGGTCATATCTGTGACACCATCGCAGCATTCATATGGGCATAAACACACATGTTGGCACAGAGAGCGGGCAATCAAATAAAGAGAGTTTTGATTCTGCAGCCTTGGGTCAGAGGGAAAACACAGATCGTATCTCCTACTACCAGGTCAGCTATTTGAAGGAGGACGTGTGTATATGTATGTGTGTGTTTGGGTGTATGAAAGAGAGAAATGGCTCAACTGATAAGTGGTGTGTTTGCTACCAGTATGCCTCACTCTCTCAACAGACATTCATTAACCCACAAAGTGTAAAGCGAGACACAGGTTTGTGTTTTGCCCCTTCTCTAATGGGTTATAGAACCTGAGCATTGGTTTCATGTCAGGAGAAGAAGCTAAAAAAATGTCATGTCAGATAGATTTCTTAAGTCAAATTAATCAAATCTTTCTGCAAAAATATGTATACCATAAAATAAATACTGATGGACTGAATTAGAAAGTTATTTCCATAATGTCTTAAATCTATGATACACACAGTAAGTGGTTTACAGTACACCAGTGAAGTGATGTTAAGTTCAGGTTGTGGCTTTGTGTTATTGTTTGAACATGGGTTTTTTTTGGTTTTTAAAAAAAATCACTTTTCTATCCTCCTGTTCTCAATTACATTTAAAGGAAAACTTGAATTTTGGCAAAAATACACTACACAGCAGTGGAAAGATTCTCCCTTTTCTGTTGATTGTACAATGACGTTCTTAATTTTGATTTGCTTGGAGCCACAGCATTGCCTTTAAAAAGTCTTTCCTTACTAGTCACACACACTTCTATCTTTCCTCCACACATGCACTACAAATACGCCCATAATATATACTCTGATCCCTGTAGGCCCACCAACAGTCCTCTTGGGTGGTCTGACACAACCCATCACATGCAGACAGCCAGTGGGCATCAGTTTAACGGCATGGGAGAGAGTTATACTCAATACCACACACACACACAGGAAAGGAAGATGTTTCTATCTGCACTATGATTTAGCACATCTGTAGCTGACAATTGTCAGAAGAACTTAACTGGAAGGATAACCTGAAGGTGCATTCAGTCCTGCCTTTCTAACTGTGCTAAACTGAGAAGACATACATGTGTTATCCCTCCTGTAGAGTTCTGATATAATCAAAGCATCTGAGACAAAGTGTTACATACACCCAGACCCCATATTCATATTTTGTTTAATTAAACAACCATTTCAAATTAGAACATCAAAACTTTCTTCTTTACAGACACATTAAACAGACAACATTCCTTATATTGGTTTGGTTCAGGAACACCCAACAAACCCAGTCATCTTACCAGTGGGGGACCGTCTGGGCTAGTAAGGCCTTCTCACCTAGCCCAGACATTGTAAGAACATTTATAAAATCATATTTCAATGAATATTTTAATTGAGACTACGTGTATTTCAATAATTTGTTCCCATCCGTTTCATTCATTTTCCTTGTATCGCTCTGTGGCTGCTTCAAGTGAGCTTCGTTTAACCTAATCAGAATCCCCTTTTGGGGTATCTGGGTGAAACATCTGCATCTGCGCTGGGGCAAGTAGCTTCCAGAGTGAAGGCCTCTGCATCAACTTCAAGGTCAAAATGTTCATGCATAACATATCCCACCTACCGACAGGTGCCATGGTAATGAGATAATTTGTGTTATTGTGACTTCATCTATCAGTGGTTATAAGGTTATAGCTGATCAGCACATATTGAACTGATGTCCTGATGAAAATAAAGTCCTTTCCTGAGACTTCAAATCCCCTATATATGCCTTTCCTAAAGCCTACACCATCCAGTGGGACTTGTCGCTGTTCCAGATTGGCCAATGAACCAACAAGTGAACAGAGAGTAAATATTTAAAGGAAGGAAAAGGGAAAATAAAGGCTTATATGTGCCCCATTTCGAGTTGGCAAACTGATATGTTGGACAATACCAACAGATTAAGGATTATCAAAAGGTGCACCTATGAAACAGCAGTTGCAAAAAAAAATTAGGATAAACGTCTGAACCGCTTATCCTAATTCAACAATTAAAAATGTCATCTGACCATCCTTTTCAATTTGAACCGGATCGCGACATAAGCAAGGCAACTTTACTCAAACTGAGTAAACACAAGAAGACGTGATGAAGCGAGAGGGACACAATCGCTGGTGTCTGTGCAGGAATTGTGTTGCTATGACAACCATGAAGGAGAGTGTTTGCTGAAAAAGTGCTCCGCTATTTAACAATAGCAGTTCAAGGTAAGCGCATAGATCATACCATCGTTGAATGATATCCTCCATGGTCATAGTCGTGTCCGATGGTGCGCTTTCGGACTCTCTGCATCCGTGAGATGGTTCAGAAGAAGAGCGTCCGGCGTCTCTCTTACGGCGTCTTACAGCGGTTGTCACTCGCTTTTTGGTGGCGTTTAGTCTCCTTGTGTGGAAATATATTTACCACAGCATTTCGGTTTAGCCTTCGTTTATAACCATCATACGCCGTGAGCTCTTTTAGCAGATGTCGTCGACTAAATGCTTGAAATGCATCAGGAGAGAAGTGATGCGAACACAGACGCGGGTCCTTTGGAAGTTGTGTACGTCCACAGGCGTCTTCCCCTCTTTTTTTCCCTCTTACTATAGAGGGGAAAGCCGTGAAGACTTCCTCGCTGCCCGTATTGCCCTTCTACGGGAAAGTATATATAAAGGCAGCACGACGCGGCATTGTATCGATATTTCTCTCACCAATGCTACGAAAACAACAATCAACTCGGCTCGGCGCAACAACAACCATTCTACGTCATCAACCCATAACGCTATGCGCCCTTAAAGTAAGGCCGACCTGTGTAGGTCAAATATGTCTTAAACTTGTAGGACTTATACTATTATGTAGGATGTGAGGGCATTGACTCCACATATAATGGAGATGGCCACAGATATAATAACAGATATTGACAACTCTCTCAGTAGATTGAATGACTTTTCAGACACTGTGACTTTATTTCTAACTAGACAATACCCAAAGAGATAATATGACTGCATGATCACGAAAATTTAGAATTTTGAATCACATTAGGTTCGTTAATAGTTTGATTATTATTCAAGAACAATAGTGTTTACAATAGTATTCCAAAATTAGATTATTTCTACTATGTCAAACTCATTGTTTGTGTAGATTCTCATTCCTCTCGGTCATGGTAATCCTTGAAAGTTGAATGCGATCAACCGGAATTGGGTTCAGACTTGAAAACGTTTCACTTCCTCAGTCGTCTGAACTGAGGAAACCTTTTGGATGATAAGTGAAACGTCTTCAAGTCTATATAGAAGTGGTTCAAAGGGGTTAGGAGAATAGGTCATGCGATCCAACTTTTAAGAATCGCATGCCCCATCCTTCCACCCAGTTCCATTGTGATCCATCATGTAGGTTTTCTGTAACTGGCTATAACAGAGTAAAAAGGCTTACCTCGAAATGAGCAAGGAAGGATAGGAAAGGTCCAAATGGACTGACAGACTAAATAAAGCCAGTGAAAACATTAGTTCCCTGCCATAAGAAGCTGGGTTTACATGAACATATGACATTATAATTCAAATCGGCTTCATACACTCTATACAGAATAAAGAGCCCAAAATGAATGCAATTACATTAGGTTTCAGATGATTAGTATGAACCTTTAACATAAATTAATCAAAATAGTGCCATATACATAGTGGAGCAGATTACATTTGCGTTCTCTCTGCACATTACCTCCGATAATACCAGACAGCAGGCTCAAGCAAAACTGAACCACACCAGAAAGTTTGCTTTAGATATAAACACAAATGGGTTTACATACCCTATTTGAGAATCACACCAGTAGACCATCCGTCCATTTTTATGAATCAATCATTGTTTTTCCCGCAAGAATAAAACGATTTAACTACTCCACAACATTGGAACCATTTCTTCAAGCTGGCCATCATGTCCTTTTAGTTTTCTTGCAGATCGACAGATCGACGTAGACATGCCTACTGTATGATCCACATGGAAATAACAAGTCTTCAGAGATACTGGTTCAGGCTTAGCAAAGATCTCATGGGAGTGTCTTAGTTTTCTGAATACTGCAGCCGGACGTTTCTCCAGATCGCTTAGGCTGCTGAACGACGTCCCTATGGTAATGCGGCTGGTCCAACATAAAACGGGCTTTTGTGACAGGTCAGGTGGAAGCAGGAGATAAGAAGCAATCCCAAAATAGGCAACTATGGACCAGCTTCTTCTCTTGATGGCAGAATTTGCTCTGATGTTGCCATGAGTTCTGTGAACTTAAACAACATATCTTCCACTTCTGGTCAGAGTGCTTTCGTAAGCATCCGACGAGGTATTGCATGACTAACACAGTAGAGATGATTCTTTAGAGATTCAGTGTATGGAAAAGCCAGAATCATCTTCACTCCCTTCAAGAAACTTTAGAGAACTCTAAATAAAAGCATATGTGCTGACTGCAATCCAGAGTTTCATTCACATGAATATCTTGTGGTAATTTCTACTTGGTCACTTGGTTGGAGGCTGCCAATGCATAGTGCCACAGAAGTCTGTGTGTGCATGAGTACAAGTGTTTACGTGGGTGGGGAGGGAGGTCATCTCGCACTGGCTGGCCTTTAGGTACCATTGAAACCTCCACAGCTGACCACATGCCACACAGTCCATACACTTTACACAGGAAAACAAATTTTACTGCAACAAGCCATCAAATGTGGTGATATGCTGCGTGTGGGGAGAAGTATTTTCTGAGGTAATTTTTTTTCTGAATGTATTTAAAACAGCTTGAAAGTTACCTCTAAATGAGAGCCTGCTGTATCATCACAGGGAAAGATAAGGCTGCCCAGCAGAAGAGTGGAAGGAAAGAATGAGGAAAAAAAGGGCGGAGGCCTTTTTTTGTACAAAAAGGGCTTTTTAAGATTTGAAGTTAGATTTATAACTGAGTGTGCACATGTGATGTCAGTGTTTAAAAACTCCTTGCTTTTCAGGGAGATTAATTCTAAATGCCTTGTGGGAGTTGGGGGAGTAACAGGGAATGGCGGCAGCTCAAAGAATGTGAGTGTGTGTTGTAGAGATGAGTAGGTGTGTGTGTGTGTGTGTGTGTGTGTGTGTGTGTGTGTGTGTGTGTGTGTGTGTGTGTGTGTGTGTGTGTGTGTGTGTTGTGTGTGTGTGTGTGTGTGTGTGTGTGTGTGTGTGTGTGTGTGTGTGTGTGTGTGTGTGCGTGTGCATGAAAGGTCATGTTTTAGGAGCTTGAACACGAAATGGCCTTTAATTCCAGAGGTTAGAGTGTTCTGCAGAATAGAGTGATATATTTAGTGTGTGTGCATGTGTGTCAGTACATGCATATGAATGAAAAAAACAATAAAGGCCTAAAATGAGTCTTAACATTTGCTTGGCCGGAATACAGAACGATGTGCTATTCACATCAGATTTATAATGACATGAAAGGGCTTGTTGAAATTATCACTTGAGAGCCTTTATTCTTGTTTTCACTGAACCACTGCAATGGAAAGCAGGAGCTGTTCCAAAGAACAGTTGGAGCCATCCTGCTGTTGGACAGCATCACTGTTTCTCTTTCCTTATTTGATAATTCAAACTCTGGAAAAGCAGAGGGCAAAATGTGCGGCATTAATAGTTCATAAAATTTAACATCAGATTTATAAGCATGTTAGACACCAGTCCTTGAGTGTTTGGTTTAGTTTAACCTCAAACACCATAAGATCAGTACCCGTAGAAATTCTGCACTGCACGGTGTTTCATTTGTGTGTAATTCTCTCTGCAATGTATTGTGAGATGCAGGTATCAGCAGCCCCCAAGGAAACAAGCTTAGCTTTAGGGAAAAGCTAAAAGGGATCCTAACAGACACAAACATAAACCCACAGATGGGATTGGCAGTGTTCCTCTTTAAAAACAAGGCCAAAAAACAAAGCAGATAGGAAACCAAACAATTCAAAACACTAATGTTAGTATGTTGCGTATTTCAATCCATCCAGGCTCTTGCTCCTCACACCACTCCCAAGATTTCCTTTTCATCGCTCTCATTGTACGGGAGGAAGTTTTAGTCATGCTGACACACACTAACAGATTTGTGGGCTTGCTCCACGCTCTGCTAAAGTTCGGACAGAGTCCTGACATTCTTAAAAATCCAACCAGCGTGCCTGCTACATTCCCAACTGATAACAATTCTCCCTGTTACTTGAAATCCAAAAAGGGAAAAAAAAAAAGTTGCAGAGCAACTCTCCTGCCTCGACGAGAAGATAATCAATCACTCTGCCCATTATCTCAATACCTGTGGTCTGGAAGGAATGAAACTCGTCACCATAGAAAAGATCATGAAATAACAACAGTGTGACGATATGAATCAAGAAAAGGAGAATCTTTGAGAGACACAAACTCTGCGATTGCATGTGACTGTCATCCATCTAAGAGCAATAGTGATTTATTGCAGTCCTGTGTCCCTTTCCACCGTGAGGTAAATGGAAAGAGCAACACATTTAAGCACATCAGAGGAGGAAGCAGCTGGCCCTTGGACAGGCACCGACCTCAGCCAGAATAATAGCAACAACATTGAGCACTTACACTGAGGAGGTACGACAAAGCTGCTTCCCCCTTGCTCCTCTCTACCATTGTTGACGTGATGGCAGCCGCGAAGCAATAACAACACGCTGTACAGCAAAACCACAAGGGGCCAAAATAGAGGCAGCCTGTGAAGATAGTTGGATCACATTATTCTCTAGTCCTCTCAGAGCAGCGTTAGTAACGTGATAACATACTACTCCTATGGCATGGCCATTGCAACACATCACACAGGAATGTTAGAAGATGTTCTCTGAAATTTATTTTAAGACTCCTTCTGTAAACTGTTGACTTTATTCTAGAATTTTATTGTGGAAATTTTATTCAGTTATAGTTTTTTTTAGTCTTGATGTCTTGGTTTCCAAGATCAAGAGATATAAACATATTGTAATAAACACTAACATTCAATAAATCCAACTTCTTTATCAGCAGTTGATGAGTTGCAACATAAAGAAGCTCTCTGGCAGCGCTTAAGAATGGAAAGTGAAGCCTGAAAGCCAAAAATCTCAGCATTGTTGATTCACTTTTATTTATTTTAAAACGCGGCCAGTAACGAAGATTTCATAAGATAGCAATTGAGAACTAAAAGAAGGCACTCAGATAGAGTATATTTACAGTGTCACCACTCCCTTATTATATCATTGCATACTGGATACAGTTCAAACTATTAGATTTCACCAAGAGAACCATGCTTCAATTGGACTTGCTTAATGTCAGAATCTATCACATAATTCACTAATCCTGGAAACCTTCCCCAGATTTAGGATTGATGACGTTTACCATGAATTGTTTTTGAGATTATCTAAAATGGCAAAGACGGATCTCTCTTTCATCAAGATATAACTTCTCATTTTTCAGAAATGCATGACATCTAATTGATTATTTTGGCATTATCTCAGCTAAATGCTTCTAGCCGAACCATTTCTCTACCCCGCTCCGTTGCACTTTGACCCAGTACATTCTGGTTCTCCAGATCCGGATCCAATTATTATATTTTCATGATATTGGCAAAATTAAAAAAAAAACATAACTGTTTAAGTCATTGAAAAAGTTATATAAAATTTGTATCCATATTTTGGTCCACCTTAAAAATGTATCTACTACTGCTTGGTCCAAGATCAAAATCTGTGGATAAAATTGAATATCCCGTGAAAAAAGAAAAAAAAAATTAAAAAATGGGTGATCACATGACATTCTCCAACTCTTGTAGGGGGAGGTAAAGGCTGGAACTCTAAATGTGCATTTTACAGATAAATAAACTTGTCAGTATCTGTGATAAAACAATATTGGTGGTCAACTTCGAGTGGCTAATAAACGGCTGAGCTCTAGCTAACTTTTACCGTATCAAACTTGTAATTATACAAGATGTTGCAAGTATCTGTAGAAATGTGACTTGGATTACCTGCACACTTACAGTACAAGCAAAGTCTGATCTGTGGTGTTAGGTGCCTCAAAAGTAAAACAAAATAAGTCGAAAGTGAGCAATACGCCAAGTATCAAGAAAGGGGAGAGGTTGGGAGATTCCCATGGACAGCAACAATAGTAACAGCAAGGACATCGACCCAGAGTAGATAAACAACCTGGACAGGTCAGGATTACTGACTCAGGTACAAGTGTGGACAATTCATGTGGGCCACACAGAGATTTGGTCAGGTAATAAGGAGAACCCTGGACAGGATGCATACCACAGTCACGGAGGTCTCTCAGAGCCAAGAACACTCTGAGGACAAAGACATCAAAGCATTCGCTGACAACAAAGACATCATTGCCAGCTCTGATGTAGGAATGTATTTAAAGCTTATCGTGACCATGCATAACATCTGGCTTTTTGTGGAAAAAGCATCATATTCAAATTACATCGACCAGAAAGGGCATGATGGGACACTACCTGGAAGCCCGAAGGAGGGGCAGGGATTTGGCCAACCACTGCCAAAACCGCTATTTGGAGAGTATCTGGTAGTTAAGGGGTCAAAAACTACAGAAAATAGTAGACCCTGAAATTCATACCTTTTAGGAGAATATTCTATGAACTTATGGGTCAAAAGTTAAACGGTTGGAACACAGTGGTCTTCCAAAAGAACTGTCTTCCTATGGCAGAGAATGGATGTGAGAGTGTGATGTTGTGGGGATGCTTAACTGCTTCAGGGCCAAGATGACTTGTGATAAATGAGAGAGACATGAATTCTTCTACCAGGAAGAAATTAGTGAGAAAGTGAGATCATCGGCCTGAGTTGAAGCTCAATTGCAACTGGGTCATGCAGCAATTCTTGGGACAATGATCTCAAGCAGAAGAGAAGGTCCATCCCCTCTGAGGGGACTCAAATTAAATAAAATCAAAGTTTAGGAGTGCAAATTTGGGATGGGCAATGATTTTAGAGTATTCATTTCATTTAAATTTATCGATTGTTAAGAATTATCAATCATTTTGTCATAAAAGAATACCATCAGCTTTGATGACGACGTTTACAGCGCCATCTAGAAGAACCTACCACAAGACTGCAAAAACTGTGAGCTACGACCTCGTCTTCAGAATCTTGATTAATGGCTCTGATCACAGATTCATAGATCGACTTACATCTAAAATCATAGCTGTTACAGTTATGGAAGTGCTCAGACATAAATAACTATTAACTTAAAGAGTGAAAACGTTTCATGATTATTTGGTTATAGGATAATCTAAAATGATCATTTACCACTTCCATTTTTTACTTAAGTTTTGTATTTTGAATTTTGTTTGAAGATCTGACATATATTGTTATAATAATAATAAATCCTACTTTATTTATTACCTTGTTATTCTGTGTATACATACAGAGAGTAGTGGGCACCAATGGAGCAAGTGGGTATTCAGGGTCTTGCTCAAGTACCCCATATCATAGAGCGTCACGGGCTGGGATTGAACCCCGAACTCCCGATTGTGGTATGACCGCACTAGCAACAGACCTAAAGCCGCCTGCTGCACTAAGTAAAAATACTAACTGTCAATCAAGTTACATATCAACCTATGATGGGATGACATTTCAAAATGCCTCCTGTTTATTAATTTATTAATTTGATGTTGTGAAATGTATGGGAATATAACAAGGGGCTATACATTGTTTCATACAGACTTTTAATTCATACAGTTTTTGTTAAACTAGAAACTTTATATTCTCTGTGTAGTTGATTTCGCAACAACTCTTTTTACTAAAAAAGATCACTTGATGGTGTGAACTTCTGACACTACACATTAGTTTTGCATAAATTCAACACTACCCCATTTTGACTGGCGTTAAATTTAAACATATGAGAGAGTTGCAGCGGCTCTATCTCAATGTAGAGTATTTAATATTTTTTAAAGTGCAGTTTTACTCCATGTAGTGTGGAGCGATATGGTTATTTTCAAAATTTAAACCATAACTCTAAAGGTGTTGAATGAACACTTTCTGGATTTGTTGTTTGCCATCCCTTGAAGAACTCTTCAGTTCAAAGTTTCAAAGCTTCATTAGTGTTCGTTGAAGCTGTGGTGTAACAGGTTCGCTGAGCTGGACAGTAAAATCATAGGGCACTGAGACAATCTCCGGGTGAAGACTGACTGATGCAACACTGAGACTAAGAACAGGTGGAAGGTGGGGGCTTAGCTGCTAATGGGTGGGTACAATAAGCACAAAGATGTGCCTCAGGTGTCTTTTTCTTTGAGGAACAAAGTGGGTTAGTTTTCATCGAGCCCACACTTTGTGTTTGATTCCACTTCCTTCTGTCAAGCCACAAACTCACCTCCATGTTGAAGTCTTTATTCTCTGCACAACAACATTTTCCCAGTCATTGTTGCTTAAATCTGATGGATGTTTGAAACCAACTTGAACAAGGGAAGATGAAAGAGTTCCAGAAAAACTGCAAGTGCTCTCCATGTATCTTCATATCTTTTAACACTGTGGATCAGCAAAGATTGGTGGCAGGGGCTTATTTCTTCAAGTGCATATGTCAGGATGAGACAGCAATTGCAGCTGTAAACCATAAGCTGTAAAGGTCAAAGCACGAAGCGGCGTCATATTGTGCTTTGCAACGATCGGGCTCTCTACTTGTTCTGTTCTCTGCATTCCTGCTCCCCACAGATCGATCCAACGCTTATCTGTCAAGGTGGTGAGTAATTCCTACCATCACAAAAGATGGGAGCAAACGGAAAAAACAACCATCGCTGACATTCCAGAGATATTCCTCCCAAGTGCATTGCATCTGTGTGGAAAAATGTTATTGCATGCACTCTGCCTCGTTGGAAAAGTACACAAGTTTTCTGTCACACAGGGCTTAACCGTCTTGATAGAACATATTTAGGAAAGATTTCCAGCCACTACAGGTGAAGAGTGTCCAGACAGAGCAGAAATATACCAGCAATGTAGTTGGTAACATGTGACCTCTGGATACCAGAGAGGTTAACAGGAGTGATATGCCCTCGCATGTCCCAAACTGCAGCACATGAGTTTCTAATTAAGAGATAGAAAAAAAAAAAAAAAGTCTAGTGAAGAGAATAAAACATGCAGCAAAACATAAAATATGACATTATTATGATATTATAAACCTGAAGTTACTGGAAGCACAGTGAAATTAGTATTTCTCAAATTTGAGGCTGCACTTTAAGACAGTGTTCAACAATAAAGATCATGAAATAGCTACTTTCCATGTCCAGCAGATTTAATGGGTGATACAACTACTTTTGATGAATGACCATCAGCTCTAGAAGGATGTGATCTAACCTCTTCCGTAAATAAGAGTTCATATACACACATAAGAATATGACAAGCCACTTGAGGGCATCTTCCGGCGGTAAACACAGTGAGTATGTGTGTGTATGTGTATGTTTGGTGGGTGGGGGAGGTCATGGAAATGCAAGGCATCATTAAGCTGTCACACATACAGTTTTTCGCGGCTGGAGTAAGGTGCCAGCTTCCCTTATGTATTATTGCAACAGAACGCGCTTCTGGTCACACTCAGGGCTAAGGGGCTTTATTGCCAATTTGAAACTAGTTATCCTTATGGGGATGAATGCTACAGTTAGATTTGAAATGAAAAAATGAGGGTGAAGTTTATTATATAATTTGTGGTTTGGTTGAAGCTGAATCAGCATTACTCACATTTAAAGAAAAATAAGAGAAGCAATTTCTAAGGCTGTTTTAGAAACTGTTTTTTTCTTCAATGTTAGTTGTGCTGTGGAAAATGGCTTCAATTATTCCAAAGCTTTTGGCTGATCTCGCGACTGTTCACCACACACTCATCAGTAAATCACCAAAGCTACTCATCAGCAGCAGCACAACCATGACGATGGTACAACCCGCTTCGCTCGCTGCTCAGCTCTGCCACTACTGTGGTTATTTAGTCAGTGTCAGCCTTACATCTTCCCCTTTGCCCTACCTGACTCGGCACTCAAGGTTTCCTCCACAGAATGGTGAGTTAGCAGGAAAGGAGCCTGATGTAAGCGCTATTCGATACACTGAGGTTTTCCCCCATTGAAAGTTTATGGGAATTCCTCTACTAGAAAGATACGTAGCTGTGCAAACCAACCCGTGTGGAATAAAAATAGGAAAAATGATTGTGTCCAAGAACAATTGGCTCATTGTAGCGAGTTAAAAGTAATGACAGAGAAATCATAGACTGATGTAAACAAAGATTAAATCCCCGGTATGAACATACACCAGCGCAGTGGCACGAGGCGCCTTCCAGTTAAAGATTAAGACATTTCAAAGCAGTAACACTGACAGCAACAGCCTATCTTTGTTAAGCCCATGCACTGAAACAGCACGACAGTGAATGAATAAGCATTATACCAATGCCAGCTTGATTATGTGGTAGCTTTGGCTGATAGGCTGCCATGTTTTTCTCCCTAATAAAACGGAATTGGGTTTCAATTCAGAGAAAAACATAAAGCACCTAACACATATCTTCGCCCCAGGCGTAAAATCAAATTTGTTATTTTAACTGGAGCTTGTGACCGCAAGCCACGGCCATTTGTGTAGGTGTAAAGGCTATATGTGAACACAACTTTTGCCACAACAATAAAATATCTCCTTGATTTGCCCCTTTTGCAGAAGACCTCAACACCCAACACTGTTTTTTTTTTTTTTTTTTAAGAGGAAATTGATCTCTGGCCAAAAACATCATTCTGCGAGCAAATAGACAAGAAAGCATGACATCACAGTGAGAGAAAAAAATGAGAAGTTTGCAACACATCTGGCTGCTACGCATGATTTAGCTGATGACTGCCAGAGAGATTGATGAAGAGCTCAGCTTATTGAGGCTCTGAAGTCATTAGCAAGTGAGACACATACCAATCTGGCCAGGTTCAACAGAAGCATATCACTAATATTCATGAGCTAAACAATTTTCAACAATGACATCTAACGTTGCAAAGTAGTGCCGGTGACCAGAATTTTAGGATATACTCTGTTGCCTGACTGCTTAAGTAAAATTAATAATATTCTGGAAGTATTCTGGACTTCTGGGTAATGTTTTGTGCCTTGCTGCACAAAATTGCTGCGCCTGCTGACAGAGTCCAATTTATATACAGTGAAGTTTATCAGCAAATTCTGATGAGATGAGAAGTTTTTCCTTCAATCGGTTTAAAGCATTAAAGAACAGAAAACTACCGATTCAAGGTCCGTTGATAGACCTTTGTATTATCTTGCAGCTGAAGTGAGTGAGAATGGAATATGGGTGGAGTTCCTGCAAAGGAGATCTCACCTCTGCAGAAGTTCTGCTCATCTGCAGTGAATCCTGTTGCACAGCGGGCGGTCCGGCTGGGCTGAGAGACCCTCAGTGGCACTTGCTCCCCCTCCTTACTGATGTAGATGACAGCGCTCTTGGGGAGGCAGAGGTAACCACCAAAGTGGTTGATACACTGCATCCCTCCTTTGCAAGCATCATCCAACAAGGCACACTCATCAATGTCTGATGAAAGACAGACAGCGAGGGAGAACAGAATATATTTGAGGACGTTAAGCATAAAAAAAGCACAAAAACCTGTAATTATCTACATTTGACACTTCATTCAAATTGTAATCTCTCACCTCTGCACTGCTCTCTGGCTCTGTCATACTCATACCCCTCTGTGCACTGTGAATGACAGATGATTATTTTAACTGTCCTCGCATGCAGCTACACATGATGGAAGACATTATAAAACCTCTCCATCAGTAGTATGGTGCGCTCCAAGCATGCATACCACATAGTAATAAACACGGGCATGTTAAATAAATGTAACTTACTGTGTATGAGATGGGCTCCTCAGCCTCCTGGGACAGAACATGAGTGAAAACCGCACAGAGAAACACGCAGATCCCCAACATGTTTACCAAACGTCGGAGCAGTCCTGTAACCAGATGCAGAGGAACCCAATGGCTAGAGCGTGCGAGATCATTTTCGCTTGACAAGCCTACACGTTTTAATACCCGTTATTACATCACTGATGGCATTGCTTAACGAGTCCGAACATCTCCCGCTGCTGGCTCGATGTTTATATTGGCACCGCTCCAGCGAAACCTGCGACTTCAACTAAGTGATGTGTTTTCTGCTCTTCTTCTCCAAAGGGATTAGCGCGTAATGCGCGTGAAGATCGTGCGTAAACATGCCCCTGAGTGTCAGTCAGCGCCAGGAATATGAACGACTCAATCAGCCGTGCAGAGCTCATGCTGATTAAAAATCTGTGTTCGCACAAAAACATGTCCACCTGAAGCAGCCGCTCAGTCAAACACTGAGCGCGTGTTTTTTCATTCGTTTCTAGACACTTGTTACTGGTCAATTATCTGAAAAAGAACTACCTTCATCTGGAGCAGTACCGATTTACTAACTTCCATCTAAATTCATGGGTTTTAACATACCCTTTGTTGAGTTATGGTTTTCTCTGATCAGAGCTCTGTGTGCAGCAGCTTTGTTATCGTGTGGCGCCATGGGCACCTACCTGCGAATTACCTGTGGATCTTTCTCCTGCCCTCGTCCTCGTGATCACTTATAAATCCGACGCCGCGTTCAGTAGAAGGCTGCCCTTTATTCTCAAACGCCGTGGTAGATTTCAGTCGGTCGTCGGGTGGCAGGCAGCTCTAGTGATGAGCATGTAGCTCCTACAATAGGACATTCTGGGGGCGGCGTACCGGGCAGGTTGAGCTCCGGGTTTGTCTCTCAGCGGAGTGCAGCCAACGACCAGCGGGCTTCAGTGGCTCCCTCTATAGACTGATGACTAACGGTTGAAAAGGTTACTCGTCGGAGGAAACTACTGCCCATGGAAAACTAATCATCCCCAGCAATCAGATTATATTACTCACAGAGGTATATACCTCCACGTCAAAACTATATTTCCATCATGTAAGACTGTTCTGGCATGTAATCTTAGAAATAAACCACCTTGTTAGTGAGTTTAGTCATGTTGACCGGTCCCACAAAAGTAGGTTCGGTAAATGAGAGTAAATGATTAGAGAGGTAATCATTGTAACCCCCGAAACGTCAGGGTCAAAATAGTCATCAGCGTTGCATCCACAGATCCTTCGTGTTGACGCGATATCTCCAAAACTATTTCATGGATCACTTTGAAAATTAGAGAATTTTGGGGAAAAGTCAGTTGTATATTTCCGACACTAGGGGGAGCTATACCTCCAAACGTTTTGGGGCCAGATTTCTCAACCGTTGGTCTGATTTTGTCCAAATTTGTTGCATATGAATGATTGGAGGAGGTCTAAATTATACATATGACATTTCACTCTGCTAGTTTTTATTTTTTGCTCTTGGAGAAGCTTATCACAATCCAATTTGATGAGTTCAATCAAGACGCATCGCTTGTACAATGCAGGGGATTGGGGCTTTTCAGGGATATAACCTTTCCTCTACAGGGATGACAGCATTGGCCTAGTAACTCAAAGAATTTGAGCAAATGTCACCAAAGTGTTTTCATTAAGTGTTACATAATAAAGTTATGTTGAATGTAATACATAAAGTTGTGTTTCATTTTGCTGAACTAAATAATATTGCGTGTCATAAACACAGTTATGTTGACTGTGATAAACAGAAGTATGTTTTATTTACTGAACATAATTTTGTTTCATTTAATAGAACAATTATATCTCATGTAATTAACACGGTTATGCTGAATATAATAAATATAAATCATCCCAAAACAATATTACATTAATGCTATTAAACCCCCTTGTTTAAATTGGCAAAGATGCAATTAGTTACTTCTTTCTACATATAAGTCATGTATTTTAAACATCCATATTTTATTTCTAAGAGTGCAGGTTCAGTGTAGAATAAATTTCCAGATTTATCACTAAATTGTAAACTTTGACATAGAATCTGTTTTTCGTATTGTACTAGTGATTTCATATGGCGTGTTGATTGATATTATCCTTATTTTGCAGAATTTAAGTAATTTTGCACCCTTTTTTATTTGTATTTGCCCACACAATTTCCGTGTGTAATTTAAGAATGAACACCCGTAACTTTTGAGATTGTGACTTGCAGGCCCTTTCATGCTGAGAGGTGCCAGTCTATAAGGCTCTGTTTTAGTATGTGGGCCCAGCAGGTGGAAAGTAAGATCAAGTGTTGAGGACCTCTTTCAACAAGCACTATATTATCCCCAAATACATGTCATGGTGTTTACAAGATGCCTGCGCTTCAGGAACATCTGCTAGAATTGGCATTGCTTCCTGGATTTCCCATGGGTGAAGAGACAGCAAATGACTGTGCATGTGCACGCATGTGTTTGTGCTCCAGCAGCTTGCTGATATGAGTGGATGGAGATGAACTTGGCAACAGCTCTTTTAGTACAGACTTTCTCAACTTCCCTCACATGGTGTGGATGACAAGATTTCTGGAATTCTGTTTGGTGCCGTGTACAGTTATACTCAAAGTTTTCTTGGCAAAATATAGATTATTCCCTTACAAGACATAAACCCATTCTGTATTCTTTAACGTGAGTATTTAACTTCCAATCAGTGATCAATTACCATGTTAACACATAAAAACAGGGCAATTTAAGGGCAGAGGTCTCAATCTTCACTCTAGTAATATTGACTGAATGAACCAAGACAGAGAATGAAATAGTAATAAACAAGAATATTCAAGTAAACTATACAAACATAGACAAAACCATGTCCCACCAAAAAAAAAAATCCAAAAGGCTTAACTTTTCAGTATAAGTTTATTTGATTTGTTGAACTATTCAGTGATACAGCACAAAGAGACAGTAGAATAAAGGGTAGAATTAATCAAATACATTTTGAAAGTGTTTATAGAGGTTATTAGTAGATCTACTAATGAAAGAGAAGATGAGGGGTACATGCTCTTTGGTCCCATTTCACAGATGGGACAGTCAAGCTTTGAAATCAGGCGAGGTTGAGATGGGTGTGTCACCATAGGAACACCACTGGGAGTGACAAAGTGCACCTCCAACTCTGACAATAGGAAACATTTGTCAGATACCGCACATTTGGACACTGCGCTAAAGCCATTAAAAAGTATCAATACAGAAAATTAAGCCTGCAAGGAAAACATCTCACCTAAAAAAACACAGGTAAGCCATTTTAACTTTCCTGAACACAAAAAGAGCACAGTACACCAGAAAGCAGCATATGAGAGGCATATTTTGCCCAATCACACTGTATTATTACCTACCTGCCAACAATAGTGACTAACATCCTTGCCCGCAAATGCACAGGTAAACAGACACGATCTGGGGTAAGCACTGCTGAGAATCTTGTTTTTTAATACTGATCAAAAATAAATAAACACAACTTTTATGCAAAGGGAAAACATATTAATCACATACATTTTTCAGAGCATGAAAAGGTGAAGTATTTCATGACGTTTCTTTCGATGTTGAAGGCATTGCATCAGGTACTGTTGGCTATTGAGCATCAGCCAATCAGTTCCTGATGCAGTATCATCCACATCAGAAAGCTCTTCCTTTGCACCGACATCAGTGCAGAGGCAACAAAAGCTGGACAGTATAAGCTCACTTTGGTCTTTGTCTTCTCATGTGATAGAAGTGATACCAAACAGGGACTCTCATAAATATAAGCCTGAGTTCTTATTTTATGTTGGTAGAATAGGCGCTACTGTACAGAACACATCAATGTAAGTCAAGTTGGCAGCAGAAGCATCTGGAAAGTGAATTCATGCAAATTCAAAATGGGCATGCATTATGAAGGAGCTGCAAGAGATGAAGCTGCACTTCAAAAGACTGTCGAAAAGAAATTTTTTGAAAGTGGGGAAGGGGTATGCGAGAGGACGAAGAGCAGACAGAGAGGGTGTCTGTGAAAAGCGTTTGTGTAATTGCGGTGACATCTTCATTGAGAGCCCTCCATCTCTTTCCTGTGTGCTCCAAAGGGCGTCGTTGACGCTGGTCGATGGGGAGAGCAGCCGAAGCGCTGTGTTTAGCATAATCCCAGAGGCCATTGTGAGAGCAGCTAGTGAACGACTCACAGTTGCCAGCTGAGATTTTACCAAAACACAGTAGAACACAAGGAGAAAAGGAGGAGACAGAAAATCAGAGGGGGGGGACGGGTGAGACTGAGGAAATAGCTCAGGCGAGAGACAGGAGGATTGGTGGTGGTAATGAAGAAAGAAATGCAGGTGTGTCAGATATTACACTAGATGGAAACTCAACAGTTGTGTGAAATGTTTTGTATATAAAGGTCTTTGCTGGTGTGTGTGTGTGTGTGTGTGTGTGTGTGTGTGTGTGTGTGTGTGTGTGTGTGTGTGTGTGTGTGTGTGTGTGTGTGTGTGTGTGTGTGTGTGTTCCTATAAACACGCGCAAAGCGGTGTTTATAGGATCAGGGTGGTGGTGGTTGTCTGTGGTTGAGTGTGCAGCTTGAACACCATCAAAGTGGCAGAGTATGATAAGAATGAAACACATTTATAACCAGGTGTACTGCACCTGTTCGCCCTCATCCCTGACTGCAGTTGAAGATGCTTCCCCTTTATATTCTCTTAAACTACCACCAACTGTTGTGACTTGTAACAATGAGGCATGAAGAGATTGATCAAAGATGGCAACGGTTCTTCTATTGTGCAACAATCGTCAACTTAAGCTTGAGTGTGAAATCCTCTTTGATTACAGTTTCAGGAAGGTAGACGGTCACCAGCCTTTGGTAAACAATCTGGTCAACTCCTGACATGTTGCAGAGTACACTAAGATGAAAAATTATATTGTTTATATAATAAAACGTATTTCTAAATTCTCTGATAAAGAGAATGGAGATGAAACAAAGACACGGTCAGTAGTTTGTTTTTGTTGTTTTGAAAGCCATATCAGACAAACTGAAGAATCTCTGCAGGTGATTGTGAGAATATAAAAGCAATCACAGTTGCCTGCAGAGATTACCCAGTCAGCCAAACACATATTCTGATCTGTGTTGGGTACCTGAAATGTCCATAGGACTCAATTGGCAGCAGACGGTTAACGCTGATCAGGATAAAGACCAAGCTTTGACCCTAACCCCCACCCCTTCTGCTCCAAGAGGTCCTGTGTTACCACGGTGACAAGGCCAAGGCACGTGCCTCCCATTGTTGAGCTGTATCCTCCAGGGTCAGCCACACACCCTGTCAGAGGTCAGATGTCACTCAGGCCTCTCAATTGGGTCACCACTCACCAGCCTCCAGTCTTTGAGCTCTGCAAACACTGACACAAATTGAGGGATGAAGGTAAAGTGGGAGGATAAGAAGATGAAATCAAATGCATTTACTCAAAAATTCGGAACAATCTCATGGCAGCTGAGAATCTTTTGACAGATCTGTGTATTTGCTGTGCTTCAGGTACCCTAATGGCAGATCAGCAATGCAGTCCTGTGTGGATGCTACATTTACATTGTGTAGGAGATTGTATATTACAGTATGCCTCCCTCTTGTGGTCAATTGCAATGCCTTTAAAATGTTTAAAAAAAATGTATGTGGGTTTCATTTCAACTTTGCCCCCGTCTGGGCTAATACCTTCGATGAATATCCCCCTTCTTTCATTCCTAATCTTAATCTACCCTACCAAAAACAGTGAAAGAACAAAATTCCCCCCAAAAAATGTTTTCAAAAACTTTTGCTCAGTTGAGTTAAACAGATCATATCGGGAACAGCAGACATACTTTTAAACATCATTTTAAATGTAGTGCCTACACTTTTTCATCACGATGATACACACATTTTGTTGAAAAAGCCTCTTGACCCTACCTTAAAGTATTTGATTAACAAAAAGATACCCAACTATTGCATTTACTGCAGTGTCCACACTTTTTGGGAAGTTCAAGAGTGTTGCAATCTTTTCCATTGAGCCTCAATATATGTTGGGACATTCAGGTCATGGAGTAGTAAAGTGTTGTACAGGCGTTGACAAAAGAAAAATCTTAAGTTTATTAAACGGAACAGGCTGACAGTCCACACTTTGTTAGGCAGTGAATGAACAGAGTGGTTTTGACAGGCCTAACCTCTTAAGCTTCAGGTCCCACTGAGCACGGCACAGCTAGAGCTAAATGCCATCTGTCCCAAAATCATGGCCCCCCCTTCACATGTCCCCCAACAGTTTAGCATAAAACTCATACAATACTGCAATTAAAGAATAGAAGATAATTCTTCTTGTCAGATATCAGGTCCTTAAATTGAAAAGAGAAACCTTCAGTATAGTTTGTTCAGGTCAAATGTTTTGCAATTACAGCTTGGTTTGCACTCCCTCAAAAACAAGCACCATAAATTATAAGCAAAATAGCTTACTCTGTTCAAAATTGTGTTTTCCATGTTTTTCAATGAGTTATCCGAATGCAAATGGGTGGTATATCTTTTTCTTCCTACATCTGCGTGCAGGTTCTCTCGTCACTTTAGCTCCGAAGCTGATACTGGGGACGCCCAAGTAGAGACATTATTTTACTGGAACTACTGATACAAGTCCTAAAAAAATAAATGTTCTTTGAACAAGTTTATAAAGAGAGTGTGGATTCCGTAAAAATTGAGCAAGCAAACCCCCTCCTGCTGGTAGTATATTATCATATATGACATTAGTGCATTCACTCTGTCTGCAACGACATGTAAAATCTCCACCATAAAATGCCAAAACAACAAACTGAACTACAGTATGTCAGTGTATGTCATTTGCTTTGAGTTCTGAACAGGGCTTCAAGCCTATAATGGGAGGGTCGAGGATCTGCTGTAGTTTACTGCTCTGATGCAGAAAACCTATTCAAAGCACCAATCATTGTTTTCTTCAGTTAGTGTCTCACTGTGACTCATCAATGGCCATTTCAGATTCAATTTTGAGCAAATTCATTTTACGCTTTACTGACTTCCACTTGGAAGACTGAACAATAAAGTAATGATATCGGCATATATGAACTTTAGTCCCCCTCCTTTCACAGGGGTGTCTGCTCCGTTAGCTGTCATCTGATGTTAAGCGCAAAGAACGACCTTTGCGCCCATTAGCCAATGTGTGTACTTTAGCACTTCATTAAGGCCCTGGCCCTTCAATGTTAAAGCAATTGTCTACCCTAACAATAAGACTGACGCATTGTTTCAGTTGGAAGTAAATTTCTCAAAGGAGGCTGATACAATGGGTAGAGCGACCCAAATTATGAAACAGGTGTTGAAAGGGACTCCTGGTGAGCCATATTGTACTGTTTGCTGATGGTACGGTTTGGACTAAATTACATGTGGTTAGACTCTGATGGAGCAGTACACTTTGTGACAGTGTATACAGAGAAATGAAGATGTACATGCACAATGTAGATGTGAGTACGTGTGTGGCATGGTGTGTGTGTGTGTGTGTGGGGCGTCTAAGCAGCCCTGCTGGCAAACTGAGGTATCCCATAGTCCTCTAAGAAGTGCATAAAAACAATTGACATCTCCATGAAATGATGTGACATGTGCATGTGTTCAAGCCTTTCCTTTGAAGGAGCCCTATAGCAGATGTGGCAGAAAAAAATAACTGCACCAATAGAGGGAGGGAAAGACAAATATTAGGAAGAGGTGGGGGCACAAGGGGGCCTTGGCAGAGTAACAACGAATTAAACTGCAACATAATAAGCTGAGAGGGAGTTTCATCCAACGTAAAGATCATTTTATGCAAAACAAAATACAATGAGATGCACATAAAAAAACAAAGTCAACATGTTAGTACTTTCAGTGATTTGTCCTGTTGTTAATTTCTCTAAACAATTTTATCCATGATCCGGTGCATTTGTACACTATTATTATTAAAATATAAAGGAGCAGTGTCTTGTGGATTAATCAATTAAAAGATTTTGGAAATACTGGATAACCTGGATTACAAAAGAAAACAGTAGCCAGCATTCATTCAAACCTGTCCAAATGTGACGACTTGCTGCCTTCTTTACAAGCAGTAATTTGGAAGTGGATCAAAGCCAAAGCCAAATGTTTCAAGAATCAACTCTCTGAAACCTATTTACCTAACGTTATATAGAACAAGCAGATAATCAAGAAAATATCATGTTAAATAATCTTAAATTACAGTGCTAATAATCTTAACTATTCAAAAACAAACCTTGCTCACAAACACTCAGTTCCAATGAGATCATTTCATAGAAAATGCTCCTTTCTAGCAGAGTGGACACCACCTTCCATCCAGAGTGCGACGGGTTGCCATTTAGCCTCTGCACTGCAGATGAAATGGGCCGATCCCACATCAGACTACAGACTGGCCTGATCATATTTACATCCCATCTCACTGCATGTTTCCTCCACACATCTCTTCAATCGTATTACAAACACACACACACACACATATCTGGCTCTCTGTAACCGTCTCATGAGCAATATTCTTCCATTTAACTATGAATTTATGTCTCATGTAAATGAGCGGGAAGTCGATTTAGGCCCATTGGAGGGCTGGCCTTTTAGCCGGGAGCATTATGTTATAGACTTCTGGTCATTTCAAAGCCCCCGTTCATCACCTTGATTGAACAGATGGCAGCACGGACTGAGGCTTCGCCATCTGATCAACCACTCTCCTTACCACCATACAGTAACAGCAAATGTTAAAGGAGCTATTCATTTTAACAAACAATACAATTATAACGCAATGCATCTCCGTAAAATAATTTCCCTGCTCCATTCTTATATACGGATCTCTTTCTTAAAAATAGTTCCTTCAACTATCTGACTTAACTTACATGTAATCAGCTCATGGGTGACACAAAAAAATACATAGAATAAAAGAAATGGCAGAAAACTTGCCTTTTCAACACGTGTACAAAGGTATCTCATTTTAAAATGTTTAGTCAATGTTTAGTAATATGTGACCTTTAGCAGGAGTGGGCCTTGATAAAGTCGTCAACGAATCACATCATTAACAAAACATCAGAGAGGAGGTTTCTCTTTACTTCCATCCTCAAAAAAACTACCATAAAATATCTGTAGACGTCTCAATGAAGCCCTCTACTGCCTGAACAACACAGTGTAACACTGAATTTCTTTGATTAACTTCTCTTCATACCTCCACCAAAGAGGCTATGCATTCATCCGTCAATTTTTTTTTGTAAATTGTTTTTGCTGCGGACTCCATTAAATTTGAATGCGGATCGGAATAAAGGGACGGATCCAGAAAATTCATTTACTTTCTTGAGCAGTGTGGGAGGGTGTTTTTGATTAATTTCTAAAGTACTACTGCATGGATCTTGATGAAAAGTCAATGTATGTGAGTGTGTGCACTTTTATGCAGATCCTAATCAAATCTAGCTCTTTCATTTCCAGCTGTTTTATATTATGTCTTCAGGCTTTGCGTTTGGTTTTGGATAAGTCTTGGCGAAGGTACGTGCTTTACTAATTGTTGTTATAGTTTCTTTTCTATTATTCTGTGAATTTACTAGTGGAAAGTAGAGTTTATTAAGCCATGGCCGTTTTGACCTTATTTAAATACTTACATACGGATTGCTTTTTTCCCACATTAGCTGGCTACTGATGTCACTCGTGAGATAAACATGAAGTGAACCTTTCAGCTGATCAAACTATGTCTGGAAGACAAGACCTTGACCATAAGATGAATCACCTACTCTTATCTGAACAATAACGAGTCCACCTGCTGCTTATCACACACCCTCTCCAAAATGTTGCCAGTATTGCAAAATGTACGCTTCCCTCTGCATACTCCAACTCACATCTTATCCTAAAACCCAAGGTCTTTATCAAATACAGCTGGCTGTTGCCCACACCATAGACCTAATGTTAATTTTAGTTTTTAAAACATTTCAGTAACCGCATATAGGGCCTTTTGTAAGAAAACAGAAAATACATTTACTGGACCTGTTAAATGAGAAAAAAATGGAAATGGAAAAACTTGACATACCTTTTCAATAGTATGGTTTTTACTTTGAATTTGATTTGTCTATTCATGTATTAATTTTATTTGACAGTTTCTAATTTTTTGGTTTTTAAAAAATTGTTGTAATGTGTGAATTGTTTTTGTAAAAGCTGTACAAATAAAGCCTGATTGCTCATTATACTGGTCAAAATTAAGGATTAAAGAAATGGGCAAACACTCTGTCAAAAGTATTAATAACTTTTTCCAATACAACATGTTTTAAATAAAATTATTTTTGTGGGTTTTGTCCTTTTTTTTCAGTATTATTCCAGCATTATATTACTTGTAGCTTTTCTACACTGAGAAAAGGGTCCATGCAGGAAAATAATGTGTCATATAGACATGAAGAAGAGTTATAGGTGTAAACACACTGCTTTCCCTGGGATAGGGTCAAATGCAGATAATTAAGCAAAGCAATAATTTTATTATATTATATTGTTAACTAGTTGCAGTTGAGTAAAGTGCCTTCAATTACACTTTGCACTCATACTGATTACAATATCTACAGAGAAGTGATTTTTATCATGCAAATTCAAGAGGCAGCCTCATGCTTTTATGTTATATATTTCTGTTATATTAAGATTGTAAAGAAGCCTTTCACCGTGAGCACTTTTTACTGTAACCAAAGATCTAGCATATGATTAAGCAGCTTGTGACTACGTACTGTGTGTATACGGCTGATGTATATGTCACATGGTAATATTTAAAGACCCCTCATAGTTTAATGGTATGAATGTATTGCTTGTGTCACGGTGCGGTAATAAAACAAAGTCCAGAAAACGCAGTGTTGCAGGTAAAGTGCTGTGTAATTCCAGCCTGGAGATGGTACTTGAGGGACCGGGAAAAGAGCAATGCGGCTCACCATGCATTTGTGATTGATGGTCTCCGTCTCTGCAATAGCTGACGTAGCAACATGTTCATTGCTCTTATTCACACACTTAATGGCATACACACATCCTGTAGTGTGCTCCATCTAACATATGCACCTCAACCCATATATGATATGTTCACATGGAAACTACAGTGAAGTAATACGGATCAGACCTGTTCTGGTGAATCTCTTGGCAAAAGAACATATCATTTGGAGTTCGGCATGCTTGTCAAACGTCTTCTTTCATCCACTGCTTTCTCCCATTGTTTTTTCTCTGCCCTCAGATAGACTGCTGAATTCAAAAGAAAGAACAGGGAAAATAAATCCTTCAAAAGTTGCATTATATACATAATCAATGTAGCTGGTTGATAATGTGCATCAGAAATGCAGCTTATTTGAGCATATCTTTCCCCAATCCATGATCTTGTCACATCTCTGTTGTCTGGTGCCAAGACATGTCTGGTCTGGCTTTTGGCCAGCCTGGGCTGGTCGCCACCACAGCCCTAGCAGCCTAGCAGGCAGGCCTAGCTTAATGCTGACACATCACTAAGATCAGCCAGGGAGAGAAGACCTAAGGGAGATGCTGAAAACATCAGCACCATTTCAAATTTACAAGATGGCATATACTTGCTTATCTGCAGCACAATTTCAGTCTCCACTATATCATTGATAATCATTTCAAATATCCTCTATTATGTGCCCTTAAGGGATTAATAATTACATACATTTGAAGACACCCATGAGGATGAGACAATGTAAATTGGCCGAACTTTCTGTGAATGCATTGTCAAGGCCACACCCCAACAGATAATGCTATCATTGCACCCATAAAATCTTTACAAAAACAACTATTACTATTATTATTATATTGAAAAGATTGCTATCAAACTTTTACACTGTCGTCCAAATTAAAAGCAGCATTGTAACAAGAATGTAGCATGCTCAAGCTGCAAATACACGGTATAGACTTGGAATAAAATGTATATTACTGGTTATTTGAGTACTGAATATAATGTAATCAAATCATTTTTAGCATAAACAAACATTCATAGCAGTAACATAAAAAAAAAAGATCAACTGGGCAGTGTTACCATCCATAAAAGTAGATATCATTTCTAAACCATCAAGACTTTATTTAAATTAAATAGGTTGCACAACTAGAAATGCATTAAAACCCAGCCTCTTCACAATTTGGATCTTATTTTGTTCACATCTATATCACTATTATCACTGCCCTTTGTGCTTAACTAGTGATGCAATTAGATTGGCAGAAACAAGCATGTGTCATCAATATGCACAGATATAAAAAGGAGTGCCACTGATTGATGATACAAACCTTCTCCCTACTGCCTTCTTTGGTGACCTCTGACTTCTAACCCGTCATGGGGTTAAACTTATTACCCTTTGACATGCGTGACCTCTAACGTGAAAGGAGCTGGATTGAAGGATGACCACAGCTTGGGTCCTATTGGCCACTCTCTGGCCAAACAGAGGCTTGAGGGCTGACCATCCAAACCCTAGAGGGATGTGACCCTGTCCATGCCACACGCTCTGTGGAGAATACTAATAACAGGTCAATACAAGCCTTAATAAAATAGGGGGAGAGAACATTGCCTTAACCTAAATTGTGAGCAGAAGAAAGGGATGAGGGGGGTATATTGTGGACAGAGGAGATTTGCAGGATGGTTTTGTCAAGTCTGTTTATACAAAACGGTCACCAATTTGATTTGACAACAGTGATGTAATGACCTGCATACAATTGAAATATCAGGTGTAATAAGAGCGGGTCTGTCCTGGAAACTCCTGTTCATACATTTCACTTTTTTAGATTATCGTACAGTAAATTTTTTTGTCCTAAACAAAACCACAAACACTTTGAGAGTGTTCCAAGAATGTACGAAATTCCAGTCCTGACTAAAACCAATAAAATAATAGAAGACCTTTAGCTTAGTCACTGCTGGAAAAAAAACATGCAATGGAAGAAAAGCTAAAAATAGAATAAAAAAATGAAGAACATAACATTGTGTAATTAAAAGCCAACTGTAAATATTTTTAATAAATGTATATAAAAGTAGAATTGTTTTATGAAATTCTACCTGTAGTGTGAGCAGAGGAGGGGTTGGGTGTTTGCCAAATACAGTACGTTACATGCAGGACATGTGCTCTCTCCCCCAGACACACACATACATTGTAGTATTGTTAGCCATCTTTGTTGTCATCGCCCTTATTTCTTTCTAGTAAAGTGCATAATCGGAATCAGCCCGGCTATATTTAAAAAATATCTACTTTGCTTTGGTATAAAGGCAAACAATATGCGCACGGCCACAACTCAACAGAATAAATACTGAACTGAATAACTTAAATCTTCTACATTTGAAAAGACTGGGCAATGGGTAAAGACCATGAGCAAAAGAAAATAAGATCAAAATACTTATTCATCTTCAACTCTTCACACCCATCAGTACCCCCATAATACCCAGTAATCTTGCTACTGTGAAGGTGCTGCCATGTATTTGTACCCACACATCATGAAAACACTTATAGAGACGCTACACATGGCATACTGCACCTTTTCTCCTTCCACCCTCAAGAGATGAGCACCAATAAAAAAATAAATGTGAGACTAGTTAAGCACCCATAGCTCTAACTCCAAAATACGTTTGAGAAAGGCATTATGGGATGATAAAGCTGAGCCACATGTGGCCGACAGAATCTACTTTACCGAAGTTTCAGATCTGCGGCTACAGTAGAGCTTCTAGGCAACTGTGCAACCACACATTTAGTTTCATACAAACGCACATGCCATCTCATTCATTATTATACATGGTAATAGCACAGGCTCACCTATTACTTTTAACTATAAAGAGAAAATTGCAGATAAAAAAAACAAAGAAAAACAAATAAGAATTGGAATGAATTACAGAGAGAAGCGAAAACAGTTAGTCAAAAAAGTACCTTCTAAAACATCCATGTGATGAGAAAAGGGTGTGACACCTGCAGAAGCTTGCATGGTCTATCCAGAGCTCTTCCGCGACTGCTTCCTCACAGAGCAGAGTGTGTATGATCCGGAGAGAGAGTGTATGTGTGTGAATCAGTGGCTGAGGGAGGGGATCATACCCCTCCTCCTTAGGATGCTGCCTCCTTAACAGGATGGAGGGGTAGGTGGGGCCACTGCAATAAAGCAAACACACATTTTTCTACGGTTGTTATGTCCTTGTTTCACTCACTCTTTCCCGCCTTCGATCTTTCCAAGACTTGTTCTCATTCGTCTTCCATTGTGTTTCCCCCTGAATCTCAGTCTGTCTGAACTCTACCTCTACCTCACATCTCCCATCCCTCCTTACCCCTTACATGCTCCTACTAATCTGGACAGGAGAGGGACATATGCTGTTTCTATCTCGTGGTCCACAACCTGCTCAGCTCCTGTGGTGTTTTAGTTTGTGTGTGTGTGTTTCTGTGTGTGTGTACGCTTCCTGTTGGCGTTAAGGCTCATAATACTATAGCGCTGAGATTAAGCGGGACAGTCAGACAGCATGTGTTTGAGAGATGAAAAGAGAGGAGAGGGATTGTGCTGAGAGGAAAGGAGAGATGCTATGATCAACAGCAGTGATGCACACTTTAACATTTTATAATTCTTACACTGGGTCGCAGTGCCACCATCTCCCCTCGGTAGATTCAGCCAAAAAACACATATCCCATCTGATCTGGGGAGTAGCCGTCCCTACAGAAATCATTCCCTTGTTCCATTGGCCACACGTAACATAGAAAGTATTGATCCACTCCAGTAGCGATAGCAAGGAAACCCTCCACAATGGTCCCAAACAGGAAGTGGAAAAACAAACCACGGGTGCATTTCGATTGACCACAATGGCGGATTCTGAGGCTTTAGTCACAACACTGAAGGGAGATCAATGCTTTGCACCACGTAGCGCGCAAAATGGAAACCCTAAGAAAGCATGTGAAATACAAGTCATAAAAATATAAGTAAAACAGAATGTATTAATCTGTAAAACACGAAAAGCAGTTCACAACAATACACAACGAGCAAAATTGCATTTGGAGCAATTCTATACAGATGTGTTATAATTTTTTCAAATCAGGTATCAGTTAAAAGTTTTTAAATAAGCCACTCAGTCAAAGTGGTTTTAAAGGTGACAGATATCAAACAATGGTTTTAAATGAATTACTTTCCTCGGATAAAAACTGACCATCAGAAGAGCAAAAGCTGCTGTTTCCATGACACGCAGCTGAGGGTACTTTGAACTCTGACCTTTTTGTCCTGCCTGTGCTCTGAAGCAGTGACCAAGCCCAGGGTCAATAAAAACAAGGGTCAGCCGGGGCCAAATGGTAATGACCCTCTCTGGTTACGCAACCACACCAAATCAACCTCCTCCATGTTGCATCTGAGCATCATTCATCCTAATCAGAGCAGTTCACCCCTCAAGAGCAGGGGCTGATGCTGCCTCTCTATAATGAGAAAGTCTGTGTGATGATGAATGAAAGAGTGGTAGAAGAATAAGGAAAACGGAAACATGAGAAGATGGAAAAGAGGATGGCATATCAAAAAACGTGGATTTCAGCACATTTTTACTGCACATCGATAGATTAACGTCTTCATTTAATAGAGCAGCAGTTTAATATTAACTAATCAATTCATGTACACATGATATTTCACAGTCATTTACTATAACGTCAGATGCACAGAGGGCAGTAATGTAATCGCAGTTAAATCATTTATACACCTCGACCTACCTCCACTTACGCACCGAAAACCCATGAAGGTGAAATGCAGCAGGAAAGTTACAAAATGGTCTAATATTCAGTGCAGCGTTTTTTCATTCACAGTTATTTGAAGGTAAACTGGATGATTGTGATGAGTCGGCAAAAAATAAGAAAAGTTTAATGACTGGTAGGATTATAAAATAGTGAGATCCATCATCAAAGCTGTATGATAACTGTGAAAACTACTGTGCTTATCCAATGAAGAATGGAACTAAAAAAACGTCCCAGGAGAAAGAGGGGATGGACTTCAAGAAAGGATAATATTGTCTTGGGGAAGAGAAACCGGGATGGAAGAGAAGGGGCAAAGACAGATGAAGGGGTAGAGGGACTGATCAGAGGGGTGCCAGACACAAAGAGGCCAGGCCTTGGCTGGTGGCACGCGATGGGCAGATTAACCAGCGTTTCCTCCCCTAACTGAAGCATTAGGACACCTGACTGAGTCCTGCCAATGGCAGCCAGCCAAGGATTTGTTGTGGGGGGGCAAGCTGGGGCTCGCCTTTCAACACTCAGACTCTTCAACGACACAAAGAGGGGTGGAGTGGTGTTTGTGGAGAGAAAAAAACATAGGGGGCGATAGGCTGGTGGCTTGGAGTGGGGAGGGGGGCTCAAGGCCTTACCCCCTCACCATCTGCTGCCCAGGCTAAGTGAGGACAGGAGTAAGGCCAGAGTGTGGGGCAGAGAATTTTAGGGCGTGCACAGAGAACACACATGTATCTGCGCGCACATACCTGTTAGTGTGTCAGTGGGTGGGTGGGCGAGTGCAATGGCAGATGGACAGGGCATACTACTGGCACTGGAGCTTCCATGATGGCCATCCCACATTAAATAACATCCCCCTTCCCCCACATTCCCAACCCCTGCTAAGTAATCCACAGTGCCAGCCAATTCTTTATGTATTGCTCAGTTTGATTAAGACGTTTATGATAAGAGGCATTATGGGATGGGTACGACTGTGTGTGTGTGTGTCTGTGTTTAAAGCTTATTGGCAAAGTTGTTTACAGGAAGAAAGGCCAAACAGGGACCACCCTTTCTGCCCAAATACCATTTACAAATATTTTTAACAACTAATTTAACACTTATCTCATCTCATTTAAAATGCATACTAGATATGAATGTTATTAAAATTAATTAATTAAAGCCGAGAAGCAAAAACTCTCGGGGTCATTTTTGACTATTTTTAATTTCACGGCTCATGTCCGATACCATTTCTCTCTCCGAGCAATAAAGAGACTAGTGCACAAGTTTATAACTAGACTGTTAGACTACTTTAACATAATAAGTTATAAATAAAAATGTTGCTTCACAAGTGCTGACTAAAATCACTGAAAGTGAACACATTATCCCAATACTCAAATTATCTAAAGTGGTTATCTGTACCAGTTCTAGTATTGATTTAAAATTCTCGTGTTTGTTTATAAGACAACACATGGAATTGAATCAAACTCCATCAAAGTACTGCTTTGTGAGACAGTAACATCCCTCAAATCGTCTGGTTATTCTCATCTAGCTGTTCCTCAAAGCAGAATTAAAACATTTCGTGATGGTGCTTTCAGCCATTATGCTCCAAGAACAGCCTTCCAGAGGATCTGGAAAGAAGTTATATTTTTAAACATTTTCTAAAAATATATCTATTCAGTTAGGCTTTTATGTGGTGTTTCAGAATGTATTGATTTTTTTGTATTTATATGTATTTGTTTATAACACAATTTGATTCTACACATTGCTATACATTTTATTTATTTTAATAACAATATTTCTCATTATGTGAATCTCATAATTCTTTTGCTTGTGATATATTTCATCATCTATCTTTTTTTTTCTTTTTTCGTAGGATTTTTCAAAATTAACTCAACAATAGCAGAATTATGTCAGTCAAATCAAACAACCCAACTACCTCACCCACACAAATGCAAGACATCACACAAACTAACAAACATCACAAGCATCCATACATGTCCATAATCTTATTTTCTTTAATGAAATGCTTACAGCTTCTTCCACTTATTTCCTTTAAATTCTCAACAAAAATTATATTCTATAGTCAAAATAGTTCCATTAGCCCAAAGATTCCATATCCTTTGTGAGAAAGAAAAACTCAAGCAAAAAACAATAAAGAAACTAAATCTGTTAATGTTTTCTTTTTTTTGTGTTCAATGCTTGAAAAATGTTACCCCACATTCTATCATTTTGAGTCAGTTGATTCTTTTCACCAACAATAGACCTTTCCAAAGACAAATAAATACATTTCTTTTTTCCAGTGTGTCAGACCATTTATGGTTTTGCAGTGCTTCAGTAGGATCTTGTTTTTACAATTATTGAGGAGAAAATGTTAATCCAGCTCCTTGGGTATCTCGCAGTTTCCTGTGACAAATCTTGAAAAATGCAGATTGATTAATTAAAACTAAATTCAACACTCAAAATATCTGACAGCCAATGTTAGACCTATAACCAATTCTCTGGACCTCGCGACATTCCCAAAACGCGTGGATCAGTGAATCGATAATCATGCATTTTAAACAATTACCTGATTTGTTTTTGTTTACTTTATCTTTTTATCATTTTAACAAAGAATATTCCATATTTGACCTCTTTGTCTCCAAATCCATTTCTTGGTTGTTTCATCCATTAAAAAGGCATGCAAAATTATTTGAAAAGGCTGCATAGTTTTGGTTTGATTGACTCGCCACAATCGCCACAATTGTCTTTTATTAGTAGAGTTATGCCAAACATTTTAACTATAGGTCAGATATCTATACACACACATTTTTTATCTGCACATTATGACCGAGATCTTCATACCCCTTACCCCCCCTGTAAAAAACAGGTCAGAGGAGCAGACAGTTTGGTCTTGCTGAGCAGTAATCTGAAAATGCCTGTAATCCTCCATATAGAGCCATTCTGCAGATTGTGGTGCGTTGAGGTGTAGCCTCGTCTCCTGTTTGGCAGTCATGTGTCTGACCAAGCTTGACACGCACCCAGAGCTTTACAGCTGCCAGGACACACACCGATGAAGCACAGCAAAGCTGCCCCGGTCACTCACTGGAATAATTATGCCATTTTTTTTGCCCTACAATACAGCATGAGTCCAGTTCACTGAATTTATTCAACTCAGTGTTACGACAAGTGGCATATCGTGAAGGCCATGAAACCATTAAATTATAAACACAGGGAAAACAGTGTAATTAGCACCAATTCTGAAATTCGATATCAAGACTAAAACATACGTCTTTGCAATAAATATTTGCTTGTAGGGCCAGCAGAAATAAGAATATCAATAGTGAAACCTATTTAGATGTGGTATACGCTTCCCCAAGAGGTTCTATGTGAAAGGAAGGTCAAAAGCGGGTCTTAAAGTATAACCAGGAAAGAGGCAGTGTATATAATCTGGGACAGGAAACCAGGGTCATGCGGCTAGGGGAAGCCTCACCTGTCATCATGAAAAGTGAAAAACAAATAATGACAAATTAAAATTAATATTAATATTTATCTACTGACATGTGCTATAATCATAGCGCTCTGTATGATAGGTAATAAATTTCACGTAACATAATTTAGTCTTTCTGATCTGACGTAAAGACGTAATGAAAAAGCACAAGGGGAGACAGCCAGTACCTCTGCCTCACTGAAGGGGGCGCTCTGAGCTCACGGGTTGATACTTGTTCTGCTTTCGGTCTTCTGAACAGCTACAAATTAGATTCATGTCCGGTACAGTAGTCCGTTTTTTAACGTTTTGGTCTGACTGCCACCTCGCGAAAAAATCGATTAGTACAGTTTTAAAATGAACCTATAATTTTGTCTATATATTTTTAATCCGTTATATCCGTATATAATTGAAAGTATTTTTAAAACAAAAAATGTAATAGGACTTATGATGAACTTTATTTTTAATAAAAAATACCACATTCAACATTTTTTCTCATTTCTGTAGTCTATTTTTTATTTTTTTTTAAAAGGGTTTAACCCATGATTTGGTCTCGCACTGTATGAATTGTAGAATTGGCAAATTAAGAACACACTAAGGTGCAGAGCAAATTACCTCCTTCTCTGAGCCAATACAAATTTAACGTTCTTCTTTGGCCAAATGTACCTTCCCTATGTGTGTGTAGACAATTCTGATATGAGATATGAAACACAACCAGTATAGTCAGTGTGCAAGCTGCAAACTCAAAGATACCTGAGTCAGCAGAAGACGCTGACCTCGGTTGCTGGCTGATAATATTGGTCAGACTAGAATTTGAGATTGATTGCTTACTGGCATTTCTGCCAAAATAAGGTATGTTCATGCAGAATAAAGGAGGTTTAAATGGTTTTTCATATATAAGATGAAGATGATGATGTTGATATTTTCATATTAATTTTCCCTCTAGATTTGGTAGCATTTCTTTTTATGCACAACTTTTAAATGTTACCCTGGAGTCAAGCTTCAAAGTAAATGTTCTATACGTACAGATTTATTGATCTATATACAAATTGAAAGATGTATTCAATCCCTCCAATATTTTTGCATACAACTGAATTGAACTGGCTTTTTTTAGTGCGCATTGTTATTACATCTATATGCATTATAAATTAAATGTATTATTATTATTATTATTATATATGTATGTTCTGTTGGACTGGCTACAACATGATAACTCAAATGAAGGGGCACTTAAGTTCCCCATAAAAGAGAATGTGGTGTAACGTAAACAAATTAAAGTAGACAACACATTAGTCCCTCTACCGTTATAGATGCCAGTCCTCCGTATTAGGCACAGACCAAAATCAAGAACTCTCCTTGGGGCAGGCGTGAAGTTTACCACACCTACGAGCAGGCGCTGTCCCACATCTACTCTTATCCCGCACCCGCCAACAACAGCAGACATATTAACGGCATTCCCATAATGATTTAAAATAACCATGACACCTGCGTGAACTTTTACCTGTATTTTGGCCAACTTCGTTGTTGTTACGTAGACCACAGCTGCCCTCTGAACCTCCGCGTTGTTAGTTCGACTTCTTGTGGCTGACCGGTCGTGGCCAGATGTTAGACGGTTACCGGCTGTGGCACAGACGAAAACCTAAATTAAACATGTCAGATCAATAAGTTGTTGTAGGGGGTGAATTAAGAGTCCAGGTGAGAGTTGCAGTGGGCTGGGGTTCAGTGAATGGTTGAGACGCACACCTGTTCCCCATCTACTGATTAAACCTCCAGCCGACGGTTCTTACTGTAGATGAGTTCACCTTCCTGCTAATGTTTGCAAACAGAGCTGCTGCTGAAGCAGAAACAATCCTCTTATGGAGCAACGGTCCGGTCACAGGCGGTCCAAGACCGAATGGGGTCCCGAGCACGATCTGATTAGAGGCACCCCAACACCATTACAGTCATCCATACTTCACCTCTAGCCCATTATAAGCCTGGCAAGTAATAATCTAATATTAGGATGTCTGATGTTAGTTTGTACTTTAATATCCAACAATATGCAGCACTCAAATGGAAGTAATAGAGATTCTAAGTCCAATTTTTATTTCGTTGTGTACAAATTATGAAATAATAACTTGTTCGAACAAGATAAGGACATAAATTAAAAGAAAAAAGAAAATTCCCTAATGCGACTTGAGGGGCTCTGTAGAATATATATGATGTATATATGATATATATAATATATGATGTAGAAAGTGGTGCGCTGGAAAGTGTCAAAGTAAAGCAGTAGACAATGTATTTACCGTTAAAGTGTTATATCACTTTGATTGCTTCACCCTCTAAAAGCATCGAAGAGCTTTGGGTGCCATGACAATGTCACTGGTTCACCAGTTGTCCTTCATTTGGTAGGTATTAACTACTGCAGCGTGGTAACACCCCACAAGACCTTTTTTGGAGAGCCTATGATCCAGACATCTAGCCACTATTATTTGATCCTTGTCAAAGTCTCTCAGATCCTTATGCATGTACATTTTTCCTGCTTCCAACTCAAATTTTTCAGCACAAATGTTCACTTGCTGACAAATGTGTCCCACCCACTGACAGAAGCCATGTGTGTGTAGAAATACTGTATGATTGTGCATTTATGTATGTATTTCTATAAATCACATCGTTAAGCTGTATAGAGCTTTATTTTACTTTTTAACATTTTTACATTTAATGCTGGTCTGTAAAATTCATGGAAAAGATGATCATTACCAATTAACGTTTTACTTAATTGATCTTAATTGAGCTTTTTCTCTTGAATAGCAAATGTATGTAGCTTTCAGCAAAAACTACTCACAATTAAGTTTAAAAATAATTGCAACTGCACGCATTAGCTTTCACTCTGGGATAAGGATCAGGCAATATCATAATTAGGATTTACACATTGTCCAGTCTTTTTAAGGTTTTGTTTTATTCATCTGTGTAGTATTTTTGAGTAGCATAAAGAGAGATTTAACCACACTAAATAATGTTCAGCATGGCAGTGTTTATCTTTGTTCAGCACATCAACTATATGATATGGCAATTATTTCTTCTCTTAAACATACTGTATTAACATAGTGAAACACAAACATGCCAGATATGGGGTTGAACAAGTATGATCCCAGACTCCCAGAGGGTTAGTAAATTGTTTTCGATTTTGAAAACCAAAATTAAGCATTGATGAATTTCCTTTTTTTTCTCCTTCAAAAGATCATTTCCCTCATCACAACACACTTAGTATTGAAAATGCATTTTTTTTAATTACTGTATTGGGCTACAGAGATACGAAAACAAATAAGGAGAATAAAGAAAATTAAAGCCATAATTCATTTGCCGAACTCAACAAATTTAATGTCAACCTTTTACAGCAAAACAGAATCATATGTAGACTCTTCAAAATCACTCGAGGTTCACTCCAGGCAAAAAACATTTATTTTGGTCTTAATCTACACAACACATAAAAAAAAAAACATTGTTCTATGATGACAGCTCCATAAGAACAAAGTACATCCAACAAATTATTCTTAATCCCTTGGACTACAAAGGAATGTAGTGCTGGTTTATGGTTTTCCATATTGCTGCAAATACTAATAGAAACACAAAAAAGAACACAAAACAGCAGCATCCCAAACTGAACAACCACAAAAGCAACTGAGAGACTTATAACATATTAGTGTTCACCATTAAATAATCTTTATCAAAGCTTTAAGTTACAGGACATCGCTCATCAGACAGTTACCAGATCCCATTTGCCAAACAAGTACTGTGAGTGTTTTGGCACAAAAAGAGTGATGGCATTATTAAATGAGCCAATCAGAACAGTACTCGGGTCATCAATGTTGTGCTGATATGAAGAACTGGTAAAATGGAGGCCATCATGTAATTCGCTAACGATTATGTTGCATCTACAAGACAGAACACGGCTTCTCAGTGAGAAGAACAATTTTCACACTGAGATAATAATCTTCATATCCTTAAAGAGAGCTTCGCACTTCAGACAACATCAATGAAGTCCTTAAGAATCGGGAGCATTCAACCTTGTGCAGTCAATAAAATTAATGAAAATGTGTGTCAAGTGTGCCACGATTCATCCAGCGTTTTTTTCTCACTTTAGTTTTGACTGAGGATCTAACAGAGGCATGGTCTCACAACATCTGTCAAAACTTAACTCCAAGATTAAGACCATTATTTCTATTCAATATGTTTCCACAAAACCGATACACTAGCTTGCTCGTTTAATTGTCAATTTCTATGCTGAATATCACAACTCTGAAAAGCTGTGGCTTTCTTATATAGCATATGATGCTGGGCAAGGGGCAGTTATTATTAATGAGAAAGTTTCAAAGTAAAATCACAGAATCATGCTATTTTAAGTTATTTTTGTTCAATAAAACCTCTGCAGCTAAGAAACTTAAATGATAAGTCTGCTCTCTTGAGATTAACTAGTAACAAAATCTCACAAAAACAGACCCATCTTTCATCTGACTTATTTCAGTCTATTTTTCAGTCCATATAGGTTCATTATTTGTATGACCAGGAAACTGAGAAGGATGCTACAAGGACACACTGTGTATATGGTTGCCTGTTCAAATGGTTGATGGAAAGGTTCTTAAAAGGGATAGATTGTGCAGTTAGGGCTAAAATAAAAGACTGGAAAACAGAGGTGTTGACAGTTATATGAGGCAGGACCGCACCTTCCCAGTTGGAGGACGATGAGGGAAAAGTCTTGTTTGTACACACAACTCTTCAGTCAGTATCAAGTCCATTAGAACCACTATATGTTCCTACAAGCTGTTGGTGTCTGGGGAGAAGAGAGCTGCCAGGCCCAGTGCCTCACTGTTCAGTACATCCTTGTCTGACTTCAGCTTTTTAAAGAGTGATGGAAGATTCCGGATATGAACCTCCTTCCTGAACTGCTGGCACAGAGCTTTCTGTTGGCAGGGGACAGAGAGGAAAGCTTAAGCGGAGCATTCCAAAGATCTACTAGAAAGAATTTCATTAGATTGTATGGGGCAGTTAAGATGCAGACGAGAACAAGATTTACAACACAGCCAGAATCACACTGCTGAGTAATGACTTGCATTAGGATGATATCTGGTCACTCAGTGACCTGCAAAAGAGAAGTACCGCTCTCTATTGGTTGAAAATAGAATTACCCCAACAGCTCCTGCAATCAGTTTCTTGAACTGGTCTTTCCTCTTCTTTTCTCCAACCTTCTGGGGATTGGGGTCTATAAGCCTTTGATCATACTGGTCCAGAGCCTCCGCGTTGATGTTTGGGATCTGAGTCATCACTGCTCTTAGCTCGATATAACGAGGACGCTAAGACAAACAGACAGATGTTAACACAAGCAGGTAAACTAGGCTGTGTGGTTCAGTTCCCTTGATCCGCAACAAGGGGAAATACAAATATTCTTTTGCATTTTAGTTCTAGTCTTGTTCCTTGCACCTCTTGAACACTATGAAGAGTAGTGACATGAAGTTAATTAGAGAGCTTGACATTGATTGAACAGTTTTGACAATCATCATCTTGCATCATCAGGACTAATGGATCCATTAATAGTTTATAGATTAAAAACGTATGCCAAAGTCACATACATACAATTATGAGCCACTGAATAGGATGGTTTGTCCATACCTTTTGACTGGTAAAGTATGCCCAAATTAACTGAAAGCCTACGTAAACTAAAAGCATTTGTTCTTCGAGGCATCACCACAATAATGAAAAATTTGTCTTAACCCAGTGCAATACAATTTTAGAGGTGAAACAATTAATTTAAAGTCACCAAATAAATCTGAAACTCTCTGATATCGATGAATCATTCTTATTTTCGTGCACATTTCCTCAGATCCAAATTTGAGGTTTGGGGCATTTCTTGTGTGCTAGATGGTAGTAAACCATTTGAAGATGTGACCGTGGCTATTTCTCATTTCACTGACGTGTTATTAACAAAACATTTAATCTTGGAAATAATGAAGATCAATTGAAATAATTTGAACCAAACAAAAGCAGAGTAAAGAGTCGATACTGTAGAGGTTCCATTAGTCTCACCAGGTTTTCATAGATCAGCATTGCAAGCTGAGAGAGGGTGGCATTACAAGCCTCATGCTGCCCATGTATCTGAAGGCCCTTAAGAACGCTGGTATAGAACCACGTGACTGCCTCAGGAAGAAGATTACCCCCTATCACCTGAAAAAAGCAGAGTGGAGTGGGAAGAAACCAATGAAATATTTAGAAAATTATGTTCTTTTTAAATCAGCCGTCACTACAGGATACAGAACAAGTCCAACTCATTAAACAGAACAGTGGGGATCAAAGCATCAAAGGTGGTCTGAGTCTAAGCTCGCTCTCACACCAGAGCTGTTTGCTCAGGTACTTTAAACGAACATTAGTTGGTTTCCTCGGATTCAAACTCTGGTGCAGACTAAACAAAATGAAAATGGGGGTCTCGGTTCACTTCCAAGGGAATCCTGGTGTGGTTCGGTTGTGATGTGAAAGCAAAGCGGACCAAGTTGCATGTGATTTAATACGTAAAAATCCATATCAATACCTTGCTCGGCATCTGTGTAACCAGGACAACACATCTGCCCTATTTGCAGGGGACTAGTATTACCTGAGGACCTCATATGATTTAGAAATTGCACCCCCACGCCCGTGTTTCATACAGTGCATTTGCACAGGATAAGCAGTAAGCTCATAAGTCTGTAATTCACTTGAATTTACTGACTTTATCACCATGGATATGTCATGTATGAAATTACTCTACGTAACACCCGCTGCTGCAACCAGGTCAGCTGTCAGCGCCTAAAGGTGTGTCCGGGGCAGATAAAGGGGCAGGTGTTCTGTAGGTTGGGTGGACAAGCATGCAGTTGGAGATCTCCTGCGGCGTGGAAGTATCTAACTGGACGCGAGCCCAGCCTGAGGCTGCACTTTCACTCTGGTCCGACACATACCCCAGTTACCCAACCCTCCAGTGTGTCCAGCTCCAGGGGGGAGTTGGACTTTCTTTTTCCGGAGGTCGCCAAGGAGAAATATCGGGCGGGTGTGGGAATACTAAGAATTCCCTGTCTGAGTCCCTGTGTAAGGACCTTTTCCCGGAGAAGGAGATTGACACCTCCATGTGACTGAAGGTTGCAGGAGGGAAGGCTCTGAGTGCCTACATATCGAACAATAGTTGAGAGATTCCAGCCTTCCTGGAGTCTCTCAGTGGTGTCCTCATAAAGGACCTCAAACATGGACTCCAGGGCGACTTCAACGCCCATGTTGGTTATGATAGAGAAACCTGGAGGGATGTGATTGATAGGAGCGGTCTGTCTAATCTAAACCAAAATGGAGCTTTGTCTTTTTTACTTCTGAGCTCATCGTGTCTCAGAATGTGTACAGCCAGACTGGAGAACTGCATACCTGTACTGAGGATATCGTCGGGCGATGGAAAGAAAACTTTTGAGGAACTTCTGAACCCGGAGACCACATCTGCCATAGTGGAGGCAAAGTCAGAAAACTCAAAAGACTATCCATTTCCCCATAGAAGTCACTGAGGTAGTTAAGAAGGTACCCAGTGGTAAGGCACCTAGGTTGGATGAGATTTGCCCGGAGTTTCTGACTGTACCTGTGGAGTGGCAGATTGGGCTGAGCTCCTATATTTGGAACAGACCCTCTGGTGTGTTCCAAATGTAGGGGGAATTACACTTTTCAGCCTTCCTCAGAAGGTATACTCCATGGATCTGGAAGGGGGCTCTGACCGATTGTTGAACCTCAGATTCCAGAGGAGTAATGCAGATTCAGTCCTAATCATCTAACGGCGGACCATCTCTTCGGTTTGAGGATGCTCTAGTTTTGTCGGCTTCGTCAGTCTGTCATCTCCAGTGTGCACTGGATCAATTTACAGCTGAGTGTGAAGCTGCCAGAAAATGGAAAAAGGCCCTTTGGGCTTGGAGTGAGTTGCTGCCTCATACAAGGGAGTTTAAGTATCTTGGTATCTTGTTCTTGACTGAAGTCCACTGGGAGATGGACAGGCGGTTCGGTGCGGCATCAGCAGTAATGCGGGTGTTATAGCGATCTATTGTGGTTTGGAAAGATCTGAGTTATAAGTCAAAGCTTTCAATCTACTGGTCCATCTACCTTCCATCCCTCATAATGGGTAATGACAGAAAGAATGAGGTCATACAGGCGGCTGAAATGAGCTTCCATCATACGGTGGCTGGGCTCAGCCTTAGAGATAGGGTTCGGAGCTCAGACATCCGTAGAGAGCTCGACGTAGAGTCAAGCATATCCAACTAGGAGGAGATCCTGAGGTAGAGCCAGAACTTGCTGGAGGGACTATATATCTCACCATGCCTGGGAACACATCGGTATCCCCCCATATGAGCGGAAGAGTGTTGTTGTGGAGATGGATGTCTGGAAATCACTTCCTAGCCTGCTTCCACCACTACCTGGCCCCTTGTAAGCGAGAGCAAATGGATGGACGGACGTCCTTTGTTATTACTACAAATTACTTTAACTCCCCAGGTAATGCTAGTCCCCTACAAAAAGCGCAGCAGTCTCTCTCTCTTATCAGGGCTCACCTCCTTCTCCTGTCGTACTGTCTCATTCAAGTAAAGGAGGAAATGCTCGAAAACTCACTGCATCGCCTGCTGCCTTCTTGTGAAAGACATATTTCTTATGAACACCAGAGCAAAAGCATAAAACCCAACACTACATAAATGTTGCTTTATGATTTAAGTGTCATGCTCAGGTGGATATGCCGGCAGAAGTACAGAGGTTTCCTGCATTTTCTCCTTGGTGTTTATTGGTTCATTACCATCATAGACGAGCAGTCGTTAGGACCGCATGACATCTAAAGAAAGTTAGGCTCATTTCAGAAAGTGCAGTGTGAAAGCGAACAGAACCAAAAGAAAGTGCGAAATGTGTAATTTCTTACCCAAATCTAGAAGAGTCTCAGGAATATCACGTGTGTGTGACTATTACTTGTGGAAACGAAGAAGCCGTACATACAGAGTACGGAAGTCAGAAAGAAGCACTAACACACTTTTTTTTGGTTTATAGTCAATAATGATACAGAATATGGCCACGGTCATCATTTAAAAAGAAATTCTGCCATGAAAGAAGATGAAAGATCCAAGCTTTTATTCAACATTTGTCACAGTGGTTTTGCTACCTGTCGCAGAAGGTTCCAGCAGATCAATGAAGCAGTGCGGTGACAGTTAGTGGTGTCCTTCCAGGATAGCGAAGTGAAGGAGAGGGTCAGTAGGGTCATATAGATGTTCTGGGTAAAGGAAAAAGACAACATTAGTTGATAAACTAATTTTACTGACTATGCTAACCTTTGAATGTGATGCTAACCTCCTGTTTCAGCAGACATTTTCCAAGCTCAGTCAGATCATCTGTGGGTTGGGCAGGAGCCACAGTATGCCCTGAGACCATCATCATGTCTTCCTCTTTGAAAGTGCATTTTAATAAGTGAGATTTCTTTCAGAACAAAACAACTAAACAGGTTGATCATTTATCTTTTTACCCTCCATTTCCTCTTTATTTGCTGCTGGTTCAGGGACTTTTCTGGAAATACAGCTTAGCGCTAGAAGAGAAGCAGAAGAGAACTATTAGGCCTCTCAAAAAGTTACCTCCCCACTTTACCCTCACAGTGCCTAAATGTAATGTCACCAGAACGTCAGTACCAAGTTAGTGGCGAAACTGTGAAGAAACATGTTTTTAGAATGGGACTAGGGATTACAAATATAATTAATCTAGACCTGAAAGTCGTCAGATCATCATTTAATCATGTTATGTTTAAGTAAAATTACTGTTTCTATACTTGCAGGAAAGCAGTTAATCGAGATATTTAAACTTGACCTACAGAGGAGATCCAGCACCTCCCTTGTCAGCAGGCGGACAAGCTGCTCCTCCAACATCTCCTGTGTAACTTGGCTTTCTTGACACACCTCCTCCTCATCCTGGTCACTGAGAGTACAACAAACATGTTGCCCATAAGTTAACGTACCAAACATATAAGTTAGACACCATCAGTTATAAAGGATTTAAAAGGAATTCAACTTAGAGTATCCTCATTGGAATTCAACTTAGAGTATACTCATTGCAGGCTTTAGTGATTAAACGAGAACTCTTAGCAATGTGTTTTTGTGACCTGTTAAAAGGTACCCGTACTATCAAGACTTGTATGCCTCTAAACATATTTGACGCTATCAACTGTATAAATCCCCTCAGACAACCGCCACCTTAGCCGCTGAAAACGTTTAGCCGAGGACCCTGTCTTCAACCCCCACATTCGGCAGAGCTTCAACCGCGTTCTGAGGGTGGAGGGGAATATGGAAACTGAGTGGTCCATGTTCCATACTACCATTGCCAAGGCGGCTGCTGGGAGCTGCGTTTTCAAGGCTGCCGGCGCTAGTCGCGGCGGTAACCTGCTGGTGGACACCAGAAGTGAGGGATGCCGTCAGGCTGAAGAAGGAGTCCTGAAGAAAACGCCTGGCTTCTGACACTCCTGAAGTAAATGACAGCTACAGGCAGGCCAAGTGACACGCAGCTGGGGCAGTCACGGAGGCAAAAACCCAATCCTGGGAGGAGTTCGGTGAAACCATGGAAGAAGCTTTCGGTCAGACCCGAAACAAATTCTGGCAAACCGTCCGGGTTTCTCAGCGGGGGAGAGCGGTCAATGCTCCACAAGGCGGAGTGGATAGGGACCTGCTGACAGTTATCGGGCGATGGACGGAATACTTTGGGGTTGTCCTCAATCCCACCAACACGTATTCCCAGGAGGAACCAGAGCTGGATGACTTGGAGGTGGGTCCGCTGATCAATGGGGCTGTAGTTGCTGTGGCTGTTAAACAACCCCGCGATGGCAGCGTCCATCATGGGGTAGGATGAGATCCGCCCTGAGTATCTGAAAGCTCTGGATGTTGTAGGGCTGTCATGGCTGACACGCCTCTGCAACATTGCGTGGACATCGAGGGCAGAACCTCTGGAGTGGCAGACTGGGGTGGTGGTTCCCCTTTTCAAGAAGGGGGACCAGAGGATGTGTCCCAACTATCGGGGTATCGCACTCCTCAGCCTCCCTGGGAAGGTTTATGCTAGGGTACTGGAGGAGAGAGTCCAGTTGATAGTCGAACCTCGGATTCAGGAGGAACAAGGCGGCTTTCTTCCTGGTCCTGGACCGCAGGAACATATCCTCTCGAGGATGCTGGAGGGTACATGGGAGTTTGCCCATTTTTTCGGGGGGGGTGCTCCGAGAGTATGGAGTGGATGGCTCACTACTACGGGCCGTCCAATCTCTGTGCTGTCGGAGTCAGAGTCTGGTTCGTATTGCCGGCAGTAAGTCAGACTCGTTTCAGTTGCGGTTGGACTCAGCAAAGGCTGCCCTTTGTCATAGATTCTATTCTTAATTTTTTTGGACAGAAATTTCTAGGCGCAGCCAAGTGGCGGAAGCTGTCTGGTTTGGCGGCCTCAGAATCTGGCGCGGTTTGCAGTCCAGTGTGAAGCGGCCGGGATGAATATCAGCACCTCCAAGTCTGAGGCTCGAAAAAAAGTAGAGTGGTAACTCTGGGTCGGGGAGGAGTTTTTTTCCCGAAAGGACGAGTTCAAGTATCTTTGGGTCTTGCTCACGGGTTAGAGGAAAAGAGAGCAGGAGACCCACAGATGGATCGATCCGTTGTGGTGAAGCGAGAGCTGAGCCAAAAGGCAATCTCATTCTCTCGGTCATAAAATTCTTTCGGTGGTCACCCTAGTGAGTGATATACGAATTAGTAAAGTATAATATATACCAGATTGGACTTTAGTCAAATCACATGCATAAAATCTGCAATAAATCTGACCAACACTTAGGGAATTGTGTCCAAAAACATTGTTTTGGAAAAAATCTCCCCCGAGTGAGTAAATATGAACTATTAGAGTAAACGTGACATATACAAGATTGATCTATTCAAGTTCATTTATATGCGCCAGATTTGGACTAAATCGGAACAACAGTTGAGAAATTAGAGCCCGAAAAAGCTCGGGAATATAAATTTGACCTTTCCGGAAAATAAATCCTGTTTTTCCACACAAAAACAGTGTGTAAAATTGGGTTGGGTCGATTCATATTCACCAAATTCTGACTAAATTGGACCAATGGCTTAAAAATGTTGGCCCGAAATCCGAGACAGAGCCCCCCCTAGTCTTGGAAATATGAAACAGACCTTTCCCAAAATCAATCCAGTTCTTCCTCGCCTTAAGTTCCATGTGGATGTAAAATTTGAAAACGATCCATGGAATACTTTTTGAGTTACCGCGTTAACACAAAGGATCTGCAACCGACGCGGTAATGAATCCATAATATCCCTACATTTTCAGGGATATAATTGAAGGAGTCCTTTGGTTCAATATTAAGCAGTCACTGGTTGTATGGAGATTTGTATTTTCAGCATTCATTTTTAACTTGGTTCTTCAATAAATGTTAGGTGGCTTTAAACGGCTTAAATACTGACTCAATCATAACCATCCCAACTAAGGATGTGAAGAAAAAACCTGGCTTTTTAAAAAGTGCTTATTGTCAAATTTCATTTCCCCATCTCATACTAGATTACAAGTACAATAACAATGATACATACACAAAAACACATATAGATACAGACACTAAAACACAGCTTACTTGAGAGATGTCCTCTGATTAATGACTTGCCACTTTGCATTGAGTCTCTGCAAGATGAAACACAAGCAAGGCCATGAGGTTTTGAGATTAATGACAGACACAATGGGGAGTGTGAATATCCTGACCTGCAGCATGTAGGCAAACAGAGGGCCCAGCAGGGGGCAGAGTAAACTGTCGTAGTATTCCCGAGGACATGATAGTACCAGCTGCTTCAGAAACAATCGTGGCTGGTGTTAAAGAACTTCCACCAGTAGCAGTGGCTCAACTTTTAGAAATATCCATCCACACCGATCAGCCATAATATTGAAACCACCTGCCCGATATTGCATTGGTCTCTTTTATGCCTCTAGAACAGCTCTAGACTGCACTATATGCACTGACACTTTTCAATCAGAGAAACCAAGAGTAGGTGTGTTTACATGGACACTTTTTCTCCTTTCAGAATGAAATCATTCCGATAGGATATTCCTGTATTGACTTTTTTTATGAGCTGTGACCTAATCAGACATGGTGTTTACATGCGCCAACAATCAGAAGAGCTGTCAAATGCTGAATTACAAGCGAAATGCAACCAATAGATCAGAGTTTCATTAAATGGGTGGGCATCTGTCATGTGATAGGAGCAGTTTTCTGTGGTTGTGATGCTTTTAATGAAGAGCTTGATAATAACTCACGTTTACTACACCGGAGACACAAAGGACGGAGGTAGAGAGAAGGCTTTGCTGTACTCTGTGGTACTATGACTAACATTACAACATTACGTCTTAAATATCAAATATCATCTTATTACTCACAAGAAATGTTACGTTAATATTTAAATCATCCAACGTAACGTTTAAAGCATGAACTCCTCAATACGCACTTTATCCTAAAAACCAAGATCCACCGATGGTCAGAGACTTTCACAGCGGTCATCCTCTTCGTTAATTACTTAATTTATTGTTGCATAAAATGTGAACTTCATTCATGCTCAATAAAAAGTGAAGCCAGTGGGTCTGAGCCACTTGGTTGCTTTGGGATTTATGCATAATTATATAGTCATTATAAAATTGGCCTCTTCAAACTTTGAACGCTTTTTGATTTGTTTGCAGCGTCCGTCTATCACAGCTCCTGGCAGTTATTCCCCGATAAATTTGTAGATGTGATTATTTCTTACATTCCCACTTATTTTTTCAGAGTTTCATTTAAAAAACAACAACTCTGCTGTGGTCTCGATCATTGAATGCTGGCATTGCGCATGTGAATAGTGCTGCCGGGCTCGCGCTCGCTCGGGATAATACCGGAACACTGTGTACGTGTGCAGCGGTTGCCTTCCGATCATCTATCTGAAAGGACTTACTAAAGGATACTACACCCTTGCAAAGGAGTGAAATCTCTTTCATAAAGGGGTGTTTGCATGCGGCATTTTCTTTCTGGTAAGGCATCTTCTCTGAATCTATTCGAAATAAGTCTGTCCATGTAAACCCACCTATAAACTTTTTAAGCAAATTGTGGGCACCCATGACCACAGCGGTTCACCATCTGTTCATGCATAGATCACTTTGATGGGTACTAATGACAGCAGACTGGGAACACCTAATGTGATCTATAGTTCTATGATATTTATCGCTGCACACTTCTCCTGCTTCAAGGGTAAAATGTTCACATGCAGCCCAGTGTTTCCCACCTACTGCAAGGTTCCATTCTATTTTTAATTTTTGTTTTTAGAACAAAGACAAACAAGATATAGTAGAATGAAAAAGGAGAATACATTTTTTTTTTTTTTTTTTAAAGAACAGCCAGCTTAGAGGAAAATAAAGCACACATACGCTGTCCGTAAAGTGACGGAGATGTCCAGAAATGTGACATTATTATATTTTTTTATTGACGCTTTTATCTGCCTTTACCTTGTAGCACTTTGAGATTTGATCCAAATGTAAAGTGCATTATAAATTAAATGTATTATTATTTATATTATTAATCGGATTATCAGTGTTTTTCTAACCTCACCCATCAGTGATTATAATGTTATGGCTGATCCAAGTATTTGCAACAAGGAAAAAGCACTTAAATCACTGACTCAAGTATAGCGAGAGAAAAACTGGCAAACCAAATGAAGCAGAAGCAAATAAGGATATGAATCATAGGGCGAAGTCTGTGGTCAGGCACATGGTCGAGGGAGACAAAAGCAGAGCCAGCTATTTCTTCAGCCAACCTCTCAATGGTGTAGAAGTCCTGCTGCAGTGACAGACCTGCATTTCCCAAGACTTGAAAGCTACAGAAGTGAAGTGAGTGGAAGAAATTTGGAAATTTTGTCAGCAAAATTGTGTAAGGTGTAAGCAATACAAATGTAGGAGCTTAAGGGCTGCTGCAGCAACAGCAGAATTCTCACCAGTTGTCATATAAAGTACTGAAAAATCCCTGCATTCGTTCCAGGTTGGTTCGATACACAGGAGTGTTATGAATATCCATAAGATGTTGAGAGAAACCTGCAGAAAGTAAATAATAAGTATATTTAATAGTCTTCAGATGACTATTCACTAACATAAATGCACGTAGGAAGCTCCTCTTACCAAGAGCAACATTTTTGTCTGAATCCGTCAACTCATGGGCACGCGAGAAGGTCTCACTCAGACGAGCCACATTATCTGGCATGAACAGATTGTTGTGAGTCCTGCAGTGAGAAGAAAACAGACTGGTCACAGATCAGTATAATAGCAGACATATAAAATACACAGACATTTTGAGCTCAATAATCAATCTCAGGCACATGTATCGTTAGCAAATGGGCTAACAAGGGAATATAATTATCATCAGATCTTTTGTTTGTCTCACTAAGTTCCTACACGGGAAAGATGAATGAATACAAGTGTTTGGTATAAAAAGGAGTGAGTCCGAGTGCAGTATTTACCCTACCTTATGAGTGCCAACAGATTTGGTAGACAGACCAGGAAGTGGGTGGCGCAGGGGTTTCTGTGGATGGGGGCACCCGTGGGAGTAAAGCCCACCACAAAGTCTCCAGCCTTAGCTTCCTCCAGTTCTGCAGGCCAGCGAGCACGTTTCACCACTCCCAACATGGCATACAAACAGAAACTTAACTAGGGAAAGGTCAAGAGAATTGTAGGAGACTGGTGTAAGACAGATCGTTGTTAATTTAAGCATTAAGCCAAAAAAGGTTGAGTCCTAACAGCCCCATGAAGCTTCTAGCATGGCTGTAGAAAGAAAGTTTTGATCATTAATCAAATATTCTAAACCTAAAGCACAAGGCGAAAGGTGCCTCAGAATTTAAAGCTTTTTTAAATTTCACATTTTAACAAGTTCTTAAAGCTAATTTTCTCTGTACAAAGGTATTCTCTACTTTTGTGGCTTTAATCCAATTATTTTACAGGAGTTGACTTTGACCCTTTATTTGCTCTGATTGGTGACCTTGAGAGAAAAACTCCAGAAAAGTAACATTGAACTTTTATAACTTTTCTGCTCTGTAAATTATTGTCTAAAATTCCCAATCTCTTGGATTGTTAAAGACATGTTAAAACTGGAACTATGGTTACCTTGCATTTAATTTAAGTTTCCAAACGTAGTCTCTGGTACTTTTATGTGATTTATTACAATTCTGAAGTTGTAATACAAAGAGTAAGCACACCAACAGTGATCTCAGTTTACACTTTTACACTTACCCTCCCCCTATGAAGGCCCAATGTATCTATGTCTATGTCTTTGCACTGCTCTGGTACCACCTGGTCAGCTCCAACAAAGGACAGGAACACAGCAGGGTCCCACAGCACACTGAAACACAGAGATCAAGTCAAAATGTATACAACATATTTATTTAATGTTGTGATAGATGATACAGAAAATAATTCAAGACGCACCGCCTCATGTCCTCTGAGGTCCATTCTGTAACCACTGGCGCCATCAGTTCATCTAGAAAAGCCTTCTGCTTTGCAAAGTCTTTGAACTGGTTGCTGATAAGCACCAGAGCTTCCATCAGTGAACATTTCTCCATGTGCGTCAGCGTGGCGTCATTTGAGAACAGCATCTTCACTTGATTTTTAAACATGTCAAAACAAGGCTGGGGGGCAAAAATAAACAATTTTACAAACTTTACCTATTCCTCTTTGCCACGTATTATAGAGACTTATTTGTCACACTATTTTCCTGAAACAGGAATACAATAATCTTTACCAGGATGATATGCGGGTAGTCCCGACAAATTTTGATGATGGAAGAACAGGCGTGCCTCCTGACGTTCTTTACAGAACGGGTCCGAGGTGCCTGAAGTTGAGGAAGACAGCAAACATCCTTTTTCTTTGTCTTGGACATGAATTCTGAGAAGTGCCAATATTTGGTACATGGAAGGGCAACTCACCTTATTTTCTTGACCAACCTCAAATGTGACTGCTTTAAACAGCTATACAGAAAATAGAATACATCACCGTAAGACCAATTTTTATTAAAAATACACATTTTTAACAGGAAATAACACTTTTACGACAAGATGGCCGTTCAGATTATAAAGTCATGTGTCAGACACTGATGTGATAATCAACTCAAAAGTACTGTACATATCTTTCACATCTACCCAAATCACCGGATCTGACCACCATGAAACCATTGCATGTTCATATTATGCATTTCCATGAGACAATAGGTTTATAACATACTATTAACACATGTATTTAGATACACATACATGACATGTAGGAAACAATGAAGAGTCAACTAACCTTGGAGAGGACCTGTGGCAGGAAGTGCTGTCTTCGTATGACAAACGGGAAGAGGGCCGATATGTTTGTGAGCACACAGGACAAGATGAGTGGGTCTTTAGTGTCATAGTTCAGCAAAGCCTGCAGCAGCTCCATGCTTTGATCAATGGACAATTTCTGTAGAGAAAAACAAAAGAAGGGGGCAACCTTTACCTCACTGATCACCCATTGCTCTTCTTAGGTAGTTTTTTCTGCTAGTTGAAGTTGCTTCCGTTACCTCTTCTGTCAGATTTTTGAACATCTGTGCCACAATACACTCCATGAAGACGGTCGTTGCGTCCCACTGGACCACTGATGGAGACAGGAGGGAGCACAGGCCCTCACCACTCTTAGCTGGTGAGGTGCAGAGAGAAAGAACTCAACTTAATCGCCTGCACTCAAAAAATGTTTAAACATCGACACGAAATAAGCTTTAAGGATTCCTCACTCGGGTTGCATTTTTGTTCCAAAGCTAATAGTCCACTCTTCTATGATACTCATATATTCAAGTGCAGCCACTGTACTTATGGATTTATTTATAAATATCTAAAATTAAATAAGTCAAAATATGGTTGTGAATAATGGTGTCCCACTAGAACTATGTGGTGGTGTCAAAGACCCATTGAATTTTCTACATGTTATTATCATGTTGTAGCCAAGGCGACATTTATAGGCTAAATTGTCACAGATTTAAGTGTAAAGAGCAATTCTTCTAAATTTAAAACAAATATGTGGCATCGTCCAGAGGGATTGTGCGGAGGTGTGGGTAAATTAATTTACATTTTAGCATGTATGTAAAGCTCCTTTTAATGTTGCTTTGCTCTACCCAGACTCACCCCGCTGTTTGAGATAATGTTAATAATTCCTGTTTCTTGACTTGTGACCAACAGAGACTTGGCCTTTGCTGTCCAAGCCCCTCAGCTGCGGAACTCCCTGCCTTAGGATCTCAAGCTGGGGAATTCAGTGGCCACCATCAATTATCTTCTTAAAACTGACCTTTAAGGTATTGTATTTTTATAACTGACGATACTGTTTTAAATTATTTGATCTTGTTTAGATTTTAAAGAACTTACTTTTATTCTGGTTTTTGTATGTGAATAATATAAGAACTTTTTGAAGGCGCTATCAAATGAAAATGTTTGTATCCGCTGCAAAACAATTAAAGTACATTTTTGTTTGTTTCATTGGCAGCTTATTTTATTTGGCTAATGCCACTCCTTCTGAATATACACTGTCTAGCTGACTCAACAAATGGATCTAGGGAGGACGGGAGATCATTCAACTTAATCCTACTCAATGAAACTTAAAAAGGGGTTTTGTGTACCCACCCACGAAATTCTAACTCATGCTACAAAATTCAACACATTTGTTTTTGCGTGGTGTTGATAAGAGACCAAAAGCAGACACTATTGAAAACAACCCTGGTGAAGAAAATTGACCAAATCTGCCATGTATTGGCAGGAAAAAAATCTTCCCAAAAAGCGAAAAAAAACACATCAATAAAGAGTCATCAAGGACCCCAAACCCACTACCCTGCTAATGCTGTGACAATGTTACAAGAATAAGGACAAACACTTACATGTAGTATCCCCAGTATCAATTGGGTTGGTGATTTGATACTGTAACCATTCTGACGCTATCTGGAAACCTTCCACAGGAACAATGCGACATGCACATCTCACCACCTCTCCCTGCTGGGCTCGAAAAGCTAGATTCATCATTAAAACACAAAAGGATTATAAAGTAAAGATCTTAAGTGAAGATAGAGCTAATCCATAACACTTACAATTAAAGAAAAAATTGAAGTCCTCGTCACAGTCAAAGTCCACGCGGGAGTATTCGCAACTGGCGTTATCATCTCTAGATGGAAATCCGGTCTGGACAGAAAGAATAAAAACTTGAGTAAAAACTCTCTCATGCTGCTCTGTGCCCTTGGATTGGTAGCACTGAAAATACTTCCTCACTTTTACAAGGTTAGTCATAGATGCTCTGAGGTAATTGATGGCCATCTTTACAATAACTGCTTCCTTCGATAGTGTCTCATGTCTGAACAAAGATCCCCAAGTAGGCAGAGTGGAGGACTTTAAAAACTGTAGAGAGAAATGACAGGGGATCAAAAACAGCGGAGGTATTTGTACTCCAATCATTTAAATTTAATTTTAAACAATAAAGTCAAGACAAAAACTTTAATTGAACAGCAATCAGAATATTGCTTATCTCCTCGGACATCTGGAGATTCATATAAGTTACAGAGGTGGAAGCAAACTGCTTTCTAACTGTAGGTCAATATTACAATTTTCATTATAATTTAGAAAAGCATTTGTCATAAAAGTCTGATCAAGACATAATGTCAACTCCAGTACATGCAAATACAACGCTATCGAACCCAGATTCTAAATGGTAAAAGACACCTCTTAAGCATTAGGATGATGAAAACATATTGGATGGTTTCAAACATATGTTTCATAGAGAAAACTGTTTTCACTTCAAACTTTCTAAGTTATGTTGCAACATTTTGGAACATCTTTTTCAACTATAAATCATCAAAAGGCATCTCTTGAGCAAATGTTTGTATAATTATTTATTTATTTATGGTTGATGTATGGAGGGTTTCTGAGTTATGCTATGAAAATGTTTGACAACTTCCTATGAGACAAAGTTCAAATTTAATATTTTTCTCCTATTCGCATTTGTGTAATACTTGTAGGAAACATGTCTCCTACATGTAAAACACATGCACTAAACATCACAACTGCACATGGGATACATATGCAAGGCTTCAAGAAAAAATATTTAAATAAATTAAAGTCATAATTCCCAAAATAAAGCAAGGTATATTTTAGTTCTTTGGAGATTAGAATATAAAGTTTCAATAAAATATTGAATTAATTTCTAAAGGCTTCAGAAAGCAATAAGGAGAAATGATTAAAAGACAAACATCCATTATTTCCCACCACATTAATATATCTCACCTGACTGGAATGTGTAGTGAAGGCTAAAAGGGCCTCCAAGTACTTGTTGAGATTTGCAGGTACTTCAACCTGTACATCTGAACCCTGTGGAGAGAGCATGAGAGATTCTTACGGCTATGATATGCTACTGTGATTCTACGCATCATGTTTGGACCGAGATAAAGGACAAAGAGAACATATGAATTCATATGTGGCCAAATTAGGCCAAACTCACTACTAGTGAGCAGAGCTGCCCTCCCAATGCACATAGGACCTGACACAGCCTCTTCAGGAAAATATAACGCCGCTCCACTACCCCCATTGCCCTAAAATGTACAGAAGAAAAGAATAATTAGGACTTCACTGTCTCAGCTAGATGTAATGAACAAATCGTGTTACAGCCGTCTGAGAGCCCAGTATTAGGCAGAATTGTCAAGATGCTTACCGTGATTCAGAAGACTTCCTACATAATGCCAATCCATCAGCTGACCTGCATCAAGAACAGACCAAAACCATTAAATTACAGTGACAATGATTGATTCAAGTTTTTGAAAAGGAATGGTAGACAGAAGCATTTGAACTCACTGGGCTGCAGAGAGGATGTAGACAATGGCCACATCATCAAACAGCAGCATGAATGGCTTCCTATCCTCTAGTTTTCCCTGTGTCGGAATGAAATAACTAATTACATACAACCTCTTCTTACTAATTTAATGTATATATCCCCTATCTGGGATGAAACTGAACATACTGGTGCATAACTATTCTGATCTACAATTCACACTCCAGTCTTTTGATAAATTAAATAAATCTTATTTGATAAATAAGATGGCACTATGGAGCAAATATAAAATCAAATCCACATAGCGATTCACAGTTTTTCCACTTTGCTGATGGTGGATTTTACGTTTGGAGACAACTGAAATCTAAAGCTCTGTTGCTCTGGTTATGCTCAACTTATGTTCAGAATCAAGGCCAAATTATAAAATAAAATAAAATGTTATTAAAAGATACCAAAACGTTTTGAGAGAAACCACCCTCTATTTACAGTTCTTGGGCTTAACCATGGAATTTCAACACACACTCCCTTAGATTCACCTTCCGGCTGACAGCGATGAGCAGACACTCAGCTGCCTCCAGCTGCAGCTCCGGTTCACTAAGCAGCAAACACAAAATCTCCAATAAACGACAGTTTCTGGAGGTAATGTGCACCAAAGACACCCAGTCTATGTAGCCAGCAAGTGTATTCAGCGTAGCTACAGCGACCCGACAATGAGCTCTGGCCTGTATGTGGACAAAAAAGGGAAAAAGGAGAAACAAAAAAAAAAAAACATTAGAAAGAATTCTAATTCATTAGTCGCTCATAAAGAGCAGATAAGCTCTGGTGTCTTCTCACCTGCAGCTCTTGCCCAGGTGACCCTTTCTGAATATAAAAAAAAGAAAGACAGCAAGAACGGGAATTAGATCAATCTTATAAAAACTAAGAAATCAATCTTAATGGTACTTATTTCAACAAAGTACAAAGTTAAAGCTTCACTGACCAGTTTACGGTAGTCCTCGACATTAAGTTGCAGAATTGCCATCATGAAACTGAAGATGTTGTCCATGTTTTGAGTGAGAGTTTGCTGAATGTCTCTGCGCCGCTGGGTGGGCAACGTTTGGAAGGTGATCACATCTTCTGCCAACCTCAACAAGATCAACATCACCAGCTCCGTCTGTGCCTCCTATGAAAGGAAAGGGAGAATTTTAGCTAACTTCATTCCCTTACTCGTACTGTTTGAAAAAAATGGAACAAGTCTAACATTGTAGTTTAAGATGATAAAATACACAAGTTGAAAGATAATCATATTTATATTGTAGGCTAGATTGCAATGGGAACTGCTGAAAAGAGGTAGTTTCCTTGACGAGAGTTAAAAAAGTATTGACAGATATTTACAACCTCTCACTGACTTAATTTAGCTCATGTTGGTTAAGTGTACTCATTTACACACGGCATTATTTAATATGAGTTATTTAGTGTGCTAAGATTCTAAGATTATTTAATATTTATAAAAATTAATTTTCATATTAGAACTAAAATGTTACCTGAAATATTTTTTTTTTTAATTTTAAAAACATGAACTCTGTGAGATGGGCATTCACTACCAACTTGGACTAATGAAATGCACGTATTCAGCATATACTATTACGTATTCAGCATATATCTTGAATGTCCTTAGGTAGTGTAGCTGTTTGGGACGTCTGTTGTTTTCCGTGTTTGCTACACAAAACCTACTGTATGGGCCACTGAGCTGTGTCAGTTGAAACTTATTAGCCAATGCTGTTCCCCCCGCGAAAAAAACCCCAAGAGGTTTGTGTCATGACTCGGACAAAAACTCAGGGAGAGCAAACGAGAGGGTTGGCAGTGTCACCATAGAGCTGAGAGTCATAGCAACAGTTTGATCGGAGAGAAATAAGCAGAGGAAACTGTGAACCATAGAATATATTAAAAGAAATGAAAAAGATCAATAGTTTACAAGATTACACAAATAATTTGTACATTATAAGGTTTACTTTTGATTCTTATTCTTGTTTGATATTTAAGAAAAAAATTTTGATTTAAGAGAGACAAATCTGATTCCATAAATATCAACAGTATAAAGCCCGTCAGAGTACTTTACAGGCAGAGTAAAAACAAATATATAAAATAATTGTACTTTAGTCGTAATTAACATTAAATAAGTATTTTCGCACAGCCATATCCTGAACTACACAAGTGACTCACCCCATGGCTGGTGAGAGCCTCCATTTCTTTCAGCATATCTGGCCAATGCTGAGGCCATTCTCTCTTGATCATTTCCACAACGATTCGTGAAAGGACATCTTTGATGTGGCATTCCTCTTCGAGGATAGGAAGAGTACCCTGCTAGGACCCAAAACAGGAATCAAATAAGTATAGACAATATGTTAAGTTTTATTTGGCCCGTGACAGGGATGCAGATGGATGTTTAACTATTCACCCTCTGTTGCAAATTAGGCTCATTGGAAAATTATACTATCTATTAATTCTGTGCAATAATCAAATCACACAACAATTTGAGATATTACATTTTTTTTTACTCCACATTCAACACAACGTACTACTTTCATTGCTGACTGGAATCTAAAAGTGATCCAACCCCTACAAAACTTCCATCATAAGAGTAAACATTTTGCCAATCAGACGTTATCTAATCACTGGGCCAGACTTCATTGATTAATTTAGCACCAGAATCGCAAATTCCTAAATATACATATTATTTACTTTAATAGGGTCAAGGCAACAAATTGTCCAAAAAAGTTCAGAGCTCCATGTTGCAACTCTTAATACACATACCACTGCTGACCCAAAAGCAAAAGGAAAGTCTCCTCCACTACGCTCAATAACATCTACCAGAGCCAGAGAATCTGTAGGATGCTGATCCAAGGGACAATGACAAAATAGTGAATGTAGAATTTTGGGCATGTGGATCGGTGGTATATCTGGAGGAGAAATGGTAGACGGGTATATGCTGAAAAGAACACCTGACCTACATTGCAGTAGGGCTGAAAAGATTCCTCGAATAATTTGAGTAATTTGATTAATAAAAATCCTCGAGGCAAATTATTTCCTTCGAGGCTTCGCTTAAATCTGGACTACTATTCGGTGCACTGTGTTGTGGCGCGCTGCACCGGGACCTAACCATTACATCACGTACACGCTCCCACACACCTCAAACAGTGATTTGCTGTGTGAGAAATACGGATACGAATACTCATAATAGTGCGACACTCAAAAGGGAAGTTGCCTAGATCAGGCGATCTCAAACCATGGTTCACGTACCACTAGTGGTACGCAGGCTTCATATAGTGGTAAGTGGAGGAATCTCTAAAATTGCCTACTTTTACTATATTAAATAAGATTATTTTAAACATGTATGTCGCAAGAGTGTATAACCCCTTTAAGAGGGCCTGTGTGTCTGTATGAGGTGGTGGTCGAGCGTGAAGGAGAGAGGGAGCGGCAGGAAAAGACAGCGTTAGCAAAGAGTTTGGAACAACTATGTGATTTTGTATGTTTACAGCAGGGCACAGTGGTCTGAAATTAAGGCTGCAGCTTCCAAGAGCATGTGGAGTCTCCGTTTTGGCGTTTTCCTGCCGCTAGTCAAGAGTTAATGGGTAAGTGCCGAAGGAGAAACTTCAGCCCTGTAGTAAATAAACAAACATATCCCCCGTTCCCCAACAACGGTTTGGAGCTCGAACAAGAAAAGGGCAACGCGTATAATACTATCATAATACTATGATGAATGAAATTAAAATAAATAAATCAATGAAATGGCTTTAAAATAAGTTTAGCCCTTCCTGTAGTTTTTTTGTTCAGATATCCATCAGCCTGCTGCGTAGTCGGGTTGACTCAGGTTACATCACATTTGAAATGTGCATTGACAAGGACTGACAGTTGTTATTGTTAATGTTCTCAGCTGCTCTGAAGTAAGTACTGTATGTGTGTGAGGGGCGGCCCCTTGCATTATAATCATGTTTAAGAGTTTTAGTGCCATTTTTATAGTCAACAATAAATAATATTCTTATTGGGAAAATATTTTCTTCCTGTTTTAACTACGTTTGGCTGAATAGAGTTACCTACTTCTACTAATGTATTTTTACATGGGACATAAAGATGGTACTTGGAGAGCCTGATATATTCTGAGGTGGTACACAGTGTAAAAAGTTAACCTGGCCTAGATCGTTCCGTACTATCTGCTGGTAGCCAGCTAACCCAGGTTTGAACAGATGGTAACTCTGACTCAAAATTATGGGAGGTTAAAAAGTCAGACAAAGACTTACAGACTGTGATAGTGACTCTGGGGGTCGGTTAATGTGTGTTTGAACTGTGAATCCTTGGATTCTGCACTGCCGTAAATTGAGATATTAGGTGGATTTAAATTGCCACATATTCCGAATAAAATCAAAAGAAGTGCTCCGTTTAAACAACCCTTTTCCAAATGAGATCTAGACAGAGAGCGTGTTTTTAATACAAACAAAATAAATGGGAAAGTAAGAAATAATGAACTTTAGAAACACGTCCAAGAAAAACTACCAGAAGCCGTGATACTGATGTTGTGAACAAATTAAAAAGCGCTGGGAAAAATTGCAGATTCTAAGGATAAATCTAACAACAAGAAATCTGATTTGTTATTATAAATGTTGACAGTTATTATTGCAATTCCAGCAAAAAACAAGTTTTTTTTAAAAAGGGGGAAGAATTGGTTGTTAGACAATAGACCTGTCATATTTTCAGTTTTGTATATTACTATTGCTCTTGAAAAAAGCAAAAGTGATTTAATTTTTTTTAAATTGCAGAGTGCACGATATTGCTTATTCGATTACTTGATTAATTGCCAGAATAATCAATACAATACTTGATAATTAAAAAAATCGATAACTTCAACACTACATTGCAGCATGGCTCTGAGGCTGCTTTGCTTCATCCAGCATTGAAAACCTACATTGGTAGATTTCATCAAGTATCAGGAAATCCCTGAAGAGAACATCTTGCTCTATCTGAGGAAGCTGAAACTTGAGCATCATTTGACACTGCAAAGGACTTTCTAAAGCATGCCTCAAAGTACTACAATGATTTGTTTCAAATTAAGTCCTGCATAATCTAGAGTTTCCATTGCAGAAGCTTTACTTCAATCCAATAGAGATTTCTAGAGAGCAGTGGTAGCATGTAACCCCAGGAATATTACACAAGTGGAGACCTTTGCCCATGAGGAATGCGCTAAGAATCCTTGAGAACACAGCCAAAAGTTGGTGTCTGTCTGTGTAACATGTTGGCAAGCAGGTATGCAGGAAAATGATGCTCTACAAAGTACTACAGACATTAGGCATTAACGTATTTAATCATTTTGAGACTGCAGCAGTAGATAAAAATAGAATTTTGTCATATATGGGAGATAATATATTAATATACGGTGTATTTAGGTAATAAAATAATGTGTCATTCGGTTATTGGAAAATTGTAAAAATTGGCTTGAATCATTTTTTTCCAACTGTTTGCTTGCATGCTATTGCTATCACACTTACATTTGATAACAGCTGCATAGCACACTCTTTCAGCTGTACTTTCTCTTGCTGTTGCATACTGTTCCAACGGAACCTGCAAGAAAAAAAGACATTCATACAATTAATATTCCCTTTTTGCCATGTTTGTTATACTTGATTTACGATGTAACACTTACTTGATGACGTGTTCTAGGATTTGCAACCCAAAGTGTCTCACCACAGCTGGTTGGGTTTTGTTGGCTAAATGTAAGCCACATGGGACACAGAAGGTGCTGGTCTCTTTAAATTCTTCACAGAACTGTAGTGAACAAAGGCAACACACGTGCAATATGTCAATACCAAGATGCTGCTTCAACATGTAATACATAGTTGATGGAGCTAAAGCTAAGCTATTCACTAATTCAAGATCGTGCCAGTGCTGTTATTGGGGACATAATGTTTTGCTGATAAATCGAGTTGGGCAAAAATATCAATGTTACATAAGATGTTACCTTATCAATACAAGGAATGAATGAATGAATGTGGTACTGTGATGACATATCGGCTAACTTTCTAATGATACCATTCATTACTACAAACTAAGCTATCGCTATATTGCGTAAAAAGGATAATTTGAGTAAGACCGGCCCTGTTAGCAAGTTTGGTTGAAATTCTGTTATTCAGCTATGCAAATACTTTGCTTTATAACAACAGCTACTTTAGAGTTGAAGCTTCGCTAACTAGCTGTAGCTAGCTGCCCATAACGATGATACCTTTAAGGCCTCCAGTCGGTAAATGTGGCTAGTTTCTGCATCCATCATGACAGTCACAGCTTTGATGAGCTCATCGCACATGGCAGCCACCTGGTCAGTCATGACTTCAGGTAGCGTCTGGCACACTGATAAGGCAAAGCGAGAGATTTCCTTGTGTGAGACACCCGGGCAACAGTGAGCTGCGGACGCTCGGAGAAGTACCAACGTGCAAAAAATGTGCTGCACAACATGTTTGAACTACTGGCTCAGTATTGATTTCTGGGTATTGTAGTCGTGGCGCCATTTTTAAAGTGTCTTTCTATGTGCAGAAAGAGAAATAACTTCTGAGTTTAAAAATGTCAATGCAGAAATATCTTATAGTTCATTTGTGATCAATACAGGCAAAACGTATGAAATATGAAACCCAAGACATTTGAGTTGTTCATCCTTGGGCAGTGAAGCCGGATCCTGCACTTCCCATGATGCAGCTTGTTAGAATTATTCCTGGGAGCCTGATCCATCCAATATCTGTAACCGCTCATGCTGATGAGGGTCAAATTGAGGCTGGAGTCTAGCCCAACAAGCTGTTTTAAGTCTGCTATACCAAACACAAGATTCTAATGAAATTATGTCAATTTTCACAAATTCGATTACTATTTCACAAGCTATGTATTAGTTCAATTAATTAATAAGTAAATTGATTCAAATTTAAGTGAAATGTCCATTTAATTACAGGTTTTACTCTTTTAAAAAAATCTATTTATATTGACAGGCTCACGGAAAGAATTACACTTGCCATGTTTTTTTTTTCCTGGGCAGATGATCAAACACTTGAATATTGGCTGTTAAACATTTATCATGAGCTAGATTAATTTGCCAGGGGGGCCCATGGGCACATACGGGACTTTGGTATATTCTACTGTATGAACATCCTTAAATAATAATGTTAGCCTCATTATAATTTATTCATTACGCATCCGCCATTTATACATAACAAGCATGAAATATTGTCAAATAAGGATTCTTAAAGACAAGGTAAAATTTTGCATGCAGTTCCTATCTGCTTTGGTACTTCATTAGTTGAGAAGTGGGGTACACTCTGAATAAGTGATCAGTTCATCAGAAAGCTCATTTAATTTTATGTAATTCCTGAAAAATATATATTGTAAAACATATATTGCAATGCACTAATAATATAAAATGTCCCGAAGCCTGGATTGTGACTCTTTAAGATTCATGACTTTGTTCTTTTTTGCTGTGCTTGCCTCCTAAAGACCATCTTTTTCCAAACCTGATGTCATTAGAGATGCTGCTCACTAAATGCTCTAAAATGCTTTTTAGTGATTGAGCTGTATCCCATTACATATATTTTCTTCAATTTAACAGAAATTGTTTAAAATAACTATTTAAATTACACTGCTCAAAAATGAAGGGAACACTAAATCATCGCAGTATGACACCAAGCTGGTTAAATTTCAGGGACATAAATCTGTGCATTTAGAAGCACAAGTTATTGTGAATCAGTTTCAACTGTTTTGGTGGAAATAAAAGTGACAACAGGTGAAATGGAGAGGCAAAATCATGACAACCGCAAAAAAAGGAATGGTTCTCCAGGTGGTGGCCACAATCAATTCCTCTCTTCCTATCTTTCCTAAATGACTGTTCTTTAGTTTTCTGTTCTGCTCGTATCTTTGTCGCTACTTGGGGCATGAAGCAGTACCTGCAGCCTACTGATGCTTGCCAGGTAGTCCAGCTCCTCCAGAATGGCTCATCCCTGCGTACAGTTGCGAGACGGTTTGCTGTGTTACCCAGTACAGTCTCACGAGCATGGAGGACATGCCAGGAGTCGGGCCATTACAGGAGGAGCACTGAACAGGTCCGCAGAATGACAACAACCCAGCAGCCAGACTGGTATCTGCAAGTCAATGTGAGGAGGAGCAGGAGGAGCAGTGCCAGATCCCTACAAAATGACTTCCAGTGGGCTACTGGTGTCATGTTTCTGACAACATTGTCAGCAACAGACTGCATGAGAGTGGCATGATGGCCCAACGTCCTCTTCTTGGACCTATGATCCCAGCCCAGCCCCATGGAGCTCAATTGTTGTTCACCGGAGAACAGCAGAATTGACAGGTCCTCCATTGGTGGCCCATCTCTTCACGGATGAGAGGAAGTTCAAACTGAGGTACTGTGGCAGGGGTGAAAAATTCTGGAGACTCTGTGGAAACCGTAATGCTGCTGCATCATCATCCGGCAGAACTGGTTTGGAGGTGGATCAGTGATGGTCTAGGCAGCCAGATCCTTGGATAGTCTCACAGACCTCCAATCGCTGGCCAAGGCTACCCTCACTTCTGTGAGGTACCAGGATGAAACTCAGACCCACTGTCAGACTTTACACTGGTCCAGTGGACACTGGGTTCCTCCTGGTCCAGGACAATGCTCGGCTTCATGTGGTCAGAGTGTGTAGGCAGTTCCTGGAGGATGAAGGCCTTGATGCCATTGACTGTTCCTCATCTTCCCCGAATCTGAATCCACCTCAGATCCTCTGAGACGTTACGTATCGCTTCATCAGGCAACACCACCACTGACCACAGACTTCCCAGGAGCCCTGATCCAGGTGTGGGGGGATATCTCCCAAGGCAACATTCTCCATCTCATCAAGCACCATCTTGTTATGGGATGTGGATCCTGTTTTGTATTGACGTTTCACAGACTTGACACGCCATTCAAGAAAGCCTGTGCTGCTGCATCAAAGTGCAGATCAAGTTTTTGAGGGACCTTTAGTCTACATATGCAGAGGATTCACAAATGATTATTAAACCAAAATATAACCACCAACATAACTTCCCAACCAGATGTCAATTTGCATCTAAATTTAGCTCATATGAATTTAAAAAAAAAAAATTTATTTAACCTTTATTTAACCAGGAAAACCTTAAAAATCTCTTTTTCAAGAGTGTCTTGGCCAAGACAGGCAGCAGCACAGTTAAAGTTACAGACAGACAGCACAGTTAAAATTACATACAGACAGACAATAAGCAGCCTTACATGAAATTAAGCAAATGTTCCAACAGAATTTGATCACATTCATAAAAAACCCCATTGTTCAGACAGAACATCTAAAAACAGATATGTCTTCCTCCAAGTCATACGACATTCTCTTAAAAGCATCCAAAGAGACCAAGTCATTAAATTTCAAGTCTTTTTGTAAATCGTTCCAGGCAAAGGGAGCAGCAAACCTAAATGCCTTTTTTCCAAGTTCAGGTCTGACCCTTGGGACAGACAGAGACAAAACATCCTGAGAATGACGGCGATAGGTTCCCATGAAGGTCAGAAGGTATGAAGGAAGAAGACCGAGAATAGCCTTATAAACCAGAATACTTCAGTGTTTGAGTCAATGAGAAGACAAAGAAGATCATCCAACACACTCATATAACAAACAGTGATGGGTGATAGATTTAAAGTTAGTAATGAACCTCAGATCCCCATGATAGACCGAATCCAGAGCATGTAAGCTCTGAGACGAGTAATGCATGTACAAAACTTCACCATAGTCCAAGACCGTCGTAAAAGTAGCAGCAATCAGTCTCGTTTTGGATTCGAAAGAAAGGCAGGACTTAATCCTGAAATAGAAACCCAGCTTCAGTTTCAGCCTTTTTAGTAGCTGATGTATATGAGGAGTAAACGAGAGAGAATCATCAATCAAAATACCAAGATACCTGTAATATGACACAGACTCAATCTGTGAAGTAGTGTTTCTGTTGAACAGGCTTCAACTTGAACAGTATCAAAAGCCAGTTGTAATTGGGCGAGTGCCTGGTATGGGATGGGGGCTGTGCAGCACAACACAGTGTCATCAGCATAAAAAAATTAAAGTTAGCATTAGACACATTTTGATATAAAGAATAAAAAGCAGTGTCCCCAGTACCGACTCCTGGAACACTCCTTTTGTTACTTTAAGCGAATCAGAGGTATAATCTTCTGCCTGCACACACTGCGTTAAGTCTCTTAAGTAGTGTTCAAACCAGCAAACACTTTCAGGGGACAGACCTGCTGTAGTTAGGCTGCCCATTAGCAATGTTTGGTCCACTGTATCAAACGACTTGGAGAGGTCAATAAAAAGGGCTGCAGAGTGTTTTTTGTTGTCAATAAAATCAATAAAATCATTAAGAACTTTAATGAGAACCTATGTGATCAGGATGCTGATAAGGACTTGAAATCTGCCTTAGTTTATTAATTAATGCAGAAAAAATAGTCATTTGTATTTAACTTTTTTATTGAGTCACTATGGGGTCTGATATTAGAGCATATTGCTAACTTCATAGAAATAGTTAAGTTGAGTCAATATGGGCTATTTGAATATTAATGAGTCAGATTTAACTTGAGGAGTTAAATCAGGGGGATTGCCTGTGCAATGCACTATGGGTACTTTTTGAGGGTATACCGTTGCTGTCAATGACGACAGAATAGATCTAGTGTACATTTTACAATGACCCTACTTACCACAAGGTGTGAGTGTCACAAACACCATCAAGTCTGAGCAGTCAACTGTGTTCATGGCTGATTCTGCTAGTGGGAGACCTGAAATGGACATGATTATTAACAAATACATTTTTGGGGAGATTTGGTTTTGTCACCTGATAACTCAAGAACACCAGAAAATAATACTGTTTCTGCCCATGTCAAAATACAAATATCTCAAAATATCTCTACAACAAACTAATACATAATTGTGCGATAACCTTACCATCATCATTGTATGTGACAAAATACGCTTCTCTGGCTGTTCCTCATCAACCTTCGTGCTTTGCTAATCTGTGACTTTTTATTCTATACATTCTACTATGAGAAACATCTGATGCACTGGAGAAAAAAACAAACAAAACTTCATTAAAATGATTATTTGTACCTCCCCATTAATGACTCCTTACTAAACACTTAACTAACTTGCACCGATGAAATCTGAGAAGCTGGTTTCTTCGAGCTTCTTATATTTCTTTGTTCTCAACGTTTGATCTTTATCAGCATCTTGATCACATGAGGAAAACAGATAATGTACTAATAACAAATGCATGCTTTCAGTGTAACAAAATAACATTCAGAGTACCTTTTTTAGAATGTATTGTAATATATTAATAGCTAAACATGTCCATGTATGTTGCTAGCCAGCCTGGATTATCATCGTATCATTACTATACTCTGATGAATATATTTTTAACTATATTATCATTATCATGGCTCAACTGTTAGCTAGGGTAACTTTAGTAGCCTGGAACATAATTTATGTCATTTACTTTAAGGCTTAATCTCTGACAGGCATACAGAGTTGCTGTCTGAGCTGTCATCTAAATTACATTACTTTAGAATGTACTATTACCTTGTCCACACTACTGAAATAAAGGTCATTAACCGTCTTCGTGGGGACTATAGATCAAATATAAAGTAGATAATTACTCTGTGAACCTGTTGGCCAGAGAACATCAAACTCAACTTCGCTTGTTAGCTAACGTAGCTTTAGAAACTGACACTACGTATGTGAACTTCAGCAGCTGGCTGTAAAGTTCCTCCTAGCTAAATATGCTAACAAAGAATGAATAGCATAGTTCAAAGCATAGTCCAAAAGTTTAAGTCTGTTAAACTCTTCAGTCCATATACAGAACATTTAACTCCAGAAATTTGCTGAAGGTAGTCCCCCTCCCCAGCAACACTCTCCAGCTCATCCTGTGGCATTCTGAGGCCAGATGAGAAATGGTCATAAGTCTTCTCCAAGTCCATAAAAAGCATGTAGACTGGACGGGCCAATTTCCAAGCCTGCAAGAGTAAAAAGATGGTCCACGACCAGCTTTGATCTTCCTGAAACCGAGGTTCAACAATCGGCCGGAGCCTCCCTTCCAGAACCCTGGAATGAACTTTCCAGAGAAAACTGAAAAGTGTGATCTCCCTATAATTGGAACACACACCCCGGCCCCCCTTTTTAAAAAGTGTGACAACCACCCTGCATCTTCCACTCCACAGGTATTGTCACTGTCTACCAAGCAGCCTTGAAAAGGCATATTGACCATGACAACCCAAAAACGTCCAAAGCCTTTAGAAGCTCAGGGCGAGTGTCATCCACCTCAAGTACATTGCTAGTGGATAGCTTCTTTACTACCTGGTGTAATACACCTTGTTTACTGCAACTTTGGGTACTATGCATGTTAGGGTCATTATTCAGTTAATTTGTAGTTTTCACAATGTGGAATTAATGTTTTATTCTAAGCTGCATGACCACACAACACGAAAGTTAAGCATCTCTATAAAAGCCAAATAAAAATATCATGAAAGGTTTGGATATTATATCTGTTTTATTCACTAAATGAAGCATTAGAAAGCGCGTCCGAGGATGCATCCTTTTAAGTGTTCTTTGGAAACGCCTTTGTTGTGTTGTGATTTTTGCAGATCGTTTTTTTTTTAATGTGTTGTGTTATGGCTTTTGCAAGTGTGCGAGTGTGGTCAATTGATGAAGTTTTCTTTATTTTGTTGTGCTTTATCTATTTGTATGTGTTTTCTTAAGTTGCAGTACGATTTCCCCTGTCGGCCATCACAAAAAGCTCCCACCAATGTTTATTGTTGACAATTTTAGTATGGAAGCGAATTTACTATGGGAACGCAAAGTCCCACCCTACTCTGCCTCTAATTGGTCTTTTTTCATGATTTTTACCCCAGCTGTAGCCAATCATCACTCCTTGTGGCAAAACACAACCCACTCAGCCAATCAGGGGAAAAAGCACTGACCAACCAGAGCTGGAGGAAGCAGGGGGCCGCTGGGGGGGGGGGCTTTCTGCTCCAACCGGGGCGGAGCCTGGATTCTAGAGTGGAATGAATTTCCTCCCCGACGTCATATTGGGATAGGCTGGGAGCTTCCGAGCAACGTTGTCACTCAGCGGGATATAGGGCTGGTTACTTACTTGTTCGAGGTGAGGAAAAATCTTGAAAATATATAATAATTCCCACATGGATTCATCACAAGTTTTATTAGTATCTGTTCACATCATGTGATTTTTTTGTGTAACGTCTTGTGAGCGCAACGGGCCGTTTCAAAGTTCTCAGCGATGTTTTCACAACTACAGCTGAAACTTGAGTCGTGAAGGCCTGGTTAGTTGTTGCAACAGGTCCACGACAGAAATGACCATCAGTGTACTTTATTTCAGGAGAATGTTGATTGAAGTCACGAAATTAAAATATATTGTGTCTGTAATGTAGACCAGGAGACCCAAGCTGGAGAAAAAGCCTCGATCAACGCGGCTGTAGGATTGAGGTTATCTCCAGCCCTACAGCTTTCGACGAAACTGCCAGTGGGAATTCATGCTGTGTTGGTTAGCTAAATGCGGTACGAAGCTAAAATGATGCCGGTGAGTTCATCTTTCATTCACAGTACGCTAAAGCCACAAGTTATAATTTTGTCCTAAACCCTAATTTTTCCATAATATTGCCGCACTAACCGCTGCAATGTCAGCGCTGTAGATTATCTGGACATATATACTGACTTGCGTCTGCTCCTTTACAGCAGCAAAGGTTTGTGTTTTTCAAGTTTATAAGCTCTTGACAGCTGTGTGTCATCACTGCATGTGGATACAGGTTACATCATGTATTTGCACTCTTGTGCATATATGCATATGTAATGCAGTTTAAAGCTCCTGCGTCAAATTGCCTTGTTATGTTTGTTTTAGTTTTTTGTGGTAGGCATTTATCTGACAAAACCACCTTGAATGAATTTAAAGACATCTATTAATCCACGATAAACAGTTTTAATGGTCTGGTATACACATCTATCCAGCTCAAAACACAAAGAGTCCAGCTCTGTCATCACCATCCTGATCACAGGTTCATAGCTTTTGCTGCATTACAGGGTTCTGTGTCTCCATGAGTCAATGCATTTAGAAAGGGGTGTGCAGCAATGATCTGCATCCATATGCTCACTTAAGAGTCATAACTTTTCAAACAGGTTGATAAATGCATTATTTTCACCTCTGCCAACAAGCTGTTTCAATATGGAATCAGATTTGGGTATGGATGTATAACACTGCGTTCTTCTTCTTATTTCTTCTACATCTGAATGTTCCCCCTTGACATTTAACAAACTCATGTAAATAACTGGTTAATTAAAAATAAAAACATCCAGGCATGTGAAGCTCATGGATTTCCCATCACTATCCACAAGTGGTTTGAGATCATCATATGAATATATATTTGGAAAAGGGCCATATTTAATGGTTCACTGTACAGAAAGGAGAGATGAGAGATGCTTCCACCAGACTTTGGCTGAGATGAAATGGAATCAGTCAGCTAATGGATTAATGTATCTCTTAAAAGTAAGCAGGTATATCGAGACAAAACACGGAAAATCATATTTTGTTTCTAACTTAAACTACTGATGGTAAAACAAATGATTCCAAAAACTTAAAGTGGCTTTCAAATGTGTTGCTGATATTTCTTCGTGTGTGCATGGGGTGGATCTGGGTAAAATTATGTTACTATGAATGTCGCAGTAGTGTATGCTATTCCCTGGGTGCATTGACGAGCAATTGATGTTCTCCTTATATTGATACAGAATGTGATAAAAATATTTTGCTCAGTTGAAAGTGTGGCCATTCCTTTCTTAAGAGATCAGAAAGGCCTTTACGTGAGAAAAACATTTCTATGTTGTTCAGCTTTTGGTGACAATAGAGGCATACATCTGCTGAATATTTTCTAGTTTCTAATAACACAGTAGTACTTCTCTCTGGTGACTTTGTCTTCTTGCTGTTAAGTATTAAATTGGTCACTAGCAGCATCTAACACATCGTTAGCGCTCTCAGAATGAGGAAATTGTAATCATTGTTTTCTGCCTTAGCTCCCGGGTTAATTTGTGAACGTTATTAAAATGAGCAAGTAAGCTAAGCTAAACACTGCCACATATAGTGATATTTTAATTTTGTCCACAATTATGTAAACATGTAATGAAAAATCCAGAGCAATCACCCATTGAATTATGCTCAGGTACTCTATGGACACACCTCACTTTACTTTTCATCGATTATTATAGACCTCCATCTATGTGGACAAAAACACAAATTGTCAAAATTAGATGTTTTTATATCAGATCTTTTCCTTTCCACCCAAGATTACCCCTTTATCCCGATTCCTTCACTTATATTGTGTGTGTCTGCGTGTGTGTTTGAATGAGATACCACTTCTGACCTTTGCCTGATAAACACAAAATGGCCTCTTTATAACCAAGCCTGATGTGATGTATTGTCTTGGAAATAACACATAGCCCATGACCCTGCTTGTACATGGCAGGGGATCGAGGATGGGGAGAATGTTGTGACGTAATTGCTGGCTGGCCTGGCAAATAAGGGTCACTGAATACAATGAGTTGTAGGGTCTCTTTAACAGTGTGTTGTGGAGATCTCATTGTTTTATTCCTGCGGTGATGAAGCACACTGGCATGATACCCTCGCCCTTTATCGAAACAAAGCATCATATAACTCATTTACACCGTTTATTCTGATATCCACTTAAGAAGTCTTTGTTCGACAGATACGTACTAATGCTATGTTTAGATCTGCATGTTTTGGTGGTTTATCGGCCCGTATTTCCAATCTGTGTGTTCCCTTGTGTCAAGATTGATTAGATTCAATTATTTACTTGAGCAATATAAAAGAGAAAAAATTATATTGGGGTAAAAATATGTTTATTGGTGAGAGAAACGTTTATGGATGGGATGGTTTGGTTTTCTAAAGTTGAAGATGCACCTCTCATCACTTCCTCATTCTACTCCCATGACACACTTTGCTTGCTTTGTGGATTTTGGAGTAGATAAACTTTTGTTTGTACTTGACATGCATTTGTACCTTGTCTCAGCTTTACCACAACAAATCTCACCTTTGTTAGACTCTATTGTGTTGGTTTATAAATTAGGCGATCTACTGGAAAGCCGGATTTTGCTGTTTCTGTCAACAGAAACCTGAGAACACTTTCACAGGCCATGTGTTTTTACCCCATGGGGGTATCTGGTGGTGTCATCATCCGACAGTCACATTTGTGATAGCCAAGGATACTGAAGGGTAATGTTTTGACTTTTTTATTCAGAAGAAGCGTTATGGATTTGCTGTTGATGCTGCTTGTTAGCAGTGCAAAGTTCTGTAACAAATGCAGTAAGTCTGTAATCACAAAAGAGCAGGTTATCTTGTGCTTTGACTTTGTAGTACTGGCTTCTGTAACATTATGTCTACAGTACTCATTTGATCATCGTAGAATATTTGCAGAGGCAATTGTAACCCAAACTCCAGTGGTGAATGCTAAAAAGTGCAGTGTACTTTAAGCCCAACATCCCATTAGTCTGCTTTCTGGAAGGAGGTTTCCCACGTTGGAATAATGAGTGATTTACATCAGTGATCGATTATTTTAGTAAAAATCATTCTGGATATTAATAAAGTAATCAGATAAGATATAATGAGTGCTCTGGCTTTCAAAAGATAAAAATTAAATCATGTTTGCTTTGATCAGTAGCAATAGTAATATACAAAATATAAAATAAGGTGGGTACAACCTTAGGGGAACAACTAAATGTTCCCCATTTTGAAATACATGTTAACTGCTTAAATTGCAATAATATCTTTGTTCTACAGTGTGCACTAAAACAATTAAAATAACAAAATCTATTTTTTTTCATGTTTTCTGTTGAAGCACAACAATATACTGTAAAGGCGCATCCACTCCCGGCTCTAACTAGATATAATAACAAATGAGATGGGCGACTTTCATGTGATCAGGGCAGTTTTTGCTTTTATTTTGACCCTTTTTATGTAGAAATAGCTCTATACTAACTCTTCTCTAATCCTATAGCCTACAGGGAGGAGGGAAGAAAAGGCGTTCCCAACTAAAGCCTTGTTGGTACATCAGAGTTTTTTTAATCTGAATGATGTTACATCAGTATGACGCTAGCAACAGTTATTAGAGAGGCTGTCTTGTGTGCTGAACAAATAATATCATTTCATGGGCTTCTTCAGTTCTGGTCTTTTTGCAACTGTCCCTTCACTACTAGATGCCACTAAATGCACCTTTAAGTCTGATTATACTTCGTAGCCTCCATTTCACTTAGGCTTTGCTTTTAATCGCAATAGATTCATCCAACTCTCAAGAGAGTTTGTAAAATCTCCAATTTTGACGTTCATGTCTTATATCTCAAAGATACGCACAAAGTCACAATCTGGCTCATTATGAAGAGGAATGGACGAGCATTGCTTGAGTGCAGACTATAAAGCGATGGGCCAAGTACTGCAGTGCAGACAGTGAGTAGGGGTTGTCCTGACCATAGGGTCGTAGCTTGCTGCAGCTTCAGCGTGTTGTTTTTAAAGCTGTATGAGGCGACTGTGCTTATTCCCTCTGCATTCTCTAAGGAGGTTTTGTCCCTCGTACCCCTAATGCGAGCTAAAGAAAGTAATGGAGTAAAATTCATACGAAGAGGAGTAATGTTTAAAGCAATTATTGTGTTTTCTGCTGCCTTGAAAAGTCAACAATATCTGTAATTGAAAATGCGAGTTGAGAGGAGGCCTAATATAAGACCCCTGGGGCATGGGCATGTCAAAGATATGGCCCATGCTCTGTTGCTTTCAACCTGCACACTGTCCACTTCCACAGTTTCTCACATTCCCGCCTTAGGTATGACAACTGGTTTATTTGATCTGACTCCATCCCTGTCCGTCCAATGCATGGTATGATCACAACTTACTTTGCTATTTACAGCTTAAAGTGTATAGATTTTATTCGTAATTGGTGTGTTTTGGAAAAGAGGATGCAAAGAAATGTCTTATATTGGTTTTCATGTGAAGTTGTTGTTTAATTATGAATCATTGATATGTGAGGTTTTAATATCCACTCTTTTTATCCTACTGTAGATGACATAGTGCTTTCCTGGAAGAACTGTGTGTTCAGTGTAGTAATATAAAAATAATAATACTGACTACTGATGAAAAAAAAATCAACTAATTTCTTGTTTTATGATGTTAATTAATACACAAGGGTATATTCTTTTTTTACTTCAATGTTTCTGTGGTTGTTCCTTGTTATTCTTTTTTTTTTTTTTGACCGGGTGGGCTTTTTAAAGTAGTTAAATTACTGTCTAATCCCTTAGATCTATTTTTGGAAATAGGAAACTGCATTTGGAGGCAGTTTTAATCACTCAATATGCCTCCAATTGCATTTGCACCATGATCTTGATAGGCTCATGCCGGGGAATTGGCCCTCACAAGGAAAGAGTATCTTCAAGGTAGGACACATGGGTGTCTAGGTCTGCTGGAAGTAACCTTGTCAAAGGATCCCTAATCTAACTTGTTTAAAATTGTCTTCTGCAGCATTTTCCTGCCAACTGCCCTATTTATATGCACCATTTATATGGCACGCCCCCTGCGCGATCAGGGGGAGTGCCATAGACACACATCAATGCAGCAATCCTTCCTGTAATTGACCATGTGTTCAGTGTGTGTTTCAGTCTAAAATCATCTTGGTTTGCACTATCTAAACAGATAAAGGGGTATGTGTTTATATATATGTGTATATGTATTCGTATATATGTGTGTGTATATATACATACACATATATGTGTTTGTATATGCATACACACACACGCTTACATACATACACACACACGCTTACATACATACACACACACACACTTACATACACACACACGCTTACATACATACACACACGCATAAATACACACACACGCTTACATACATACATACATACACACACGCATACATACACACACATACACGTACATAAATACACAAATGCACCCACGTACACATTCCTACGTAAATACACATACACACATACATACACATATACACAAAAACATGCACACATATGTGTGTATGGTAGGTACGTGTGTACCTATCTACCTACTTACCTACCTACCTATATTCCTACATACATACATTCCTACATACAAACACACACACATACATACATATACATGCACATACATACATACACACGCATGCATACATACATACATGCATACCTACATACATACACGCATACCTACATACATACACGCACACACACACACAGACACACACACACACATACATACATTCACAGACGCACACGCATACCTACATACAAACACGCAAGCACGCATACTTACATACATACATGCACACACACGCACGCTTACCTACATACACACGCACTCATACCTACATACATACATACATGCACATACGCGCACCGAACCTACATACATACATACACGCACGCCTACATACATACATGCACACACACGCACGCTTACCTACATACACACACACGCATACCTACATACATACATACACGCACGCATGCCTACATACATACATGCACACACACGCACGCATACCTACATACATACATACACGCACGCTTACCTACATTCACACACGTACGCTTACCTACATACACACACGCATACATACATACATATACACATACATACATACATACATATACACATACATACATATACACATACATACATACATACATATACACATACATACATACATACATACATATACACATACATATACACATACATACATACATACATACATATACACATACATACATACATACATATACACATACATACATACATACATACATAGTAGAGACATGGGAATAGAGTCCAATTCCCATGTCTTTGAAAGGGTCACATTGACATCCAACTCAAAAGTTTAAGTGATCAGGAAGAAGAGAGGCTACTTGCTGATAGCCTCAGCCCTCTTTCTAGTCCTATTGAATGTGTAACCAAAAAGCATAATGACCAAAAAAGATTAATCAAGACATACCAGTAATGTTGGTAAGTTTTAATGATGGCAAGTGAAGAGAGAAATGATCATACTATTTGATCCCAAGGTGTAGCTAAGTTTGAGCTCATTCTTAGTGTTAAGTAAAGACATATCGCAGATCTAACAGTGTGCCTCATTCTGTAAACACTTGAATAAATACTGAGTGTTGTTAGCTTTCTCTGAGCAATTATAATCATTTATATGCCACGTAACTAGTTTAAATGCTAATGTTGCTAATGTTGGCCATTTGTGTTTACCATAAAGAAACAGCCTACTGAGAATGCCAGCTTAGTGGATGCTGCTGTTACTAATCTATCGTTATTAAGTTAATCATTGATTTTTATCCTTTGTGTGTGGTAAGAAATCTAGAAAACCTTACATAATATGAAATGAATCACTGCAGATGCGAGAACTGATGGTTTCATCAGTCCAATCTGTCTGTTTAATGGTTTGCAACCATGCTCGCCTTGGATGACCGTATTCTATAAAATGAAGGTCACTTTTTTCCATTTCTACCCTGACATCCAACAGCAACAAAAGATATTTTTCTGTCATTCCTGGTATTTCTTCCGTACCCGTCTATTCAATTTCATGCAAATCCAACTTTTAGTTTTTTTGGTCACAGACAAATGGACATACAAACGTGGGTTTAAAACATAACCACCTATTTTGGCGGCGGTTTATATTTTATGAGATGAAAGGCACAAATCCAAACAAAGAATCATTCCAATATTGCAGTGTCATAAATTAAAAGTTGTCAGATGAAATGTAATATATGTTTGTCTATACCAATCAGCCATTACATTAAATCATTGTTGTTTGCATAGATGTATCAAAAACAGATTTTCCTAAAAGATAGTTTTTTGTTCTACCCAACTCATTTCAGAGTATAATTATAATGTTTGACATACCTTATACCGGAATGAGAAATGTGCTTTTCAAAGGGAACTTCTCCTATCCTGAGCCACAGTTACACAAGCGAATATTCTCTTTTGAACACATAGAATAGTGGCTATAGCTTATCTGCCGACTATAGAATTTTAACTCACTTTTGTACTTCTGAGTCAGTGGTCTGTTGAAACGCTATATTTTTTATATCTACACTGAAGGCTGCAGTGTGTACACTCACGTTTCCTTACACTGTCAGTTTGAATTTCTGAACTATCACAAAACCTAGAGGATAGCTTTGACATAGCAGATTATATTATTGAATCAGAAATCTATTACTATAATGGCAAACCACTGCAGCATCTGAGCCTCTCCTTCCCTAAGGCGATCCCTTTGCCTTGTCTCAGGTAGGAAGGAAGTGTAATTCAGCAGTTGCTTCAGTCATCCACCCTGATAGACAAAAGGTTAATTGCAGCACATTTCTGCCAAAACTTGTCATGAAATTTAAATTAGTACCATGTAGCTCCCTGGGGGTGTAAGAAAAGCTGACGTGTAACTTTGAGGTCTATTTAGAAAATAGGTCTGGTTGTTCTGATTGTTATTGAGCTGTGTAACTTTATACACTGTCCTTTGAGTTAGTCCATCCAGCAATTCTATGTGAAAACCTGTTTTGATCCTACCTATCCTTAAGCTGTACAACTATGCAGATATATGAAAGTATCCTGATTAGCTCAATTAAGTATTTATAACGCTTGTTTGTCATACCTTGGCACACAACTACTGACATATGTATTAGGTGGATGAAGGTCAGCAACAAAGTGCTTGCTCATCTAGATCAGAGCTAGCATTGTGTAGTTGTAGCCCTGGATCATTAGTAATAATACTATTAGTAATAACACATTTTATTTATTACGCACTTACATTTGGATCAAATCTCAAAGTGCTAAATTAGCTTTTTGTGCCGAGGGAGGACTAGCCTTCGATGTATGCATAATCAAAAGTACAGTTTTGGTTTGGGTGTCCCTCTTCTGGTGGTCTGTCAGAGCTTTTAAGTGTTCCATAGCCAACACAGGGGGAACGTCTTTTCCCAGTTCTATGTACTCTAGATTATTGACTCAAAGTGATGCGTCACTGCTGACTACTTTGAGTTCTTTTATTTACAGTACATCACAAGGGAACAAAGGATTCGGGGCTTCTGACTCAGACCACCCTCCCCTCTAAAGTCACCTCAAAGAAAAACAGACCCTACGTAGTTGTGAGTTTCAGGTATCATTTTAAGATGGAACATGTCATCAGCACAACTGACTCACTTAAGTCTCATTTGAAAAGGAAAATTTGAATAATGTCACTTGTCTCAAGGCTATTATCCCTTCTCTGGCAGACCCTGAAGTCTGAAAGCAACCCCAATATTTTTTTCCCTCACCATTGTTCCATCTGTTCCACTTGCTCACCCACATGCCCTTTGTTTGTGTGTGACCCTGCTGCTCTGAAGTCTCCACCATTGCTCCTGTCCTGTCGTCTAACCTGGAGGTTTAAAATGCCCAGAATACAATTAAAACAATTACTTTCACGTTATAGTTGGTCTCTGTGCTGCTGTTTTTTTCTGTTGAAGCTCGTTTAAATTCACTTAACAGAGCTAAAACATAAAGAAGCACTGACTTATCGTCGTGCCACAACAGATGTTATATGTTTTATTATGACCTTATGAATCATCTCACTGGTAAAGTGATCAACGGAAAATATTACAGCACAACCTGAAAATACTCTGAAGCATGTATATAATCATGATTAGATGCCATTTTTAACATTTTCAACATTGTCTGTGTTTCTGGGTATTGCCTGAGCAGAATATGACATTACACTTGCAGATTTGCATTTTTAAATCAAGTAGTAGTAGTAGTTTTAGTAGATTGGATTCCCCATGTCTAAATACAAACACCATATTGAATAATATCCTGCATAAGAAATGCATGCAATTGGAATTCTTGCTGTAAAAGGTGCAGTTGTCTGCTCGTATCCAATAATTTCATATGCTTTCATTTTCCACGTTTGATGTAGAAAAGTCTTGTCTACTGATCATTTGAATACAAAGAATTAACCCGTCTTTCAGTTGTCTTTCTTACATATATGGTTTTATTATAGACAGATCTGTTATCACAGAGAAGAGCTTGGTGAGCTCACATGCAAGTCCCACACCAAAAGCTTCCAAATCTGATCTCGACATAGTTTTACTGCATATAAGGTCATTGACATAGGTCATGATCTTTATCTGGGCCAGTTTATCTTGCACCCTCACACAGAGTGGCAAGCAAGTCTTCTTTGTCAGACAAAACACCAGAAAGACCTCAGAATAACAGTGGTGCAAAGGGATTGTTTTCATTTCCCCAACAACATCTATGATTCAGATTGTTTCTTATGCTCTATTTTGTCCATCGGTCACACAAATACGGCATCTCAGGGACTTGAAGATGCAAACTTTACAAAATGGGTTTCAGATTTGAATTTTGTGGAAATAATAATAATGTATCCTTTATTGACCACATACAGCCATTCACAGTACAACGTAGGGAAATTATTTCTCTGCATTTAACACATCCATGAAGGACCACCATGCCACCATTACTGTTTCTGTGTGAATGGGTAAAACACCATTCCTTTGAAAACTGGGATGACACTTTCCCACTTCTGATAAACAAACATGGACAACAAAACAGTACAAACATGGATGCACTACCTTGTATGCAGCTGGTTTGATTTTTAAAAAGTGACACTTCCAAATACTGACCTGCCATGCATTCTACTGTATTTCCAATCATTGTGTCCAGCACAAGGATTGTGTTCAGTGTTGTCTTATGAATAGTGAACTTTTTTAAAACACGCAGGTAAAATGTTGTCATGTAAATGGTGCCTCAGACCTAAAACATAGTCCGAAAAACCTGCTACCTACTTTCACACACCAACATAACAAAGCATCTCCAGTTCCATGCAAGGGTATTTAGTGTTTGTTGAGATGGAGGTATTTCACGTAGTGGTGACAACAGCCGTTGGATAGTGTAAGGTGAAAAGGAATTTTTGGAGCTGGATTGCGGAAGGAGATACTGTTGTTTGTTCCTATGGCAACAATTTAATATTTTTGCCTGATGATAATGATCTTGGTCGCTTTACTTACAATCACAACACTAGTTTAGATTGTTGTAGCATCTTGGATCAATCTCAACATATCGCTGTCTGAATTTACTGCCATCACATAAGTAAAAGGTGAATTATGCAGATACAAAGACTCATGAGCAACTTAAATGCTTTCTAGGAACACTGATAAACCATTCATCATTTGCTCAAGTCCATTAAATAAACGGGGAAACACAGTGAAAGAAGCAATGTAAGCATTGTAGGAATGTATTCATGTCAGATTAGTCTATAAAATCTTTTTTCTTTTACACTACAAATACAACAGAAGTGTCCTTCCTTGTTTCTCATTTTTGCCACTGAACTCTTTGTATATTCGTAACGTTCAGTCGAGTCAAGTGTATAGATGAAAAAAAATATTATTATTAATTATTTTGTCCCCCGGTCTCCCTCCTGTTTTCTCCAGATGTTCCTGACAGTATACCTCAGTAACAATGACCAGCATTTTACTGAGGTCCCTGTTACCCCGGAGACACTATGCCGGGACGTGGTGGAGCTGTGCAAGGAGCCGGGGGAGACAGACTGTCACCTGTCCGAGATGTGGCGTGGATCTGGTGAGTAATTTTGCCTATACATTCAGTGTTATCTATCTATACACATTGAGCAACACAAGATTTACAGTCACAGGTCATTTTCTTCCATGGGAAAGTGTTCCGTAGGACAGTACTAACCATATAAATACTTGATTTTGTCTTCCTTTAATCAGGGGAAAATAGCTCTCCTGAATCTAACCATATATGGAGATAAGCTGCATGGTGGTAATTGCTTCGCATTTTCTTATTGAAGAGTTTATCTCTTTTAGGTTTGCAGTGCAACTGTCTCGGATTTTGTAACCCAATAATTCCTGCATCTCAGTTGGGTTTGAGGGGATGGGGGATTGGGATCTTATTCTTTACCCATTTCGCCCGTGTCTTCGAGTCATGCTGTAGTCATCGTCAGAGACGGGCTTTGTAGCAGTTTCCATGGTGATGCTGCCATAGGAGCAAAGAAAGTGCCACTTATTGTGTTTGAGTACTTCCACAAGTAGTCTATAAAGAGACTGCTATAACTGCTAAAAAGACAAACTGGTGAACCTACTGGAAACCAAAGCAGTGGCATTTTACGCTAAAATTGATATATATTACAACTGTAGCTGTTTTTGCTTTTCTCTCACAACACAATAATAAATCAGTTTAAATGACCTCTTCTTGAAAATAATGTGTAAGTCCATTTGTGTAACGATGTTGGCCTTTATCAGGCTGAAGAAGATGTCTTAGAAATGGCTGATGAGCCCCTTGGCTCAGTAGCAGTCACAGTAATTGAAAATACATTACTGTTTTTTTCCCTGAGGGCATGGCTCAGAAAGATCAGCTAGATACAGATGGTGCTGATAAAAATGATTGGTCAGGATTCACAAACCAAATATATGCACACTTGACATCACTGGCAGAGTGGGATGTTTTAACCATGCCAGGTTAAACACCAATAAGACTTTTCAAGCATTGATTTAATGGGTGTGTCTTTACATCACCTTTAAGCACTGACACGGTTTTATGTATTCTGTTTGCAGAGCGAGCCTTAGGTGATGGGGAGAGAATGTTGGATGTACTCCAACGATGGGGACAACACAGGGCAGAGGTGTGCTTCTTTCTGCGTCACAATCGCGCTCCTAGCAGGGAATCCGGTAAGAATCGTTCTCCTGCACACTATACTGTATATAATTAAGCAGAAGCAAGGTTTCCAGGTTCGCTTTCTCACATAAGAGTCGAGGTCTGGAATTAGGTCTGTCTCAGAGAAGAGACATTTGACACTAACGTGGTAAACTCCAGAGATGCCTGCAGTCTCTACACATACACACAACCCCTCTGGTGTTAAGCATTCATGAAAGAGAAGACTGAGATTGATTTGAAGTACTTGTACTAACAAGTTTTGGAGATTGCAATCTTAAGATTACTCCATAAACAGATTTACATTAACAGACGAGAAATCCTTGAACATGCCTTATTAAGTAGTACTGTTGGAGATCAGACTGAGTGCAGGGCGTTCCAGTCACAGCATCATAAGCCTGTTACTTTTCAGTTTTCCTAAGAACAGAGAAAACTCAAGTATTTTGGTCGATTACTATCCTCTCAAGCCCCAGTTGCGTAACTAAGTCCTTTTTACCCCTCACTGCTTGAGTCTGGCCGAGGGATTAGAGAGCAGTTTTCTTTTCCTGTTATCTTAGCCTGGTATTGTTTTCCCACATTGTTAGTTTAGCTGTGCTCTTTTGAAGAGGTTGTATAACCTTTTTCTGTTCACATACTTCTATCAAGAATGGGTACATTTTGTCTCTTACTGTACATATTACACAGAACACAACGTTGTTCTCAGTCCTACCTGAAGTATTGACTCAGTTAAACTTGTACACTTCCTGCTCGTGTGTGCACGTGATCTTTCTCACCAGATAAGAGGACAAAATATATTATCTGCTGAATAGAAGTAGCCAAATAATCTCTCACTGAATGTCAATTATTGAGCCTGAGTATGGTTTTGTGTTCACCCTTAACCAGTGCCTTTGCACTGTATGGCGAGGGTCATCTAAACCCATTATGCAAGCTAAAGGGCTTTGGTCAGGGCCGAGGCTTTAAGGGTGGGATCTGGATTGCAAGACCCACCCCCAGCTTTCAAGTGCCAGTAGCATGATTGGATTTAAGTGCATTTATGTACACAGAGATGACCAGACTGTTATGACATGCTAAACCCTTAGATTATTGCAAGTCACAAAAAGTACTGATTCCAGTGGTTTCTCAGAGGACCCAAAATTGTTCAGAAATAGCAAGTCTGTGTGGACTTGCTCTCTGCTCATGTAAATTCTGTTCTGCAGCAAGTTCAGTGGAATCCACAAACCTAGGTTCATTTTGTCCGTAAAGTTCATCCGGTTCCACAATTTATTCCATTACTTTCGACCAAATAGACGCTGTGGTTGAGATAAAGCTCTAAGGTAAATTGTCACTGCTGATGTAGTCTTCTGTCATGTTCTCAGGTGGGTCAAGAGGCTCAGAGCCAAAGAGGAATGGAGTGAAGGGTCTTCCAGACAGAAGAATGGAGAACGGTGTAAGCTTCTGTCTTCCTTGTAGACAATTTGAAATGATTTCATTTGGATGCTTCCATTTTTATTAGAAATTAATTTCAGTCTGTAACAGAGGCAGAATGTATCCTGATTAATTAATTTAAAGAATACCCGAGACGGTTAACCAGTCACATGTCATTCAGAACTTTGCATACTCAATTATTTTATTTATTTATCACTTTTTTCAATTTATCTAGAATAACAAAAGCCCAGTGACAATAAGATGTTTTTTTTAATTTTTCTACAATTTAATTTGGTTCGAAAGCATCATCACGATTACAAATGCGAATAAAATATTAGTCAAACTTAACGTTGACAGTACTATGTATAGAATTAAGTTTGGCGTCCCACTTCCTGGTAAACAATTTTCAAAATATCCTGAAATCCCGAAAAGGCCTACTTCGTTTCCTCTTGAGCATTCGAATAGGATGGTGAAGGGATTTTGATCAGACAATTCATTTCCTCATGTGTGTTTGGCTTTTGAAGCGAATGCCTGTTGCTGCCTTTGCTTTTTTGAATTTGTTTTCCTTGTTCCTTTCACTGTTTTATCCCTGCAGGTGCCAGGGATGGACATGACACTGGCTGAACTACAGGAGATGGCTGCCAGACAGCAGCAACAGATAGAAGCTCAACAACAGCTCCTCGCTTCCAAGGTGCATTTACAAGATGAAAGGAGGCATGATGACTGGTAGAGACATGGGTGGGGGACGAGATTAAGTGGAATTGACAGTAAACATCAGAGGAGAAGTGACAAGATAACAGAGATTAAAGAGGACAATAGTGTGAAAAAGTGGGGAGATGGAACTAAAATAAGACAAGTGCACTTATTTATTTTAAGTTGATTAATAGAGTGTATGTAAAGAGATTAAGGTTAGACAGGTGAGATGACTTGGCAATGGCTGCTGGTGTGGTATTCATAATTTGAGAAGCCTGAGACAGGTGCCTGCCTTACCGACTCACTGTGCTGGACTCATTTGGCATTTGAAGACCATCTTTCTCTTGCTCTGGACTTGCTTTCGCTCAAGATCTATTGATGAAAGCAGTTAAAAAATTTGACAGAAAACAGACAAAATATACTTATGGCTGTCCATTTCCTCCCAAAGTATATGTGGTTCTTGTTGAGACACCTTGAAATTTTTCATTTTGGTGATTCAGACATATAATTGACATGTGTTCTGTGAGAATAAAAATAACTTAATGACACCTAATTTTCTGCGTTTTTCCTTGTGCCCCTTATCAAATATAGGTTGAAGGTTCGAAACATATAACTATCATTCTGTATGTATTCCTGAGGGTAATTTACCACGACAAGAGCAAAAGTTCATGAATTCAATTAAACTTGACAGAAGTAGAGTAAACAAACAGGCATCACCATCTTCACATGTGATAGGGACGGTGTAGTTCACATTTTGTGTCAGTTTAAGAGTGACATGATTTTGAATCTATGAGACCCGACAGCTAATCAGATGTTTTCATAAATATTACTGAACCAGGCTTGTTGATCTGAAATGTGAGCAAGACATATTGATCTCTGGATTAATCAATAGTGAACTTTAACCAGCGTTTGTTTAATGACGTTTCTCATCATGTGTCTCTTCAGGAGCAGCGCCTGCGCTACTTGAAGCAGCAGGACCAACGTCAGCATCAGCAGGCCTCTGAGCAGGAGAAGCTGCAACGCCTCCGAGAAAATGTTGCGAATCAGGAAACCCGACTCAAGAAGGTTCGGGCTCTCAAGGGTCAAGTAGAGCAAAAGCGCCTCAGCAATGGTAAACTAGGTAAGCTCATCTTGGGCCATAATGTAGGATGGCTGCATGGAATATTGTATCTCTGGAAGCATGGCTGGATGGCTGGATGGATGAAGGAATAGAGAGATAGAACTTCATTGTCATTGTAGAAGGTCAATAAAATTGGATGGGTGTCCTTGCCAGTGCATTTTACTTGGCCATTTTTAAATGTCTCAATAACCAAAACTACAACCGCAATATTAATAAGATCAACAATAATACTGATACCCAATAATAGTAGCATTTCTGATAATAATTATAAGAATAACGATTCCACTGGTAATAGCTTAGTAATTGGTACAAATTGCTTAAGAAAAATATACAATAAATATTGACATTTGCAGTCAACAAATATATTGAAATAAAATCTAAAACAATTGTAAAAAAATTATCAAATAAATAAACACAACAGAAATTCATGACTAAAAAGGCGAGTCTTATTTTAAACTCTATTCTTAAATGGACTGGCAGCCAGTAAATGGAAGTTAAATAGAGGAGATATAAACACACAATAGTGTTTTCGATAAAAGCCTGACGACTGTATTTTGAATCCCCTGTAGCCATGCTATCCATTTTCGCCGAGACAAGTAAACTTTGCATTACAACAATCCAGATGGGAAGTGATTAAAAACATGAATCACGCTTTGAAAGTTGTTAAACTGGCTGAGTTCTAGAAATGCCTGTTCTAATAATGTCATACAACATTCATTAGTGAACTTAGTGTCTTGGGTTTTATTGTATTTAAAGACAAGGAAATTATTTCTGGTTTTTGACTCGACTGTTAAAATCTGTTGTAAGATCACAGGAGTGTAGCACAGGGCGCTTGATACTTTTGCTCCAACAAATCCTCCATAGACAAGAATATCAGCTTCTTCTGAACAAGTTCTCACGAGGGAAGTCCTTCATTTGCTATGAGGGTGTCACCTCATTTTACCTGCTTGTATAAATAACCGCCTTGCAAAATCTTTTGGATGGTAACAGTGTGTTCCTTTATTGATTTGGTGTATTATTTTTTAACATCTTATTCCACTTAGCTCCCTGTCTTATTCATTTACTAATTGAATTACTTATTGTTTTTAAATGTTTCCTTTTCTTATTTGTTCAAGCTGATGCCCTTGCAGGGATTTATAAAGTTGTATGATGACGGCGGTGGCTGATGGATGTGTGGCAATGAAATTAAATATCTTGCTACTTTCTTATTTGACCCAAAGGGAGTAAATAAAGAGAACTAAGACACAGAGTCTTTCTTTGCCTTCCTTTATCTTATTTGTCTCCCTGTCTTGGCTCCATAATCGTCCTTAAACTTCTCATCCTCTTCCTTCAACAGTGGAGGAGATAGAGCAGATGAACAACCTTTTTCAGCAGAAGCAAAGAGAACTAGTAATGGCTGCAACCAAGGTGGAGGAGCTCAACCGACAGCTGGAGTTGCTCAAAAATGGCAAAATTGACAACTACCGTGACAACCATAGCTCTGTGGCTGAACTAGATCGCCTTTACAAAGAGCTACAGGTATGCATAAAATCTTTTAGCAAATAAAAAAATTAAACTGCAAAACAAAATGTATTTACAAAAAATTATATTTTCTTTAACAATGGATTTATATGTCGAACCATTTCTTCTTTCCATATTCTTGTCCCTCTCGGTGATCAGCTGAGGAACAAGCTCAATCAGGATCAAAACTGTAAGTTGCAGCAGCAGAGAGAGACTCTCAACAAGCGCCATCTTGAGGTGGCCTCCATGGACAAACGGATCAGTGAGCTCCGAGATCGGCTGTGGAAGAAGAAGGTAGCGCTGCAGCAGAAAGAGAACTTACCTGTGAGTGTTATCCTATCACATGAACATTAGAAACATTCAGATTACCTGACACACAACCTCCTGTTATACAGAATCATCTTATATGTTATTTAAATGATGTTTACATTACTTAACGTGCTGTTGTGATCTTTTGCCATTATATATATGAAAATAAGTGATGGCCTCACCCATACCAATGTGAAGCCCATAACCTCATATCTTCTGTTTGGGAAATCTTTGTGACCCTCCTCACTCAAAGTAGTCAACTCTTATCCTTATTTTTTCTGCTGTCTTTTCCCAGCTCTTTTTGTCTGAGATGGCTTGTTGGAAATTGATCTCAGTCACAGAGTAGTACGAGTTTACGCTTGTGCTCTTTCATTCAGCTCTGTTTTCAGTCCCATTTGGCAAAAAACTTTTTAAAATGAAGGAAATTTATGAGGGCTGGCCAACAGACAGGAATCTGGTTGAGATGCTATCTGCCCTGCTTGTACTCATGACTGAAACAGGAAAAGGCAATTGGCCAGTTTCCTGTGTGCAAATGATGATTTCAAAGATAAACACTTGCTTTTCAAAACACATTTATAATGAAATAAGTGACAGAATGCTACACATATTACACATTAGCAGGATGAAGAATCCAGTTCTTGTACAAGCCTGTTGTGTCCCTCCTCCTTGGCTCCCTGCTTCCCTTTCCAGGAGAGTCCGTGCCCTGAAGTCAGGTTACCATGGGACTGTAGATGAGTGTCAACAGACTTGTCTGTTAAACTGTTAGTCAGGACAATTAACAAGCCGACTGCTGGAGGCTGAATACTTTTGTAGGTAGCATATTATATAAAATATGGTTATTCAGATTGGACAGTGGATGACTTATATTTTTTCACCCACTCAAATAATATGACTGATTTTACTCTCCACATATTAGATATTTTCTCAAAATATGATTTTCCAATTTCCTCTCATGCATAATAATGATGTTCCATTCAAACGTCATAATGTCTTTCTTCAAATAAATTCAACCAATCAATCACACTCAATTTGATGATTTTTCATTTGTATAGGTTCATATTTTTTTGCTCTTATACAAAACTATAATCCTGAGTATGATGTGTATAAGTTTACTAACCAAATGCAGTCAACTAAATTTTCTAGAAAGTTTAAAGTTGGAACATTAATACTAAATGTCGGAATTAAGATTTAACATAATACTTCCAAAGCTCTGCTGGAAGCATTTTGGGTAAATGAGCCACTTAATATCCCCTTCTGTTGTGACATTAAGAATACAGTAGAAATTGTGTGTGTGATTTTTGGTCGAGATGAAGGACTGAATAGATATCAGTCACGGAGTTATTTAGCTACAACCTGCTTGGAATGACAATGAATAGGAGTTTTTCACTCTAGCACAAAGGCACCCCATCTAAGCATTTTCTCTTCCAACCAATCAGAACGTGTCTGGGTCTCATCACATCACTCAGCTGGCTACGCAGCTGATTTAGAGAGCCAGTTTGACGGTTCTCGTCCTGCTCCGTCTCACAAAGTTCTGGAAACGCTTTGAAAAGGCAATTTTTAGGTTAGATTAAAGGTATTACTGTATTGAACTGTTATTACATATTTTTGCTTTTGATTTTCTTTTCAAGAATGGCTATCCTGGTAGAGAGAGGGCTTCAAAAGACACTCATCTTCAGGTAACTAAACTTGTATGATTGAAGCACAATTTGATGACTAATTTCAGCTATGTTTTGGACTCCTCTCAGTCACAAATGGTCCTTATTATAATAACTAAAGACCTGACAAGCACTTTTGTTATCATATTGTGATCTGTGAATGAATAGTTTGGTTCTGTTTCTGTGTTTTACGAAATAGTTTAAATTTAATCTTGCAAACCTTTTTGCTTTTTTCTCTCCTTGTTGATCTTTGTACAGTTGCCCACTGATGGCCAAGCTGGACAACAGTCGGGTCCGGCTCGTGTGGCAGCGGTTGGCCCATATATTCAATCGTCCACAATGCCCCGGGGCCCAGTGAGGCATGACCCACTTGTAAAACCAGCCTACCCTGACGGCACTGCCACCCTTCCTGCCCACGACCTGCAGAGCAAGACTGGTAAAGGTGAACAACCAGAGAAGACACATCATACTTGTTTCTTTTTCCTTTCTGCCATGATTTTTTCCTACAGTCAGTTAACATATTAATTAGTCGACTAAGTGTGACGAGGGCTGAGTTGGTAAGACCTCAATATTTAGTTAAATTTGTCAGGTCACTGACATATAAGGATACCATTAGAGTTCTCAGTTACTGTTGCCTATTTTTCTGTCTATTATTGTGTATTTGGATATATTTTTTTCATGGAAATGTGACTTTCTTACCTTCAGCAGGGACAGAGGAGTCTGGAGACTCTGATGGTTATGATGTCACTCTTAGCTCAGAAGGTAGCTAGTTACCTCATGGGTGGTGTGTTGTGATCCATGAACATTTTTTCCTGTCTGATGATACTTTCTGAAAAACGTTTGCTATGTTTTGTGGTGAGTGAAGCAATGTTTTTGTTATCGGAGTGAATCTTTTTGTGATATTCTTCATATCAACTCACACATGACTATTTTCTTAGATCCTTCTTAGACAAATTAGCTAAACAACTGGCAGCCTTTAACATGGTTCAATTGTAGAGAGACACTACTCCCTGTTTTATGGTAATTTATGAAAAAACCTGGTCTATAGTGGTGGTTGGTGTTATCTTTATTTAGAAGTGCAAATAATTTAATATTTTTTCTTCTTTAAATCACTTTTGAGCATTGGTATGGAGAAACCTGTTGTTGCATCTGCTCATTTCTTCATATGGACTGCAGAAGCTTATATGCTATATAATGGAGGGGAACAAAGTCTGGGCAAACCAAATCCACAGCAGTCCCCCAAGTGAATCTTAGCCTGCAGAGCGCTTTGTGTTTTCCTCATTCCCTATCTCATCCCCTCATCTGCTTATAGTTTCCTATTTAATGCAATTCAACATACAGGAAGTAAAATTAACTGGGTTTTCCCAGTCTCTCACTATGTAGCTTGCAATTGTTTTCTGCATGCTGAGTGGATTTGCAGTATGACTAAGAAGTGAGATAAAGATGGGCTAGGATACAGAAGAATCCTTTTTGGCACTATTCATCCATTCCCAGTTCCTTTCTAGCCTGAGCATTCTGCATAGTATCAGGTAAGGTCCTGAGATTTGTGCTAGTCTTTGTGAGGCACCTCAGGGCGCCTTATGTGGGCCTAGCAGCAGCACTAGGGCAATGAGAGATCTAAAGCTCTAAGGCTACTTTGTTTTCTTGTCTTTCGAATACGTCTCCATCAGAAGCCATGTTCTTGCTTAAGCCTCTGAGAGAGCTGCGGGCTAGGAGAAAAGGTATATCCTCGTGTTTGTATGTGTGCTTTTCAACAGTTTTGTTTCAATCCGTTTATCTTTAAAGACTTATTCTCACAGGCAAAGATGAAAGATACTGTCAATGTTCCTTTGCAGGTTCCTTGGTCCTGTAAGATTGTTCTGATTTCTTAGGATGTGTTTATTGAGCTTTCTCCCATTCTCTCTGATTCTGTGTTGATTTCGGCAGACTTCAGGTCTGGTTTGCAAAATACGTTTTGTTAACGTATGTTTGTATAGCATTTCTTAAAAGGTTGCATCGTATTTTACCATGTTTGATGTACTACTAATCCAGCTAGCTGCTTCCGTGGCTCATCTGACTGTGGATATGCGTGGCCACTGGCTTGGTTTGATCAGTCGTGCAAAATATCGAAAAAAACCCGCACAATGAGTAACAAGGGAGTCAGAAAAACAACAAACTGCTGTGTGAACTTTTGAGTTTATCTGGATAAATAATTGCTGAAATGGCAATACACTATTGCTGTTTTCCTGTATTGTTTATTGTGTTTCAAATTATTTATATAGCCTAGCAGTCCCTGTCTGTTTTTGCATCCTCCCCAACCTCCTCTTTTGTGGGTCCCTCAGGCCTTCAGCCATCTAAGCTATCAGATTGGAGCTCTTCAGGTCCAGAATCCAACAGCAATGGTCATGGTTCAGCCTCAACACTGCCTCGAATGACCTCTCATTCCAACTCTGAACAAGGTAAGATACACACGGACAAGGACACAACTTACTGGCCGTTTTACCAAAACTGTCTTCCCTTCTTGAAACTTTGGCACAATTACTGTTAATGATCTTCCAGAGGAGATATTGTTTCTTTTTATGAATCACCCTGTCTGAGCATGAGATGAAACCAATGACTGTTTATACATCTGGTCTGATGATAGATGAGACGGAACTAAAAGACAGGAAAGTTCGTCCGTTTTCCATGTTTGAGCCAACAGAAGCTCCCACCACCTCTCTTCGCAAAAACCAGAGCAGTGATGACCTGGTCCGGGATGTTCAGGTAAGCACTAATACAGATGCACTCTTAAGTCCTCATAAGCAAATAAACACAATAATGTTTAGTTTTTTACCTGCTGAATACCCTGCAGTATTTCATTTTCTATCTCTGTTTTGTTCTTCAGTCTGCTCCCAAGGCTCCAACCAAAGTGCCTCCTCCTGTTCCCACTAAACCTAAGGGTCCTGGTGTTGTGCCCTATGGCAAACCAGGCTTCAACACAGGCACTTTCCCTAAAGCCAAGCCCAGCAGCCAGCAACCTCAGGCTGCCCAGGGCCGTAGCACTCTCGCGCCCTCACAGACCCAGACACTCCCCCTACCCTCCAAGCAGGACACTCCACCTGCAGCCACAGTAAGGCCCTTCACTCCAGAGCTGCCCTCCTCAAAAGAATCCAATCTAAGTAAGCCCCAAACTTTAGCGGCCAGCTCCATTTACTCCATGTACACACAGCATCCTGGTGCGCAGGGGACTCTCAACAGGTCTCAGAATCGTACCAACGGATTTATCAGTGGTAAGCATATCCATCTGTAAGTTTCTTTCATATAGCGTTTCTGAACTGTATCTATATAAATATGATTCGTGTCCATGAATGTTGAAAATGAAACCAAATACATCTAGATATATGGAATTTGAAATAAGCATTAATGTGCCATAAGAAACAAAATTACAGAGCATTTATTCACACGTCAAACTTCATGTTTGCAGCCTTGAAGGCGTTGAATAACATTAAGTCTGAAAGTTAATGCCAGAATAAGATTGTATATTAAAGCTAAACTTAAGACCAAAACAAAACAAGGGTAAAAATAATAGTGCTTCATTGTAAATGTAAATGATTCTTGGAAGGTAAATGAGCTCTGCTGTAATTCTTTTCAGCAAGCTCAGTAAGACAATTGTCACACACGGCTGACCAGAGGAGCAGCTCAAGAAGCTGAACCATCTGTTAAAACTTCTCTTTATAAATGCTGCTACAAGCAGCAATACATAATGCTTCTGACTAGAATCATTGACATAAAATAGAACAAATGTTTGTCTAGCTTTGGGTCTATTCTGAGTATTTTTATATAATGTAATGATTGAACAGAATTTTATTTGGTAAATATATTTCAAGTGGAACGGGAAAAAATAGGTTATTGAGAGAGATAGAAATAGACCCCTTCTTTCAGTGACAAATGGGGGAATGTGCCATAAATATGCGGTATACTGTCCAAATAATCATAAACAAAGTCCAGTATGATGGAATTATACAGGTTAAGATCAAAGATAAATTACCAGAACAGTATTTCAAGTTCATCAGTAGTTAATATTGCCGTCAGGTGAATACAGTTTCCTTGAACAGATGTCTTCTTTAGAAACTGATATAAACAGGTGTCTTTGCAACAGGAATGGATAAACGAGGTAGAAACTGAATGTAGAGAGGGAGTTGCGATAACAATAGCAAAGTGTTGAATAAGTGCAATGAAAAGGTTAAACAGTTAAAAGTGAAAAATGGGTCAGTCATTTCATAGTAATGTTGCTGAGGTGTTATCTTGGTAGATGTTTGTCTTAATGCTTTTTTTGTGTCTATGCTTGTAGTTTACGGTAAACCAGTGATTCCCAGTGGAGGCTCCATGCACCCAGACAACCCTTACGTGGAACGCCGTTCCCCTGCCCCGGAATCAGAAGTTGACTACAATGGAGCCAACGCAGTTAATCCCAACCCATCAGATGGCCCTCAACCAGAAACAGAGCGGATCCCACGGCCCCTCAGCCCCACCAAGCTGCTTCCTTTTATTTCCAACTCCTACAGGCATCAGAGTGATAGTGAGATGGAAGCCCTGAGAAAAAAGTTCTACAATGCCCCAAGGCCCCTGAAGAAACGCAGCTCCATCACTGAACCAGAGGGTCCTGCAGGGCCCAACATTCAGAAACTTTTATACCAGAAGACCACATTGGCAGCTATGGAGACCACTGTGAACACACCAACCACTCCCCCTTATACTGTTGAAACAGAGAAGGCGGAGGAGGAATCTGTGGGGCCACATGTTCCAGGCCCTCTTTATGTTGCTGAAAACCATCCAGCAGAGATGGAACCAACTCAAGAAGAAGGACAGGTTCCATCTCACATCCCAGGTGTCAAGGTCCCAGTTTTAGCCCTTGATGAACAGACAAATCCAATTTTAAGCATTCCAGAGAGCGAGCACATTATCCCCCCTCCTCCTCCATCACACCCAGCACCCAGGCCAGATGATGCTCTTTTCCCACCCCCACCCCCTTCTGGCATGGAGGACATAATGCCCAATTTACCGCCTCCACCTCCTGAAGGCTTCCTGGAAGAGTTTCCCCCCTACCCACCGCCTCCATACCCCAGTGGAGCAGAGCAGGACAGCTTGGGAGAGGACACTTTTAACATGCAGGCACCTGAGGTCACAGGCCAGGTCACACTGCCACCGGTATGAATCACCCCCCTAAACTACTGCATCTCGAATAGTCTTATGTTAGAATGGGTCACTGTATACACTTACCACACTACATACAGACACACATGCAAAGTAGTTCTGTTCTGACGATAGATTTTCCTTGTTTGCGTTTGTACTATATATGTTCATTAGTCTTCTAAAATGCTTGCTGTTCCATAGTGAAAGTCATGAGTTTTGGTGCGCATTCTACTTTAAAGGATCTGCTGATTAATAGCCGTGACCTGATCTGATGTTGTATAATTAGATAATCCCTATCAAGTAACTGTATTGTTTTAGAGAAAATGGGCTGTATTCTGCTTAGACTAAGGGGATATTTACCACACTTTGACCCCCGTTAATCTGGTCTCATTTTGAGTTTAAAAAAAAACAAACACCAGTTTGCATAGTCAGGTCGTTAAGCTCAGAGGGGAACACCAATGACAAATCAGTTTTAATACCCATTTTTCCCCCCTCGGTCATTTTTGTTTCATCCAATGGGGTTACATAATCGTGGCTTGGAGAAATGAATGTGTTTCTTACAGCTTATGCCGATAAACTGGATTATTGATGTTGGTAAGAGTTACAAAACAAATCCCTCCCCAGTTCTCAGTCAAGTCTGAGTGGAACAGAGTGAACACCTCAGCAGGACAGACCTCAGGACGAGATTCGTCAATATCAGAAACCAGATTTCAATATCTCCTTTGTGTTAGAATTACTGTTTTTTAGATAATTTGATACATGATTGTGTCTCTAGGGAAAGAGAACCAACTTGCGCAAGACTGGATCTGAACGCATCGATCACAGCATGAGGGTGAAGTTCAACCCACTGGCTCTGTTGTTAGACTCGTCTCTGGAAGGAGAGTTTGACTTGGTCCAGAGAATCATATATGAAGTAAGATATTTTATTCACAGTTTTACTTGAATACTTGTTGTGTATTTTAAGATTTACCAGGTTTGTTTTCTTTGTCAGCTATAGCTGTGGCTTAAGTTTGCATTTGTGATATGTTAAATTAGTTGTTTCTTCAATTGGAATTTTCTCAATCACAGGTGGATGATCCGAGTCAGCCAAATGATGAAGGCATCACTGCGCTACATAATGCCGTCTGTGCCGGGCATACAGAGATTGTCAAGTTTTTGGTTCAGTTTGGAGTCAACGTCAACGCTGCAGACAGTGACGGCTGGTATTTTCATGTTCTTTTATAGAATTCTACCATCTAAGCCTCGGAAAAATCTAAACTTTTAGCATTAATCTGCAAGAAAGATTAGTTTTTTCAACTTGAATCTGTAGAGTCCTTAACTCAAGTCCTGAAGTATGAGCGGGTGAACGAGGAAAACCAGAATACATTTTTTTGGCTCCAACTTACTCAATGACAAATTAAGGCCTATATTTTAAAATCTTTTTCCAAACCAGTTGATGTTACAGCAGTCTCACCGTCTTTTCTTTTCTCAACCCCCCTCTAACATAGGACACCTCTTCACTGTGCTGCATCGTGCAACAATGTGCAGGTGTGCAAGTTCCTGGTGGAGTCTGGTGCAGCGGTATTTGCTATGACTTACAGTGACATGCAAACAGCTGCCGATAAATGTGAAGAGATGGAGGAGGGCTACACCCAGTGTTCCCAGTTCCTTTATGGTCAGTGAAAACTATCATTTCATTTTTGTTTTAATTGTATTTTTTGCTACATGTGATGAATGATGCGTTTCCTGGGACAATGTTTCTGACTGGTTGAAAATTCAGTCAAAATCACTTTGTGTTGATGATTTTCTTTGTTTTAAATCCATCTTCCCTCAGGTGTGCAAGAAAAGATGGGCATCATGAACCGAGGTGGGGTTTACAGTCTCTGGGACTACAATAGTGAAAACCCTGATGAGCTGTCATTCCACGAGGGAGACTCAATGACCATCGTCCGCAGAGAAGATGAGGATGAGATCGAATGGTGGTGGGCCCGCATGGGCGATACTGAGGGTTACATTCCTCGCAACCTCCTTGGGGTGAGTCACAAATTAAGCTTTTAAGTAGAAGCGTTTATGTTCAAATGTCTGTTTTTCACGTGACGTCTGGTTTCTCCTACAGCTTTATCCCAGAATAAAACCCAGACAGAGAACCTTGGCTTGAAATGCAAAGAACCCTGCACCTCCTGGTCTGCTCATGCTCTCTCAAACACACAGAAACAAACAAACACACTCGCGCACACACACTCACACACTTGAACAGACTAGAGAAGGGAGGACTGCCAAAATGAAGAGACAAGGACTGACCAAACAATATGAAGGATCAACCATAAACATTCTACAGGCACTTTTTTCTGCATCTTCAATAAAAGATTTCTTCCTCACTTATATTTTTCATGACAAGCTATGTACTGAGTACTATTGTATTTTGTTGTTCCCTAATTTCACTGTTTCTTTAATGTCTGAAACGTTTTCTAGAGTGAGAAACTCAAATATTGGGATATGAATGGGACGAGCTGTCTTTTTATAGCTTGAAAGTGATTTTATACACTTTGGAATTTTATTTGAAATCTCATTTCCTGAGCTGTTGACAATTTTTTAACACACTTGGAGATCTAGAACACCCCTGTGTTAACTGACTGTGCCTGTGTAAAACTGCACTGGAACTTTAAAGTTTCATTTGTGTCTACCACGGTTCTCGATAAACAAGTATAAAATGAAATGATTGATTGCAAATTGGACTTGAAGATTTTCATTCCTGTTCATTCTGTTCTCTCTTATACTCAGATAGGCTGTCTGCTTTTCCTAATCAGCACATGGTAAAGATTGAGTATACGTGCATTTCCACCAGAAAAAGATTGTTAAATATTACTATAGGAATGATATCGTTATGACCTTTAAAAACTATTTGACAAAGAAAGAGATGTCATGCAGTATGAATTTTTTTGTATTTCTTTTTTTTTTCTTTTTTCTTTTTTACAAATATTCAAAGTAGAAAACTTGACTTTTTGCAGTAGAAAAATGATTAAGTCAGGCAAATCAAGAAAATCTAAATAATACTGAGTTCCCAAAACTCAAGTCATGATATGTCTGTCAATGCAGATGTATTTATTTTTTTAACCCTTTTGTCAGAACTGTAACCACAAACGTACTGTAGTATTACAATCATTTACAATAAAATTCTTTGTACTCAGTTTACATTGTCTTCTCGTTACTGACCGCTAATTGGGATTCAGCTAGAGAAAAGCAGAAGACTGTGGAATCTTATGGCGAGGCAGGAAAGTACAGAAAAAACCTTCATACCCACTGTGAAGCCTTGCGTTGGATCTCTGATGTTGTAGGCCTGTTTTCTTCCAAAGGATCTGGACATTATGTTAAGATATGTGGTACTATGGACTCCTTCAATACCAGCAGATATTGGATACCAGGAAACTTTTAGTGGGCTGTGGTTGTCCCTCCAGTAGGGCAGTGATCTGAAGCGCATCTCAAAATCAATCAATCAACAAGAAGGATTCAGAGATCACAAAATAAAGGTTCTGCCATGGCCATCCCAGTCACCTGAGCTAAACTCCACTGAGCATCTGTGGGATGTGCTGAGGAGGAGAATCCATAAGTGTCAGAAGCCTCGGAATCCTAAGGAATTGGTAGAGTTTCTGGGTGGAGGAACGGTCTCAGATCTTCTCCAAGTGTTCTCAAACCCTAATCACAGACTACAGAAGGAGACTGTTACTGTTACTGTGGCAAAAGGGGGCTGCACTAAATATTATGCAGAATCTGCCGATAGTTATAGCACCTCATTTTTTGTTCAATAATAAGAAAAGTAATCTTTCTTGCAATAATGTTATTTGAATGTTAAATTTTTCTGAATAATTTGAAAGAAAGATCATTGGTATGGAAAATGAAGACATTTTCTGCATCTCATTTAGCTTTTTTTTTTTTAAGGTGCTTATAATACAGGTGGCCATTGTCTGTCATTGTACGGATCTGATAAGATATCTGGTATCAGGGTTTACCAGATCCATTGTGACTAGGATCTTGTAGATCAAGCTTCTAATTTATCTATTTAACCTGCTTCCTCAAGTCTCCTGGTAGTTTTTGCTGTGATCCTTTGTCTTTGACAAAGCAGTAATGTTATTCCGTTCATTGGGAGAATTTTCAGATGAATATTGGTATGACCTTTCATGCTGCTGTGACAGCAACAAGAAGCTGATTCATATCTGATTTGGTGCCACTACTCCCCGAATTACAAGTGAAAAGAAATAACACCATTTGATTTATGCTGCCGACAATGTGCAGGAAAAAATGACATTGGAAGTTGTTTTTTTGCCTGCAGTATGAATGTAGCCCACGTCTCCAAACAAACCAAGACACATGTAAAAATAAACTGTTATCAGCTGTTGTGTTGTGTGTGAGTGTTGGAGGAATTGTCCAGGATGTGAACCCTCCTCTCGCTCATTATCTGCTAGGATAGGCTCCAGCCACCTTTGACCCTCAACAGGATAAGCGGTTCAAAAAATGAACAAAGATTTTGTCATTACTTGTGCATTCACGTCTACAGTTTTAACTAAAGACAATCTTTGGTTGATCATATCGACGTGAAATAAAACAAGTTAACTTGGCGGCTACTTTAGTGTCAATCTTGATTGTTTGGTGAACATTCAGGAAATGTGTTTTTTTTTATTTACTTCACTGCATTAAGATATTAATGCAGGACTGCAACCGGTTTTCACAGAAAACTAAAAATTGAATCTCCAAAAATGAACATGCGTTGAGGTGGAAAGATGGTAAACACACACGGTATAGTAACAGTAGGTTCACAGTTACTGGACTTCCAAACACTGTCTATGAATTAAACCTCGATGACATGTCATGGGGATAACTTGGGGTGCTCCATCTTCAATCTTCAGCAGGAAAAACAATACAAGCCTGAAGTGATTGCTGGTTTGTTTTCAGAACACGTTCACCCATCACACCAAACTGCATCCTTGGTCAAGAGTTGGCACTGGTGTCCATTTAAACTTAAATAATGGTGCCCCTTCACACAGTCTTATACGATGGTACAGTAATACATGCAATGCCAGAAGAAAAGGTGACAGTTAACATGTTTGTGATGCTGTAGGCCACAACTGAACTTCAGATGTGTTCCCTTAAGTTTTGTATGTTAAAATTCTAGATTCATCCTACGGGTAATGTGACAAACTTGTATTCTACAGATGCTTTGATATTTGACTTGGATAACTACAAACTCTAACCTGCTGGTGGCATTCAATGAAAAGTCAGGCGATCAGCAAAGCCATGTGGGTAAATGCTATCATGATCAGCTGGGCTCTATCCGCTTCCTCTAATACCCTAATCCCTGTTAAGATAAAGATTCCTGTTGTACAAAGATAGAAAAACAATTTATGACTGAATCTCACACCACTGGTTTGGGGTTATGCTATATGCCTCTATATTAATACTGTACAGCTTTTTCACGTTTTCCATGGTTACCAGCATCAGTGAAGCTCCTCCCTCTATAAACTGCAGTGAAGTTCTTCTGTTGTGTCTTCTGCTTTCATGAGTTTAATACAGTTAAATATTTAAGACTCAACCCCTGAGCTGAATTGCAAGACTTCTTTAAGATAAAAGAAAAAATTCAACATTAATGCCCGCTGAACATTTCTCACTGCATTCATAATTGATACATAAATCCATAATAGATTAGAAATTATGTATAAATGAAATTAGAAACTCTATCATTAAAATACATGAATGTTGTTTCCCCCCAATAATCAGACACAGCTGCATGAGCACGTTGTGTTTTCATAAGAAAGGTGATGAATACAGATTAACATCAAATCTATATTGTTAGAGGTAACTTGACTTAAGGCCCGTGTTCATCCCCTTTGGGCAGGTTATTTCATTAGGTTTGATTGTCTCCGGGTTTTAGGAACAGGAGAGAGTGATGGAGACAGCTTTACTCTAAGGGATTTTCCTTAAGCCTTGGGTTCCTGTGCGCATAACACCCAAATTTACTGGGATATGAGATTTACTTTACGACAGACCTCAAAATAATAAATATTTTAACCAAAGGCAGATGAGAGGAAAGAGGAGAAGAGGCAGATTATCATTAATGTCTGCCTGCCTGACTAAGATGAATGCAAACATACAGTGACATATTTAAATTATGTTTCCAACATTCATTATCACCCCCGGTTTACTCCTCTTTGGTCTCAATCAACTCCTGAGAAAAACCCAGAATCTTTGCAGCTCAAAGCTACACCCACCAACAAAGGTAGATCAACCAAAACAGTGAAACTAAGGCCAAACAGCTAAACGATGAACTGAAACCCCTCTCTAGCTCCATTACGCTCAGGGGAGCTGCAGACTTACAGGTGATACTTTATTTAGACCAATGAAAATTAAACAAGCAATACTGTGTGCAGTGAGGTAAACTGAAAAAATATATACGTTAGCTGTTTAAAGGAGATTAGAAATTTGAGTACAATCAGCAAACGTTCTCTGAAAGAAGTATGTTTTAAGAAGGGACTTGAAATCTCTCAGACCACCTGATTTCCTAATCAAATCTTTTTTACACAGCAAATTCTCTGTCTCAGTCTGTAATCAGCCAAGACCTGGGAATGGGCTAAAGACTTACTTATGGTTACTATTGTACCGAAAGAAGTAGAAAAAAGTATGGAGTAAAATCACCAAATCTACCTTCAAACCTACTGGGATCCAATGCAAACAGTCCAAAAGAGGAACAATGTCATTACAGCTATTACATTGTACATAAAATAATTTGTTCACTGGTAACAAACACTTAAATTAAGTATTATTTGGTCCAAAATCTAAAGTTATAATATTTAATTTAATCGTGTCACAAGTGGAGAGGATTTTGGAACAATCCTCTTTACGGTGTGTCAAATTTGTGCAGCAATAAAAAAAAAGAAAATAAATTTATTTAGTGTTTTATGTTTGAGGTTTTCTGAAGGTAAAACAATGAAAAAAGTTTTTTGAAAGGATCAGAATAATTTCCATAGCTGTAATTTCCCTTTTTTATGCTTTTGGTGTTTAATCATGCACTGTAAAAAGGATTTTGCTGTTAAACTTACAGAAATAACTTCAACTATTAACCTTGAATTAATTATTTTAGAGTCCAACTTATTAATTTAAGTTGTTAGTACTTAATTTAATTGGGTGTTACCAGCTGAAGAATGTCTTTGAGTTCATCAAACAATTCTCTTTTACAGTGTTGTCTGGCAGCTCCCAGCATTCTGGAATCGATCATTTGTGTGTGTGTGTGTGTGTTCAGACTGGTAAAAAATAATTTTTCAGAAATCTAAGTGTGAATCTATAATGTTAGGAATGGGGCCTGTGTTAAAGTGTATCATTTTTTGTGGATAATAAAAAATAGTCTCTGCCTACACTGTTCTCTAAAGGAAACATGTATAATAAAAATAAAATTAGTCTGAAAACTGAAACCTGTGCTACACCGTACTCAACGAAGACAAGAACCGATACACAACATTTCCCCTTTAACAGATTTGACTGTGTGTTCGAAATCTGTACCAATTATACCTACCCAACACCTCAGTCCATCTTTGAGTGCAGCGGGACATTGCTTGAACATCACTCTTTCTAGAATATTTGATATAAAGGTTACTTAGTTCTGTCCATCATCACCTTGTGTTCTTGCATCTTTCTTTTTTTTTTTTCAATATTATGGAATGAGTAACTCCTTCATAACATTGAAGAACAGACATTTTTTCTCATGTGGGTCCTGCTTTCCTGCAATACTGTTGTTTCTCTCTTCTTCTTGATGACCTAACCTTTGGAGGAGCAGCAGAATGTAGCGCAGGCAAACAAATGGAAATGAAGCAGTTGGCTACGTTAACAGTGTGGTAATGCTGAGAAAGATTCAGGCTTTGCATGTCAAATAGTGTACATGCCTTTGAACTACTTTATTTATTTTTAAATATGTGTTTTTAATATAGTGCATTTCTAATGATGAACTGAATTATTGTCCGGAACTGTGATCTCAGACTGTGAAAACTCATTCTCTCAATTACATTTTTTTAAAACAAAACTAATTGTGGTTATTTTTACATGAGTGGTTTGTTTTGTTTGTGTGCGTCTCATTTCGAATGGATGATGAGTCACACTGCTGAAATGAAAATGTGTCAATTATTTAATTCAACATCCAATCACAGTTTACTTATAATGCAGATCACTGTCAGTCAAACTTGATCGAACAACTTCACACAGTCTTTATGAATGCAGTGATAACATTTGGTTTTTAAACTGTTACTAAACGATACATTGAATGATTTTCAAACTTTTCCTACCATTCATTTTATTTCATTATTTTGGTTTAGTTTGAAGATTTGATTTTATTGAGAAAAATCTACAGATTCTGCAATTAATATTTCCCCCTCAGCTTTGCAGAAATTTTTAGTATCTGTAGGTTTTATAATTACAACTTTATTGTTTTGGAGGACTCTTAACAATCTGATCGTGCTTTAAGCACCAGAGGGTAGTAGTTTACATCGAAATGACCAACATGCCATTCGATGGCATACCATCAACCAACTAAAATCCATTACTTGTCCTGTACCAATCAACCGACTATTTAACTACTTCACCTAGATTATGGGTGGAGCCCTAAAACAGGAAACCAGTTTAGATAGTACCAACTTGTCATTGAATAAAAACTACCATCTAGCAGATAAAGAGTCAGATACTGTATATCCATAAATAGTTTGTAGAGGCAAAAATGGAGCTAAGAGTCAATATTGGTCTTACATCCACAAAGAGGCCAGCGATATGTCTTCCACTAAGGTAGCGGCTACTCTACACACAAAACACATATAAAAAAAGACCTAACACATATATTAAGTCTCAACTTAAACATCTTCATTAAAAACATTACTTAAACATCTCCAAAAACAATAGAATGGAATAAATGTTGAAGAGAAAATCTTACATAAATGACTGAGGTTTAAAGATACTCTGGGCCAACTTTTCTTCCTTATGCACTGGAGACTTGCAGCATCTAGAGAGTAAGACGGATTCTATCAAGTGTCAGAAAATTATAGAACAAAATGTCTCACCATTGGTGAGGAGTCAAATATTGTGCACTTAATAACACAAGAATCCTGAAGCATTCCAGTGTGGTTGTCACAAGCACCTTACTGGAATCCCACAGAAAATATATGGTGGGATTTGAAGAGGGCAGTTGAAGAACTTTAATATTATTGATGGAAGTGATTTTGTAGGGGTATATGTTATACATGATAAACACAAAAAAACTCCAAGGCACTCTCCGTTGCAATAGTTTAAATGCCTTTATTGTCATGTCATGGCCATTCAAACCTATGAAACAAACCATAAATGTTTGAAGCCAAAACGCAGTGGGATTTGTATGTCTTTGGTCCAAATGACCTTGTCGGGACAATGACAGAATTTTAGCTGTTTAACTGGTTGACTCCTCTTGAAATTATAGTTGTCATTTATATTAAGATTTTGTTTTATATTTGAGAAATATCGTAAAATCTGTTGTATTGAGTTATTTAAGGTGTTTATTCTTTGGTTTGGTTGTTGAAAACAGCTGATGAATAGTATATTTGTCCCAAAAAACATACAATGATGGTTAAACACCACATGTGTAATGCCAACGGTGGTCGCTAGATGTCAGTGTGATGTCATCCCGCTGCACTAAACGGGAACGGTTCTATTCGTGCACTTCTTCACCTTTCTTCCCAGCAGAACCACATATATATGAGCTGAACGCTGACAGACACACCAGTAAAAAACAAGGGCGAGAACCGAGCCATAAACCATGGGAAAGCTGTCGGCTAACAATGACGTGGTGAAAAACTGAATAAGAAGTTGTTGCTTTTTGGCACGCGAAGAAGTGAGCGTGGCGGTAGGTTGGGGCGGCCCACCTGTGACGGCAGTGAGTGCGGATGAGTCTGGGTCTGGGTAAGTCACTGCGCGTCACCCAGGGGTGTTTGTTTGAGGGAGTGCAGACGGCCAGAGTTCAGCTGGATTACCTGAACGAAGCACACGTAACCGTTTCTGCGAGGAATCGGATTCGCTCTGAGTGGTTCAGGTAAGACATTGAACGTTACACGAGCAAAGACCATAGAGAATAAATACGTTCCCACCATGCAGAGACTGTAAGTAGTTTATCCTGATAGTTGGGATGTTATGTGGAGTCTTTCTGCTACAGCAAGGCGATGGTCGTAGTATTGCTATTTTCTATATTTAGACACCTTTAATTTGGTCTTGTAAACAATTTTGACATTGAATTTGTGTCACACCTATAATGTGACATCATTCATGCCTTATTATTCACTCCTCTATAGTAGGCTAGACAAACTATTTATTTCCCGCAGAGCCATTAGATGTCTTTCTGTTTCAATTCACAGTATTATTGCTCTATAACTGGGGCTGCATTTTGGAGTGAATATAAATCCGTCAAATGGGGATTTATGTGGGAAACATCTTGCAAAATGCCTGCTCAGATTAGAGGAAACCAGCTTTAATCACACATTGATGGCGCTGAATGTGCTTAAGAGGCAGGATTGATTGTTTTTGGTAATCAGCCTTCTCTTCTTCAACACGGATGTCTTTGTGTGGAAGTGATCTAATCATTAGCCTTTAGAGAAACCCAGTAAACACTTTATCTACCTGCGAAGTCTTAAGATGCATTCATTTAACAAGGAATATAATAAATGTATAGTTCTTTTTATTTTATTTCCCCCCCCATTATTTAAAGGGCAGGTTTTCAATTCAAGCCTTATTCAAATGTTGTTTCGTCCATTTTTACAATATTTATTATAATAACTTCACAATTTTTAGTAAGTGTAGTATAACGTTTTGCTGCAGCCATCTCATTAGAATTCAGTAAAGACAAAAAGGGGCACCCATGATAAATCTTTATGAAAGCAGGATGCTCAGACTCAGTATGCTCCATCAGTGAAAATACCATCATTACCTCTGATGAGAAGTTTTTACCAGCATTGTTATTTTTTAGCCATTTATCTGTCAACAGGATTATTCAAAAAGTTCTCGCAGAGAGCTAAGGCCAAATCCACTTGATTATGGTAGTGACTTTTAAAAGGATTCTTTAAAACTGAGTAATAGAAGCAATCAAAATATATTGACTTATGAATAATGTCTTGGATTCAAGTAATAATTTAGATCTGCTGATCCATAAGTTTTGAATTCATAGAGATCACATAAAAGTTGCTGCTGTCAGGTTATACATTATGATGCCAACTTGCAACTTCAATCAGATTCTAGCTGAAACGGCTGGTTCAGTTCACATCTGCAAGTTACTGAGCTAGATACTGAAGAAAACCCCCTTTAGTGGAATACACTTTTTCAACTCTCATATAATTGCACCAATGGCATTCCAAATTGTAGGGTGAGGTGTTGGTCAAGGAGTGACATTATGAGGGTCAAACTATCATAGGATTGTTTTAGGTGTAAGGATAAAATGTGGAAAAACAGAGTTGCGAGGGCGGGGGTTTGCATTCTCTAGGCTTCTGTCGGCATTCATCTCGCTGGCTTCATCTACACTGCAAACACACTGAATGTTTATGGAAACTATCAAAAGCGGTTGGATATTTTTGATATATTTCTGTCCCCTTTTTCGTAAATACAACATTTATTGCAATGTCTGTCTGTCTTCAAAGGAGGGATTCCTCCCCTGTCGCTCTTCCTTTTTCTTCACATTTTAGAAATATGCTATAAGGGATATTATTTTTAAAACATGCCAAAGTTGACTGTAAGCATCACGTATTCTTTTCTCTTTTTTCAAGAGAGGCTTTTTGGATGATCTAAACCCCACCAAACCAGGACTTCTGGACTTTGGACTCCAAACCATTGCCACATTTGTTCTGCAGCCAGTGAAATCCTGACACAGATTGAAAGGATTCTCAGAAATGAGCCATGAGTCTGTTTTATGCACAATTACAAATGATGGTTAACAACACTTCATTGATAAAGTGACCATACACAGTTGTTTTTGTCTTTTGTCATACTGTAAGAATGAGTTCAGTGTGAACAGTCAGTTTTTAAAGATAGCTTATTCACAAAGTGAGTCAAGGAAGTATAAATCTACAGAACAAGTCGAGTTCAGTTCAGTTGGCTTCCCTTTGTCTGTCTGTGAAACTATAGTGTTTCAAAGCAGTCTGTCTCTTAGTAGGAGGAAGGCTCAATGGCTTTGGCTATAATCTTTTCTACCATTTGTCTCCCACAAACACACACACAACTCAAAAAAAGTGTTTCAAATATTTTCGAACAGTTGTTTGTTGATGGAGCTGTCACTGCACTCCTCCATTCCCATGGAGCCGGCAGGTTTATAGATATTTTATAATTGCCTGATAAAAAACATTTCCGTGGTCCTTCCGTCATGGGACTGAAGGCTGGCAGCGTGATTAGGAAGAGGACACACTAGAAATGTTTGCTTATGTGTGATGGAGTCATTGTAATTTCCTCTGGGCCAAGGTCCTCTTATTTTCAGATGTCTTACACTTTCTAAAAGTTTTGACTCCTGTGCTCAGTGGCCAATTAACAATCGGAAGATTTTACACTTAAGGGGGTTGGGTATGCTCAGAGCAAATCAGAAGGAATGGATTTTAGATGACAGAGGGTCAGGAATGTCACAATCACCAATTAAGTTTTCTATCCCTCTCTATGATTGATTTCAATCTGAAATAAACTCCCCGTTCTCTTGGAATAAGATAGCATGGAGACCACTGGTCTGAGTGATGAATTGACTGACCGGGAGGGCTCTGAAAGCCCATTTGACGGATATGGTGTTCATGAGTCACATAAAAGACTAAGGAGTGCAACAGTGTCAAATCCTCTGCTACCTTTAAAGAGGAGCTAACAGTATATTAGGGCGGGAGGGCAGTTGACACTCCTTTTCCGTTTTCCCGAACCTCGGGAGAGGCAGTACATCCTGACAGAGAATAATGAAGGAAATAATTGGCGTCCCCAAAAGATAGAGAACAGGATAGATCTGTCAAAGCCTATAAAAAGTCCACTTTGTTGAAAAAAGTAGTACTGTTAGGGAAAGTAGTATTTCCCTAACAGTTTTATCTCTGTAAATCTTAAGTGTAGCTTTTTTCAATGTCGGACCATACTCAGGCTTGGAATCATGCTAGCATCATAAGATAGAATATTAATTAATACGATCTTTTTTCCAACAATATAAAAAACCATCGCTGGATGTCAAGAAAGGCAAACCAGGCAAAAAAATTGGGGCCCTCAAATAACCTCTCATTTGCACCAGCAACTATGAACCCGCATAGAATATACAAAGCCACTATACAGCGCACCACCAATATGCCAATGAAAGCATAGTATACTTCTTTAAGAGATGCAGTGTCTAAATATTGAAGAGATAGTCTCTTCAATAGTTAGACACTGCTTCTCTATAGCACTGACGGAGTAGAGATGGCGGTGGAGGTCAGATGGCGATGAGCTTGTTTGCCTAGGGCCCGTGTACTACAGTGTAGACTGGAGGCTGATATGTGTGTATATATATGTGTGTATATATATATATATATATATATATATATATATATATATATATATGTTAGACTAATCTATTGATGTACTAGATGGGACTAGGATCATGTACTAGTAGTACTACCAGCCCATGAATGTTGTATAGCAAATGACCTGTGTGTGGAAAAGTGGCTAGGGAATAATTTGCGTGTGTATACACTAACGTCATTCCTTGTCTAATTGTTTATACCAACCTGAAAACGCACAGCCAGTCCAGTATCTCTGTAGTTCACACCTGCATGCTGCTGTCCACTTTGTTCAATATGTTATGCAGCCCGCGGGCCAGCTGTTTAAATTGTGTCAGGCGACCCTTGGGGAGTGCTGCACGTGCTGTAAGAGTCCAGCTACAAACACTTCTTCTGAGAACCAAACTTTTCTGTTCTGTCTTTCATGCATCGGTGCACTGGTTATTAGATCGGCTGTATTGCATGTGTATGTGTTTGGGATAGGAGCGAGAAGCAGATGCCTGGATCTGGACATTCGGCTCTTCAGAGTGCTTGAGGGTTTGTGAAAGCATAGAGCTAAAGAATGTGAATGTTTACACTTGGAACTGGGGAAGCATTAAAGAGAGACTGTGTGTGTGTCTGTGTGTGTGTGTGTGTGTGTGTGTGTGTGCGCGCACATGTGATCCTCTCACCATCTATCTCTTTATTCCTCCCAAAAGAGAGTCTTTTTCTTCTGGAAAAACATTGTTATTCCCATCAGAACACACATGCACAACTTAGAGATTATCATACATCCCTCTCCTTCCTCTGGTGGATTTGAGTTCTCTCAGGTACGTCTCCTGATATGATATGGACATGCAGCTCTGTGTGTCATTGTTTGGCGAATGATATTTTTTGCTTGTGTTTAGACTTGGCCGCTGCTTCTCTTCATCATAAGTCTTGGCAACATAGCAGCCAGCCATCGATCAACAAAAGCCTCCTACATCGGACGGAATGTATTTTGTGTCTCCTGGATATCTCAGTCATTATCCCTCTGACAAACCACTTGTTTAATGTGTCTGAAGTGTCACATTCGTCTCTTTGAACTTCTCAGACTTTTTGAGGCGATTCAGTCGCAGTGCCCAGCCGCACAGCATTTATTTTCTCCGGTGTTGAATTAACCGCTAACACTGCTGCTTTTGTGTGTGCTTTATTTTTTCAGTGAAAGAGGCTACCTGCTCGCCTGCCACTGTTTGTCCGAGTATGTGGGTGTTTATGTGATTCATTGGGTGAAAATGCTTGTGTGAGTGCCTCTGCATGACTGAGCACCCTGGTGGGAGAGTACGTGTTCCATGAAACGGCTGGTAGAGATGCAGGGAGCTCAGTGCTCTGTGGTGCGGCTCCTGCAGCTGAGCTGCTGCTTGTGTATGGCGGCCGGCTACCCATTCAATACGCCAGTGGACCTTGATGTGACTCCACGGATCACATTGCTGAGCAGCGGTAAGCACACACACAAGAACACGATGGGTTTTGTTTTTAAAATCTGTCTATTTTTGTCAGGGGTGTTGATCACAATATAATATATTGATTATTTGATCAACGATACAATGTTTGGCACAATGCAGTTTCAGTTGAATTAAACTCAGGGACCTATAATTGATATCAACCCCAATCAGTTACAGAGAAAGCTGCCAACCTTGAAAAAAAAAAAAAACAAGTAGATAATTATAACAAAATACAATGTTAAATTATAGTTGCCAAGGCTTAGAGGCAAAATTGTTGTTTTTTTAGTCTATGTTAGCACATAAAGTAGCAAACAATTAGCAGGATTTTCCTCCAGTCATTATTAAGTTTATATTTTTTGTATACTTTTTTTCCGGGGTTGTTTAATATATCTCCAGTCTTGACAGAGCAGCAGGGTTGAATTTCTGACTCATGCCATGTTTTCTTCAGCCTAATATTTTTGAAATAGAGCGGCTAATATTTCCAAAATAAAAGCAACATACTATGGGTCTACAATGTTATATAAAAAAGGGCCTTTGGGGCCCTTTTGCTGGTTCACCATTTGTTCTTCTTTAGACCATTTTGGTAGATAGTACCTATTGCAGATGGGGAACACCCAACAACACCTGAAGTTTTCATAGATGACTTTGCCCAGGTATAAGGCCATCAGATTTTGACCCGTGTCAGAGTTGTTCAGATACTACTGCTTGCCAGTTTTCCCTGGTTCTAAAAACTAAGAAAACCAAATATTCACTTGTTACTACCTACAATATTCCAGCAACTGACAGGTGTATGGACATAATCAATGATCCCTGACTTCAGCTTTCACTGTATATAATGTTATGGCTAATTGGGTACACAGTTGTGTTGTAAGATGTTTATTTAAACTGAAATTATGCCTATTTGGAAAGAAACTTGTTTCAGTTTGCTTTATACTCCTTCTCTGGTCTCTCCAGACCTAGCTCTTACTTCTTCTCAATTTCACCTTGCACACACCCCCACTATCTGCTGGTATTTCTTGCAACTCCCTCTTCTACAGGTCATGATATTTTTTTTTTATCAGGCTATGATTATTGTTCATTTATATTGAGTAAGTGATGATATGTAGACTAAGGTGATACCGACTCTGTGGCAGATGAGTAAAAAAAGCTTACACTTAGATCCCTGCTGAACATCCAGGGAGAGTGACACTACTGAAGGTAGTTGAAAAGCCCTGTAACCATGACAATGACGGTAGTGTGGCGCAAGACTGCTGTATACAGAGATTTTTCTCGTGTGTGTGTATGTGTGTGTGGTGCATGCGTGCAACTCCGTAAAGCTGTTATCTGATCCTGGACCTGAATTGTTGATACACAGCAAGTGAGGGAAATTTTGTCACGTCTATACTTTGACTTTGAGCCAGGTTCACTTTACCCACATGTAGGACCTCTTCCCCTGTCTCTTGTTCTAAACAGTTTTCTTTTTAACCATCCATAATCTGCTCACGCATTATGAGTACATCTTTGTTCTCCCCAGTTACTCCGCTTGCTATACCTTTTTCAGTTTCTGTAAATCCTGTAGGGCTTCAACTAACAACTATTTTGATGATCGATAAATGGGTTCAATAATCAACCTATTAATCGTTTAATCCTTTTCTCCTGGTTAAATAAAGCTCAAGTAAAAATAAAAGTAAATACACAGTTACTAAATTACTCTTATATTGCTATCAGATTTTGAATCTAGCTTTCTCTTGTTTTAGGTACATCCAATCTTACAATAAAAACAATACAGATGAATTCTCTTTCCAAAAAGTCTTTTAATAAACTTCACTGCTTTTACAAAAGACCGTTAAACCACACATGTTGGTGTACCAACGGTGTATTTACTGAACTGGAATTTAGTCCTTTCACGGTACATTACATCAGTGCTGATACAAAAGTTAAATAAAATGTATAAATAAATAATAATAAAAACAAAATATAAAAAATACAGCCGTTTATCTGGAATGAAATTAAACAATCATGTAGATTTAAGAAAATAAACAATGGTAGAAAAGAAAACAGTCAGTGACTTGTGCATTCTGTAGTCATCAACTACATTAGGCTAAATCGCTTCCAAGTTGGAAAGGCCCACAGGCAGAGGTGTGCAGTCGGTAGGTAGCAACACACTTCCAGCAGTAATATGAAACGTCTCCATGACCAAGGCAATGTGTATGGTTTGAACCAAGGGGCACATTTGTAACGTGAAGAATATCGTCGTGAGATAATAATTGTTATTTGGTACTCTTGATGTCAATAAGGATTTACTACATTTCAAAAGTCCCGTTAAACCCAACAGAAGCGTTAAGTACACGCCCTTTAACACTGAGCTAGCTAACTATCTTACAGATATGAATCTGCATTGTCTACAGAGCCAGCAGGCCTCCGCTTCAAATGCTCCAGCATTACTGACGTTGCAGTTTATAAATTTTTGGCCGTGTTTGGGGAGAAATGCTCCCACACCTTGGATGATTTCTGTCGCGATTGTGTTGCCATTGCGCCACTGTTTACTTCCTTCTTATTACGGGGTGTCAGAGGCAATGTCCAACGACGTCACCGACTACTAAATAAGTTGACAACTAATCTCATAATCTATTTTTGTTGATTATTATTTGTTGTAGCCCTACTTTCCTGCAGCATCATCACTTTCTCATTTACTCCCCTTCCTCTGCCAACTACCTTTCCACTTCAGCTCTGTCTCTTTTGCTCACTTTTTTCTTTAGTCTATTTTTTGTTAACTTTTTATGGTTGGACCACCATTCCTTTAACTTTCTATACCTCTCTGTAAATGGGCTGTTTGGGTTACCTTTTTATCTCTGTACATAATGGGGAATAGTCTCTCCATATCTCCTCAAAACACCACTGGAGTAAATTCAATGGAATTTCACATGTGCTTTGCCCTAAAGGTGCGTATCTCAACAGCTGCTTCCTCAATTTGCTTATTCTAGGTACATTTTAACTGTGGAGATTTTGGTCATTTTGCTCACATTCACCTGTGATAGAGGTTTTGGTCTATCTACAGTTTTTCCAGGAGCGGGGTATCTCGTCCTTGGACACAATTATTCTTTGTTTCTTTTCCAACGAGAAGACTTACGTTGGCAAATCTATTACTTATCTGTTCAATCTCTTTGTATGTAAGTAACTCTTAAATACAAATCTTTTTTTTTTATTCTTCTTCCTTCAGCTGTTCCCTTTAGGGGTCGCCATAGCGGATCATTTGTTTCCATCTTGCCCTCCTCTGCATCTTCCTCTTTCACACCAACCAACTGCATGTCCTCTCTCACCACATATATTGCCTCTTTGGTCTTTCCCTTTTTCTCCTTCCTGGCAGTTCCATCTCCAGCATCCTTCTACAAATGTGAAATTTTTTGTCATAAAAAAGAAAAGGTCGTAATAAAAGGGTTAAGTTGAAATTTTCCAGCTCACAGTTTAGATGGGCTTAAAATCTAGAGAGTCTGAGTTATTGAAGAGAATGAACACATTGATTTTGATATGTAATATTCTTTGAGAATTTATCATTTAAGTTTAAGATTACTGTCTTTTTCAGTACGGATGGTTAAGCCCTTTTTCATAACATGAACCAGCCAGATGCTCGAGTGTGAGTTTGCATGCAAGGATGTCATGTCACAGTCCAAAACCTAGAGGTTCAGAGAGTCCCTGAAAACTGTTTACTGTACTGATCAGCAGAGGTCCCAGAGTGTTTGATCAGTAAACAATGTCATCTGGGCTTCTCTTGCTGCCCATATCTCGCTCCTTTTTTCTTTTTTCCCCTCACAATCATGAATCATGATCTTTAATCCAAGGCTAAAATGTGCTGTCAAATAGATACCATGTCCAAAAATGTCAACCAGTTTTATTTGAGTTACCTGGGTCTGTCAGATATTGTCTTTTTCTATGTTCAGCTTACACATTACAAATTTGGTATTATGTCTACTATATTGTATAATCTTGATCAATCTTGTAAAAACAATGAGACACTCATATCATGTAGGAAAAGCTATTGTAAGGAAAATACCTTACAGGTAATATGTTTTTCCTGCTGGGAATGTGGGAGGAAAAGCGACGCTTGTCGCATTGTGGTAAGAGAATTCACTGCTGCGGCTGTTGAAGTAAGCAGGGTGGATCATGTTTGGCTGCAGCTGTTAGGAATCTTAATGACATCTAAAACCGAGCTCACTCTACAGAGGAACTGTGCAAATATCACTCTGATTCATCCCACTTCACGAGCAGAAAAAGCTGGTCTGGAACTTTGATCTATTCTGATGTTTCTCCAATATCATTAGGTAGTATTAGGCATTTACAGATCCCGTCTTTAAAGCTCCTATCTGCTTATGGACTCATCGGGCCGCCATGATAAATTTCTAATATAATCAACAAGTTATAATCGGGACAGGTGATGGTGTTGCCAAGCATCGGTCATCATTTAAGCATTTTCAGCTAACTTTGAACTTAAATTTGCTAGCATACCTTTGTTGGTGATATGAGATATTTCACCATCGCTGAAGGATAGATGGCATGTGTTGAATGCCTCTTTCCAAATATTTCCTCATTCTCATCTTACTTTCATCACTGTAAAGTAGGCCTATTGCTACAGCAGGTTGGTCGGTCATTTTGTTTGCGTTCCACGGCACTATTCAAGAGATTATGTGAGGCTTTTTGCATTTATAGCTCCTTCGGGCAGGACGATCTCAATGAAATACTGTAGTGTCTGATACCTCATTATTTTTTATTCTTGTAGTAAATGCATGTGTGATGAAGGCTGATATCATAATCGGTTCTAAAATCTTGTAACTTCAGCACAGTTGAAGTTGACAGCCAAGCTGTGATCAGATCGCAATGAATTGCTTTAGAATGCAGGAAGTCTTAAGAGGTGTTGAGATTCTGCACTCCTCATTGCACCTGAAAACTGGTTTGAATGCTGTCGAAACAGTAGACGGTAAAAGTCAGATATTTTAATGATTAAATTAGAAAGACAACATTGTTTGCTCACACCATAGTTGCCTCATGGAGATGTGTGTATGTTGACAGGTGGTGTCCTGTTTACTCAGGCTAAGTGGAATCATGATGGATTGTGTGTTTAGAACTTATGCAACTCTCCGCCATCTCATGACTGCAGCAAACTTCATATATGCTGTTTGTGTGTATATATGTGTGCGTCTTTGCTGAGTGTTTGACTGAGATAGCCTCAATAGTAATTTTTCCTTTCAAACTAAATGTATCCCAATATAGTCAGGAAAACTGGACATAATTCATATAAAGCAAAAAAATGTTTTTATCACAATGGAACCACTTTCAGCGGAAGAGAATCTCTGAAATGTCATGTGTTTGGGCCTCTTTTCATTATCTTCCACTTCCTCAGCAGAGCTGTGTAGAATACGCAAAATCCCATTGCTTTTATTGTCCATGCACTTTCATCTGGCTCGTCTCATTCAAACTTACTCTGTCTGCCACTATTTATTGGGTGCCACAACAAACTATTTGAAAGCTATCAAAAGTTTGTGCTGTTGCTGTATAACCATAGTTAGTTGGGCATCGACTACAAATTTTGTATTCTAATTTTTATTAAGTATGACCGGCCAATTACGATATCTGCTGATTCCGATTTCTTTCTTCAAAGTTTTAAAATCGTAAGGAGTCATGTATTTTAAGTGCTCTTATTTTAATGCTGGTCGGCATTGTGTATGTATTCTGACCTATTGAAATTAAATGTACCCTCCGTCCTCTTCGCTGTTGCCTTTCTTAAACCAGTTGTATGACATTTCAAAGTGAAAATTAAACTTTGTAAACCTCTTTCAGCCCATTATTTATTTTATGTTGGCTTTGTTCAGGGACTACATGGCTTGTGGCTAGCTCTGTGCAGTCGCTAGCTTTTGCCGCACTGCTAACGTTAGCTTTTAGAAACTTGCTATGTTCCTTGGGGTGTTAAAATATCGTCCAACGCCCTTGCCAAACCAACCAGGAAACAGTGCCGATGCTGTGCCACTGTATGAGCATCCACTTGTGTTCGATGATGTGGAATTTTGACCAGAATCAAGTGACATCTATTTTTTTCCCATTGAAATACGACAATGTATTAATTTGATGCTACACCTGTAAGACTTTTTAGGGTAACCTCCTGTATGCAATTTAGATCTCCCTGAGTCGATTCATATACATCAAATTTGGAGTAGACCGTTGAAAAATTATGGGCCTTAAACATGTGGAGATGAAGTGCCCCCTAATGTTGGAAATATACAATTAACCTTTCCCAAAACCAGTCCAGTTCTTCCTTGCACCAAGGTCAATGGTCATAATATTTGAAATTATCCATGAAATAGTCGGTTTTACACAAAGATTCTGGGGCCGCGGTGGAGGCGGCAGCGACGATGATGACTCCATAAGATCTCAGACTTTTCAAGGATAAAACTTTTAAAAATATATTTAGTCTTGAATGGCTCTCGATTGTATTTTTGTGATCCAGCTCCAGCAGAAAACATAACCCCATTGGAGGTTATTACTTGTACGTTGTACTCGTACTATCTTGATTGCTGTCAAAAAGCAGGTAATTACAATCGTCCTTCTCTTCCTATTCTTTCATTTACAGTGCATTCTTCTTATTTTAGACCAAACTCAAGGAACTTTAAAGCCACATAAATTGATTTTCAGTACACTTATAATGGAATTTACGAGAAGAACATTTCTCCTGTCGTTCTGAAAAAAAGGGTTTTCTCAAAGTTAGTGCCTAATAATAAAAGAGCACTTGATTTCGACAACCATAAAGTGAGAAATCCATCACAGAAGATGAAGAGATTTCTATTTCTTCCTTCATTCTCATGCTGTCAGGCCTGATTTGAAAATCACTCATTATGGTGCTTTTGACTTTATGTGTATTTGTGAGCATTTTCAAGGTCTTCCGGGAGATGTGCTCGTGTACAAATATTTTCGAGTCTCTATATTGAAATAATAAAATCAATATAAAGATTAATGCAAATTATACATGCTGGGGGCTGCACACAATGCAGTCAGTATCAGTCTAGTGATACTACAGAGGATTCTGTTCCTAGAGTATCAGAGGAAATATGAACAAAAACAGAGCATCCACAGTCGTTCCCATGGAGACAGAACAGTGTGTGTAGCCATGAATGAATAAAGCAGTTTCTGAGAATACAGTAAGAGCAGGAGGTAGGCATTGTTTTTTGCTTCGGAATTGTAGATGCATGTCAACATTAGGAGCTAGTTTGTAAAAAAGGTTTTGCAGAGACAATATGATTGAAAAACTTCATAAACAACTGTTCCCTCTCTGCTGCTTCTTCCTCAGCTGTCCAGGGTTGCCGGCGATTCCAGTCCTCCGCAGTCAACTACAGCACCATGCTGCTCGAGGCTGACCGTGACCGTCTCTACGTCGGGGCCCGGGGTGCTGTATTTGCTCTCAATGCCTCTGACATCTCAGCCAGCTCTGCTCTCACTGTGAGTTCTGTTTATTTCAGAGTTGCTGAATATTATGTACCTCTGCTGCAATTACTTCAACTCTGCCATGGCTTCATTTGCATCCCAAAACGCAGGAACTTTTTTCAAGCAACAATATTTATTCACCCCTTGTGTATGTATTTGTGTGTTGTTACAAATACTCAGTCGAAGCACAGCTGCATCTTTTTGTATAAATGCATATATTAGTGAGAAAAAAAAAAGCTGTATTGTTTCACTCTAACTCCAAATAAATATGAAATGTATCCTCACCTTCTAGAGTTCGAACCAGGTTCGAACCAAGCTGAAAGCAAGTTGCCCTACTAATGTCCTCTTCTGCTGTAAATACATGTGTTAACTCAAATTTCTTGTGCAAAAACATGAGCACTATTCAATATCACAACTAATTTAGATGCTGTGATCGAAAAATTCCTTATATTCGAGTTATTAAACAGATGAGTTTTTTGAATTGATAATTCAAGGAAGTGTCTAATATGAACATATGCTCTTTTCTGTCTCTGTCTCTCTGTGTGTTATGTGGTTTGCGTTAGATTGAGTGGGAGGCTTCCTTGGAGCAAAAACACCAGTGCATGCTCAAGGGAAAAGACGATAAGGTAGGCCTTTGGTGTCTTTCTATTCACCTTTTTATCTAGTTATCTCTGATTCATTGATATTCATTCTTCATTGTACTCCCTTTATAGTATTTTTCCCTTCTTTCTCTTCCCTTTTCTATTCCGCCCAGACGGAGTGTTTTAATCACATCCGCTTCCTCCAGAGGTTCAACTCGACTCATCTCTACATGTGTGGAACTCATGCATTCAGACCCCTCTGTGCACACATAGTATGTCAATGCAAAACACATTACAGCACTTCAAGTGGTATTAAATACATTTAGCCTCGAGCTAGAAATGTAGGGCTGTAGATGTGAGCATAGCTTTTAAAAAGTGAATAACCTGTTTGTCTGCTGGCATTATGTTTGGCTATTTTTTTAACTCTGATCTTTTGGTGATTCCTCATGTGGTTTCCAGTTTAAACGCTCATTATACACATTTTATGCCTATACACAGGAAGAGGAAAGGTTTGTGATGTCAACTCAGCTTGAAGAGGGCAGAGACAAATGTCCCTATGGACCGACAACTGGTTACACTGCCCTCATCATCGGTGAGTCCTTAAACGCTTACTCTTGTCATTCTCTCCCACATTTTTGTGAAGAAGAATGCTGATTAACAATTTTCCTCCAGACCAGCAGATGTATACAGCTTCCCAGTATGAGTTTAGGAGTTTTCCAGACATACGGCGTAACTCTCCTCCTCCCACACTGAAGACTGAAGATGCTCCCACACGCTGGCTAAATGGTAACTTAATCTTACTACAATGAAAAATACCCATTAGCATCTTTTAGTTGGCAAGGTTACTAAACTGGTTAACACCAGGTGTAAGTCTCCACATCTAGTGCCAACTCATTTTAAGCTTTATTAGAAGCTGTGTTTCAATAATGTATTATTCAGCATTCCTTATTTCAGGGACTGGCTGCTCCACTAATTCTTTAAGCTTACACTTTAGTTTCACCTTTAATGACAAATTGTAGATATGTCCTAAACTGCTTCATGACTTTTTGAGCATATATTAATGGAGAAAGTGTCTAAATGAACGTGAGGATCCCCTGAATTCCATTGCTATTGACGTGTCCTCTTCTCAAAGAGGAATTGCAATGTTTAGCACAATCCCTTAATATTTCATCTATAACCATCATCCAGTCAAAACTACATTATGTCCAACGTTTAGGGTTGTCCTCGTGTGCGCTGTGTGTTCAGTGGAAACCAAACGTGACTACGCCAACATTTAAACTGATATATTTATCATCGTAAACATTTTAGTGGCATCAGCATGTTATCATTATAATGATGATAATTTAGCATTAGCATAGAATTTAGCTTTGAGACAATCAGCAGATTGTTCAAAGCGCTGCTGTATCTACAAAAACTTACCAGCCTCCCAGAACTGCTGCCGTTCATGCAGTTTCTATTTCCCCCTTTGCATGCTATTTTTCAATGTATTAAATTAAGACTCAATTTGTGAGAAATTTTTGTCTCAAGTGAGGGTTTCCATGGCATAATTAAAAAACAGTTACATTATTTTTATATATTTTTCATAAAACATTATCTACATTTACTTGAGAGATGTAATTTGATACTCTGGTAATTTTGATATTCTGGTAATTTTAAGTAGTTTAGTTCATTATTCTTCATTATTTTTTAATATTGATCTTTTTCTCAATGAAGTCTTTAACAAGCATTGCAAACTACAGTTGTACTTTAATTTGCTTCTTTTTAACAGATCTTTCTTCAGTATGATCCTCAGTACTTTTTTATTTTACAGATACTATTTATCTTTTAGTATCTGTATTTTTAGTATTTTGTGTAGGGCCCTATACTAAGCTAGAAACAATGATCTGCATCCATGTGAACTTTTTGCTTCTTTTGTATCCCTTTGTGAGACAAATTTAACTGAAGATAACTGTTTTGTTTAGTATAACTATTATACAGAGTTTTTGTGTATCGAAGCTCACGCTAGTTCCTAAATAAGAATCCATGCAAGGAAATTCTGTCAATAGTTATCCATCTCACAATATGTGGAAAGCCTTTTGTTGTTGTCCCTGAATGTTTTTCTTCCTCTTACAGAGGCAGACTTTGTGGCTTCTGCACTGGTGAGGGAGAGCTTAGGCAGCAGCATTGGTGATGACGATAAGATCTACTTCTTCTTCACTGAGAGGAGCCAGGAGCTGACGACAACCTACAGCCACAACAGGGTGGCACGAGTGGCTCGGGTTTGTAAAGTAAGTGCAGCTCAACAAAGGTGCAGGTTGAGATTTCCAACTTGGAGATGCATGGATCAAAAAAATAGCTTGATTAAAGTCTTGGATGATGGTAGGAGAAGGTGGTGTAATAGTTTGAGAGGCTAAATGGGGAATACATTTTTAATACGGCTTCAGTGATTCTCTGGGGAAGAGCTGACTGTTGCTGATGAATAGCTTTCAGACTCAGTGAAGCTTGAGGTGACTGGCACGTGTGACTGCCATGGAATGTGTACCATCCTGTGCTTCACAAAATATGCACTATTTTATTTTTCCTGCTGCCCAGGAATGGTTTTAGAACAGTCAATTGTAGAAGGTTAGAACTTAATCTCCATTGGCACCTTACATGAAGTCAGCTCACGTGTTCTCTCTTAATGACTTAACAGATTTTTTCAAAACCTTTTTGTAATGATTTATAGCGACATCTGTGCCTTTTGCAGTTTGACTTGGTTCAATGTATTTAACAGGTGAAATAATATCAAGAGGCAGAAAGATGAAACTTACTGGATTTCCAAACGTTTTTTTTTTTTTTCAAACGTTTTGATCGGGACTTTGCTTAGACATTTTTAACCTTCGGGTGTACTACAGTCTTCTGAGAGGCAGAAACACATTCATAGAGAGACCTGTACGGTAGGGACATGTGAGAAGCCATCAACTTATTGAAAATAAAGTCACTGCTTTCCCTTACTGTCCGTTTAGCTGTTTTGGGGGTCCACCTCCCCCCTTGTGTGCCACTTTGAGCCGAGTGCTCTGTCTGTTCTGTCATCTGTCCTGGCCTTACCTCAAATAACCCTCTCTAGACCCTCCAACTTCTCAGTTTCTCCTTGGTTTGTGCGATTCTCAGGGGGACCAGGGAGGACATTTAACTCTCCAGAAACGGTGGACGTCCTTTCTCAAGGCCAGGCTGATATGTTCCCTGCCTGAGTACAACTTCTACTTTAACTCACTGCGGAGCGTGTTTGTCATGCCCGGCCACATGCCACAGGATACAATGTTCTACAGCATCTTTGGCATGGATTGGTGAGTGTTTGTTGTCAAGCTCTGTCTGATGGGGGACTTTGGGAATGCAAATGTGCGAGTTGAAGATGAAAAGCGGCAATCAATAGATGGAGACAGTCGAAGAAGACAGGAAGGGACGAGATAAAAGAGAAGGGCGAGGCAAAGTGGGGAGACAAAACGAACACCAGAAGTCCGTTGGAAGAGTTTTACTGCCGTGTGAGTGAAGAATATTAACTAAGAATTAAGTATTGATAGTCTTAAAAGGAGATAGTAGTCCATGATTTGAGTCCATGATGATTAACATGATGACAGGAATTTCGGTTTAACAATAAAGTAAACAAAGCGAGCAGTCATTTTTTATTAAGTACGACAGAGGGGCAACCTCCAAACAAAGAAATAAAATAAAATTGCAGCCATGGTGCGATTTTAAAGGCTGCAAATCACACATATATCTTTCGACACAACATGAGGGCTTAGGTCATTTGGAAGAATTATTGAGGATTTAAAAATGGATTTTCCAACTTGGATTGTTAAAAAGGAAATAGTTAATGAGTTTAATGATTTCTCTGTCGAGTGCTGATTCATTTCAGCACTTGGAAATTAATCTCCCCAGTGCTGAAAATTATAATTTTTATTTTGCTTTTAACAACAACAATTCGATGTTTTTGGTAGAGTTTGTTAAAATATTTTTTTAGAAGTGGTCAGAAAGTTAAAGAACAAAAATATCTATGGATGGTAATACTATCGATATGTCACTCATAACTCAAGAAGTAATCAACAGTGTCCTTGAACCATTTACTTATATTTGTAACAAATCCTTTCACAAAGGTACTTTTCTTGATAAAATAAAAACCTGCTAAAGGGGTTCCAGTCTATAAATATGGGGATGAACATGTTGTATCAAATTATAGACCCCTGTCTTCGCTACCACCATTATCTAAAATACTTTAAATACTATTTGTAAATAGACTCGATTATTTAGTTGAGAAAAATGAGTTGCTGGGTGACCATCAATATGGGTTCAGGAATAATCCATCAACATCTTTAGCAGTACAGTGGTACCTCCGTTTACTCCGTTTAGTGACTTGCTTTAAGATTATTTTGATTTACGAGCAAAGATTCTTCAAAAAATGTGCCTCGCTTTACAAGCGGTGATTTAATTTACGAGCCTTTTTTTTTTTTGCTCGATTCGCGGATTTTTCCGGATACGCACGAGTTCCTGTATCTCGTAAGAAACTTACTTGGTATAGGAGTGCTCTGCTTTGGTTTACAAGCCTCCTGTTTAAACAAGTGGAAGACGCGAGCGTGGGCAAGTTTTTTGGTTTGCGAGCAAGGTCTCGGAACTAATTAGTTAAATTTTAATTATGTATTCATTTCCTTCTGTGTTGCAGATGTTTGGGATTATTCTTTGGATGGCATAGCATAGGCATGAATACGCCTTGGGCTTCAGCCTATTCATTTTTCGGTTATTTACTGTGTTAACAATTTTGTAAAAATGTTTTTTTATTTTTGTTTCTTCTACAAAAAATCTAACCACTGTAGTAACACTGCTACAGTTTACTGCTGTTATCGTTCACAGCCAGTGCTCTGGTCTTTTTCTCGTTCTATGTGCGCTGCTGTCTTTAGGAAAAACGTGAAGGCATCTGCTGTGTGTCGGTACTCTCTGTCTGAAGTCCAGGAAGTCTTCGGTGGACCATACATGGAAAAGCAGGACTCTGACTCTGAGTGGAAGGAATACACTGGAAAGATCCCCGACCCCCGACCTGGAACGGTAAACACCCAAGCACACACTCAGGCACTGATGTCCTCTCTGCCTCTTAAATACATGAGAAAGCACAGATTCACACCAGAGAAGTGACCTTCAGAAAAGACTTATTGAGAGAGGCTAAGATTAGGGGAATCGATAGCAACCAGAATGGCAGCCTGAAGGACGAGGCTACAAACACAACCAGTTTATATCACCGAAAGCCATTTCTATGGTGATTATCTCCAGCCCATATCTCCAGCCCATAGCTTTAGCAATGGCTTATTGCACCAGTCAGGGTCATGGCATTGTTAGCCAGAACTGACATGATCCTCTATAGTGTCACTTCAACACTTTGTAGAACTTAATTTTAGCATTTTTATTAAAAGGAAAGGGATACATAGTTAAAGCTATTTATGTATGAGCATGAAAGCGTCTTAGATGAGTTGGCAGAAATAATTCAAAAGGGGGAAAGAGAGAAGGGAATCCCCTCAGTCAGTTGCAGAGAGGGCTGATTCAACCACCTGTCAGCACAAGCCGGTTTAGCCCACATGTCCTCATTGTTGTCCAAGTGAAAAGTTCTATTTTCGACACACAGTCTTCCGCAGGTTTGCATTTCCTTCTTGGTCCCCTAAAATTTCCCGCAGATCAGCTCGCTAGGTCTATGACATCCTTGCTTCCTCTATCTGTTCTATTTAAAGCACAACTTTATTAAAACCAGCAAAGACACGTTTCTCCATTCCAATTGTGCTGCATGGTGCTGTGTTACATGCTCCCTTCTCTCATCGCTCCCTTTTGTTTCTTTTTGTTTCAGTGTATGACTGATAATCTGAGGGCCAGGAACATAAATGTTTCCACCTCCCTGCCTGATGATGTGCTGGATTTTGTCAGGAGGCATCCTCTGATGTCCAATCAGATTCATTCTTTAGACAGACGCCCCCTTTTGTTCAGGAGGACCACAGACTACACTCATATGGCAGTACATATGATCAAAGCCTTAGATGGACAAGAATACCATCTATTATACATGGGAACTGGTGTGTAAGAATTAATTTCAAGTATGGTTTGACATTTTGGGAAATATGTTTTTTCCCTTTCCAGCAGAGAGTTAAAGGTCCAAAGGTCAATTTTGAAGGATTATTGGCATCTATATGTGTCATTAGATACTGAAACCAGCTGAGCGCCCATTATGTTCCCTTCCCATGTGGAGGATATCTCTAGACCCAGTTTTTCGTTTTCTGTTTTTGGTTATTGCAGGGGAACATGACTGATTCAGCAGCTTTTCAGACCCGAAATAAAGCCACCCACTAAAATAACGCCACCTGCATCTCCGTTTACTCAACCGAAAGCTACACCACAGCAAAGAGATTAGTAGGAACACTGGAATCTAAGGAAACATGTTCTGCCAAATCTAACAAAGCTTTATGAGATTTGGTTGGGTGCAGTCACTTTGTGAACCTTGTCGTCTCCAGGCTAGCTACATCGATCACTAGTTTGTGTCTTACCTTCCAAGCAGCCTGAGTTTTTCAATCTTTGTCACTGTTAGATGAAGTTGAGAACTTAAACTGGAAAAATTGTTGAGCATTTTTCCAACTCCAACCTGAAAAAAGCAGCATTGCTCACTTGTAAATCAGTAGTAAAAATACACACAAACTGTTGGAGAAATTTAAATACTATCGGAAAAGAATTCTTATAGCTATAAAAATACTTTACCAAACACAAATATATGTCCATTGCAGTGATGCAAAACAAGTTCTCAGAGAATTAAAATTAAAATGAATGTATTACATTTTTTCTTCAAGAGAATTGACATCACATACCTCCTTGAAAACATTGGTTATTATTGTATTTACATTCACACTAAACAATGCTGTCGCTGTGATAAAAAATTAAGGCAAAGAAGAGTGTTGCCTACCATAAGTTCATTCAGTTTTATGCATGCTCATTTATATTGCAACGTCCATGATTTCCTTTAAGACAGGAAATTGTTAAGAATGTTTTAGAAAGTTCATGCTCCTTCAAATGCTCCTCTTCTCTGTATGCGTCACCCAGATGACGGCTGGCTGCATAAAGCTGTGGAAGTTAAGAGTCTGCTGCACATTATCGAGGAACTTCAAGTTTTTGAGAATCCGCAGCCGGTTAACAACATACTGATATCTCCAAAACAGGTATCGTGTCTGACCGTCACATGTACACGCACAATTTATCCCTGCCCTACAGCAATCAAAGTTCTCTCCCCACTAGACGAGTGTGTATGTGAGTGGTCCCTCAGGTGTGGTGCAGCTCCCCTTCTCCAACTGTCGCAGGTACACTTCCTGCTACGACTGCATCTTTGCCAGGGACCCTCACTGTGCCTGGAACAACACGCTGTGTGTGGACATAATGGGAGACACGGACAGGTGGGTGCTAACTGGTGTGTGTGAGAGATCAGATTAGGTGATTAAAGTACTCAGGTGACATTTTGTACATTTGACTTGACTAAATTTGGCTAACAAAGTGACGCTCTGTCACAATGTGAGCTCCCAGAACTGTTATGTAATCACAACACTGGTGAAACTTGATGATGGCTGTGATAGTTAATATAGCGTGCAGTTGTCTGCTTAAAGTGTGCCGTCTTGATGACTCTGTTCATAGCTGCTATGGAGGAAATAACTGATAGAAACTATATGAATAGAGGAGAAGGTATGACAAGCTGGATATTATCTTTTTAGATGTAACGACAATATTTGATAATCATATTTGACATGTGTACGTTTTTTTTCTTTAAGCTATTACACGTATGTTTTCTTCTCCACAGATCCAATTTAATCCAGGACATCCAGAATGGCAACTCGGGTTGTGAAAACACACAAGATGGTATGCTGTTAACATCTGCGGCTATTTAAGAAAGAAAAGTTTGCTATTCACTCAGTGGATGATGAAAAGAAAATTGAAAGTAGAAAATGTTAGGAAGGACTCAAAAGATGCAGAGTTGTCAACCGATGGAATGAAGGCTTCTTTGAAAGTTGATTATGCACATTGCATCTGCAAAATCGACTCCTCCCTTCTTTAATCACATTTTTGGAATATCTAGAGTGAAATCTGTTTGATATTCTAGGTAGGCCAATGCCTTCTCTCATTCCACAGTCTCAGTTTTATCAAATAAAGCTTCTCTCCCATTGTTCTCTGTCTGTCAATGGTAAAATGATGGCAGGAATTAAGGATATAATTGGAGTTTATGCCTCAGTAATTCTGAACAGCATTTGATAAATGTTAACCAAGTCAGTGGTGGTGTTATCAGCCTTCATTTAAACTTCATGCAAATTTGGATTTTTTTCACTGAAAAAATATGTCTTTCAGAGGCTGTCCAGCGGAGCCGCACTGTGCGAGAAGGTGATGACGCGCTGCTGCAGTGTGAGCTCAGTTCCAACCTGGCGACTCCCTTCTGGACGCTGGATGGCAATGAGCTGCAAGGTTACGGCCTCAACTCTGGCTTCAGAACTGGAACTGATGGCCTATTGATCATTGAGGCCCGTCAGGACCAGAGCGGGCTGTACACCTGCTACACTGTTGAGAACACTATCAAAGTTGCGATAGTTTCCTACAATGTCATCGTCCACCTGGACTTGCCCCCATCCCCACCCGTTGAGCCAACTGAAGACCATTACAGTGTCTTTGGCACGCTGCCGGCGCCCACTGAACATCCCTCCACTGAGAGGCCCCCTCCACCAGCCCTGGCTCCTCTCCTTCCCCATTCAGAACTGCTGTCCCACAGGAACATGGAGGCCATGTACCTGTCCCTTATCACCATCCTCGGAGGCCTTTGTGTGGTCCTAACCGTGGTTCTTGTCTACATGGGCTTTTGCCTGCGAGTGGGCCAAAGAGGGAAGTACTCTCTTCGTGTCGCAGCTGCCGCCTACCCGAGGAACAGCAGGAATAGAAAACAGCACAGGAACTCTGCTCACATGGAGCTAAAAACAATCTCCAGTCACTGTAATGGCAATGGTGTTTGTAATGGAGTTTCTAAACATCACAAATGTGACATCCAAGACGAGGGTTTCCTCCAGATCGTACCCGGTGAGGCTCACCCATACTCCAGTATGGAGCCTCCACCTCCAGCCCCTCCTCTCCCACCAACTCCACAACTTCATCCTCATGACTGTGACTTTCCCAATGGGCTGTCAGCCACGCTCCCCAGCGTCCTGAGAAGGATGAATGGCAACAGTTACGTGCTGCTTAGGCAGAGCGACTCTGGAAACTCGTCACCGAACTGCTATTCCTTTGCAGATGAGCTCAACAGGATTTTAGAGAAGAGAAAACACACTCAGCTGCTGCCCAGACCAGATGAGAGCTCTGTGTAGAAAGCTGTAACTCCCCCTGCTGTGGGAAGACTGCTGTGTTGTGTTGAAGTGCCTGTCATCATGTGACTCATTATTGTCAAGAACTAAAGCAATAAGAGTCTATCCTGCATTCATTACTTTGAACCTTTTCTACTTTTAGACATTTTTAATTTTTGAACCTTTGAGCTTTTTTGTCAACCTTCATCCCAGATTTTCCCAAAAAAATAACAAGAAAAGGAGAAATTCCAGTGAAGAGCCAACATTGTAATCTACCTCACCTCTATACTGCTCAGATGGACATTTGCCGTCCGCCTGTTGTCTGATCTGAGTGCAAGGACTGAGATCTTAGCCACGGATAGTTATGTGCATAGTGATTCGCAAAGCTGGACAGGCAGACTTCAAAAAAGAGCAGTGCCCGCCAGGAACATAAATACATCTGGAGACTTCTGCTGGCAATATTGGGCTCAATTTCAACTGGAGGGCAGCTAGCCAATGCCTGTTTGCGCGGACAAATGAACAGATTGCCCATGAAATTTTAAATTCTAGACAAATATTGAGACGGATGGACGTGGTGAATGAGTAGGTTTGGTGTTGATTGTTTTCAGATTTAACAACCATTCTAATAACAAACACAAGGCGATATACAGTAACTCATTACAGCACATAATATTTGGTAGCAACTATCAATAAGAAATGGTGAAATAATCATTATTTAACATAATTAATAATTTGGAAATAAGTGATTCAATATTTATTAATTGCAATACTATGCCATGATAAATGTTGTGATAAATGAAGTGCTATTGAAATAATAAAACAATCTTAATCTACCACATTAACCCTTTTGTGGTAATTACAAAGTATACACTTTCAACTATTCATACATTTGCAAATGTAAATGGTTTCGTGCATTGCTGCAATGGAGTTCTAATTTGTTATCAGAGCTTAAGTTCACGATTCCTCATTGATGTTTAAAAGTTGCCTTTTTATGATGAAGCTCTATGTTGGCCAATAGATTAACATTTTACTGAACAATATCAGGGTTCATATGATTTTTTATCCAATATACAAACAATACAATTATATTATATAACCATTTTATAATTGAAGAAATATGAAATAGTGATTATTTCACCAGGTTTTAAGTTGTGACGGAAATTTAACAGTATTACTGATTTAAGTGCACTTTAAATAGTTTAAAAGCACACAAGGAAAGTTACTTGTTTCTTTTATGGACTTGATGACTCTACATCCAGTGAAGGAGCAGCAGTTCAGTGGAGCTTTTTCACTGACCGTGTCCCAGTTTGAAGGCCACTGCTCTGTGTGATGGAACATGCTTTACACGAGTGGATTAGAAGGAAATAACTGACTACGTCTCATCTGAATCCACCGCTGAGTGACACCTGCCAGAGTTTATAACACCGAATGACAGACTGTGGAGTGCAAAGTTCTCCAAGGCATCCAAGGTAAAACCTTTTTCTTCCTTGCCAACACATCTCCTGCACGGCCAGTCTGCCAAACATGCACTTAAAGGAGTAGATCACGGAGTTAGATTGCGATCCATTAAGCGGTGTTGTAAAGCTGACTACACACAGACAAACATGCTGAGAGTATAGTGCTAGCATGCTCAGAATTTTATTAAAACTGTATTACATCCGACAATGTAATAATCTGACAGCATATTTCATTTATGAGAGTAGACCAACCATGACACAGTTCATTTATAGAAATCATGGTGACAGGAGCTTCCTGTTTGACACTCTCAGACTCTATTCTTTATCATTTTTTACATTTTAAAAAATAAAACTCCATAACATTTTCGCAATTCTATTCCAAACTCTTTTTTTTCCATTATAATTTAATATTAAAATGTTTAAGTCTACCTCTTAGTTTGTCTCTGCTGCATACGTTTTTTTAATCCTGTCAGAGGGAGGCATTATTACAACACTTCTCTTATGACATGTCTGACCTTCGAGCAGAAGGACAGAGCGACAGGGAGAGAGGGGAGTTTGAGGTCTCCCCAGGGATTTACAGAATAAAACACTCAAGTAGGGCTGCTGCGTAGACAAACGCTAGTTAAACGTTTGTCTACGTCAATGTTTAACGTCGTCACGAGGCTTTCCGAACACCGCGAAGCTGTTGTTCCTGTAACACGTAACACCACTACAGACTTGCTATGACGTCCGTCGTGTTTTTGGCTCCTGTAATAGGTCGGCTAAGCGGCTCCGCAAACTCTAAAAATAACTGCAGAGTCCAACTAAAAGGTTCAAACTAAACGTTTTTCATGACCAAAGACTTCACAATTATGGGATTACTTCAAGTTAGCAGAAAAAAAATAAGGTGGTTCATTAATAGGGAGAGCTCTTATTGTTTCACATAGCTGTAATGCCTTTAAGTTGTTTGCCTGTTTTTATTTTAGAAATTCAACTTAATAAAGCCAAATTCGCAGGGGACTAGTATAGTACGGCAGACATAGGAGGGTTCTCTCAGTTTAGATCGGTTTGTTCAGCAAGTTATTGGAATCTCCATTGTGTCATAGTCTCGGCAATTCGACCTACAGTTTGAGTGAGAGCCTCAATTGTTCAGAAGCTGGACTTTCCGTGTCCACCTGCTGCACCTCTCATATGTTTATTTGCAGGTGTTCAGTGACGCACAGCTGGGTCATGTGACCTAATCTGTGTATTTTTATAAAATGCTGTGTGGGCGTGTCAGAGGTATGTAGGTGTGGTTAGAGGTGTGTGGGTGTGGTCAAATAGCTCCATAAAGAGCAGCAGCTGACATTAATCAGTCCAAGTGCATTATAAATTAAATGTATTATTATTATTATAAGATCTAAGTATTCAATGAAAGAAATTGAAAAGGTAAAAAAAATATTATTGGCAATATTGGTATTGTGATACGCACAAAGCATCAGGCATTAAAATTAAAATTTCTTGCAAAATATCCTTGTTAAATATTTATTGGAGGTGTTTTCAGAAGCTCATGCCTCATACTGTATAGTCAGGTTTGATGCTGTAAACGACCCAGAAGACAGTCTAGACTGAAGACACATTGCTGAAACTTACTGTATGTCTGATTTTTTTTTTTTATCCCTATCTGTCCAGTTTGTTTTTCCCTTAATTTAATTCTCGGGGATAAATCCGCCAACCAGCGTCAAATGGCAGGACCTACTGCAAAGACGTTCTTCTAATGAGCAGTGAAAAGAAATTCCCCGTCATTAGTGGATGGAGAGGCCAGAAGAAAAAAAAAGCTGGATAAGGACGCACAAGAGCGTCTGCAACTACAGCCCCACTTCCTGACAAGTGGAATGAAAACTGTTGACGTGTCTGACTGAGCAACATTTGTTCCTCACACAGCGGCTCATCGTGTGCAGAGAGTGTCCTGACTTGTATTTGATTCAAACCTGTTAAACCCAAATCAACACGTAGGGACTTTTCACGAACACTTTGCTGCATGAATTATCTTTCAACAGTTTTGCTCTTTTTTCTTTAGATGAAGGATAAACATCAAGGACAACTCATCGTGATATTAATGGAAAGAGCCGAGGCTGATATATGCATAAAAAGTGATTTGTGAGCCTTTTTTTTTTTTGCAAAACCTTAAAAAAAATTATTATTATTAAAAAAAAAAAAAAAAATAGGAATATTTATTTTGTAATTTTGCACATTGTGTTTTGGAGGTTATTGTGAATATTACTGATTAAATGCAAATTGTGATGCACCATCCTCTTTAATGGGGTAGGCACAAGTTGTTTGTGTTGCACAAAATTTGATAAATAGGAGCATGATAGCCAAAAGCATGTCGAGGCCAATAACACAGAATTCAATATATATAAACGTGTAATGGGAAGAAAATGCATCAATTTACTTATTCACTTTATCTTATTAATCAATCCAGTAGTTTTCCTGTCACTGTAATGTCCACATATTCGTTTTGAGCACACAGCACACCCAACGTAAGTCTTGTACTAAACCAGAAAATAAAAAGTAACATGGCAGTGGATTCTTTCATATTTCAGTCATAATGAGTTGAAATAAAAGTTATTAAATAATCTACTTCTCATCATTGCTTGTCTCTGTTTACTCTTAGCCTCTCGAATTTTACAAAGACTGGTAAAAGAAACTAGCATTCCTTATCTGAGAGGCGGCTGAGCTGAGGAAATGTTGACACTGGAGTTCCTGTTTCACAGTCTGGGTCTGTAAATGTACGGCACATAGTGGTACGGAAATATATAGCTGAGTGGTTCATTTCCAACCGGACAGTCTCGGGACACTTAAGTTGACAAAACCCACAGATGTCCAACCCATGTCCTTAGTCTTGTGAAGGCATTACAAAATAAAGTTGTTTTATCAGCCGATGCAGCATTTATAAAAGAGCAGCTGTTTTGGTTTATAGCTTCGGCCTTTTGATCTGATCCATCAGAAATGCCGCAGTGATGCATTTTCCTTGTCTTGCATCAGTATGACCTTAATTCATGTTGCTGGTTGAGATGGCATACCCAGTCCTCAGTCCTGTTGTTGGAATATATAACTGGCAGTACAGCAAACACAAATAAGTAGGACAGAAGTGTGACACACAGCATTTGTAAGAGAGCAGGGTACATGGCGTGCGTACAGCTGGACATTTTGATTAGCACACCATCATGGTTGGTCTGTTATGTACGTAATGATATCGCTGTCTAGTCAGGGTATTCATGAAGAATTTGTTTTAACTCTGGAGTGGCAGATGGAAATAATTTCATTTCATGTATAGATGAAAATGATGAAGATTGTGAGAGTGTAAGTTAGGTGGAGGTATTGATGTGTCATTTTCAGTGAATGAGCCATGATGGTGTGTAGTTTGAGCATTAATTTCACAATTGGGCATTTATTCTTCTTGTGTAAACGTCGGGATGAATTATATGAGAAGGGTGTGTAGTTAGACATTTCTTTTGTTTAAGAATTACTTAACAGAATGCTAAAAAAACAGCAACCCAGTGGTATAGATTCAAGTCACTTTCAATTCAGTCCCTTTATTGTCTTTGAACATCTGGACATTGAATTCATGTGTCTGTGGTGGTACATACTGTATACAGAACTTCTGTAGACAAATTAAGACCTGTATATATAAAGACAGAAAATTATAAATAAGTTTAAAAATAGGGGTTGTTATTGTAGAATGAGTATCATATGCTCAGATAATATTACATACAGATATTTGATATTTATTGCACTTATTTATAATGTGGTAATTCCTCAGTTTAATTCTTTGATGGCATATGTGAATCTGACAAGTTTTTTAGGATATGTAGCAGTTTTCCACGGTAACCAGGGAGAGATGTATCTGTCTAATGATGTTTTTAGCCTGACGAAGACATTGGTTTACGTAAATATCCTTCAGCGATAGCAAATGAGTGCAAATGATTTCTGTTGACGGACTAGTTTTCCTGTTGGCAGCTGATAAACCAGCGTGGTCTCTATGGAGCCTTGATGGAAAGACAGAAACTGCTGCTGGGACAGGCTGGATCTTTCCGGTGTCCTGAGGAAATACTGCATCGTCTATGCCTTCACAAGAGGACTGGTGTCTTGCATCCTTGTGAGCTCCTGGGAGATGTCTGTGCTTAGGAATTCTCCACCTTGTCCCGTCCGATGCGTGAGAGAGTACGTTCCTCATTTTGTTCCCTGAAGCTGATTTTCATCTCATTGAAACAGATTTGTGATATCTTGATCAAACAGAGTTTTTATTCAATTTTTTGACCTAAACTGCTTCGACCAATAACATTTCTTAGGATTCTACGGGTGAGGTAAAGGAGGGAGGTTAATTGAAATAACTTCCATGAGCTCATTTCGTCACATTTAAATGGATTTGATCAACCTTATTTTTATTTCTATACAGTAAATAAATAGTACCTTGACTTTGAATAGACTGACAATAATAAATACCCGAAATTATGCAGAATGATTTAAGAGGTGCATTAATTAAAATGAAAACTGACATTAAGATGCAGCACGAGTATTGAACTTTATTCAGACACAATAACTGCAGTTCATCTGTCTCTCCTTTTTATAAGGCAATACATGAAAAAGGAATAATATTAATCTGAGATGAAAACATCTATTCTATTTCTGGACTTGATTTAAAACTCAGAGAAAAGATTAATTCTAACAGATCTTTTTTCCTTTCTTGTGGATCCACGTTATAAATAGAATAAATTCCATCCCAGGAGAGACGGATGAAAGGGCTCTCAAACACACACACAAACACACACACACACACACACACACGTACACACACATAGGGAGCACATCCAATATTTCAGTGCAAGTTGACTAAACTTGTCATTGCTTGATGTTTTGAATCAACTAACTGAATTGAGGGCACCTACAGTCTACTTCACTGATCAGGAAATACAAGATGAAGGATATAACCCCATGCTCTCATCAAAGGATCAGCAGAGTGATTTTAATCAACAGACTTAGAGAACCAATTTATACACTGAAGGGAAGGCATATTTGTGTCAATTGAAATGTTTAAAATGAACTCGGTACTCACGGATATCCCCTTAAAGAAGCCAAAGCCTACAATTTGAAAGACCAAAGACTACAGACCATTCCAAGTCACTTGGACATTCCTCAAATATGCTCTCACCAGAGGATCAAAGCCGTAGCACCTTCCAATCAAACCTCAAAGCCAACCATGCGCATAGAACTCTTTTTGGACTTCAAAAGATATCGCCCTAAAATGTTTGATCTCCAGACAACTTTTGTGCTCTGATGAAGGCCCACTAAGCCGAAAAGTTTAGTCAACTTGCACTGGAATTTTGTTTGTGCTCCGTTTTTGGTTCCTCATATTTTGACATAGATTCCAGCTCTAGATGTAAATCATTCATCAAGGTAACCTTATGTGAGACAAAGTAGAGAGCGAGCAGAGATTAATGAGTATTAATGGTGTGATGGATAGTTTAGGTTCTTGTTCTTCCTTTCAGCTCCTACTGCCTCTATTGTCCGTTGTCCTCTTTGTCTTGTTTGCTCGTTCAATATTCTCATTTAGAAGCGAGCAACTGTACTTATTGGAGAGAGTCTGAGAAACCAAAACTATGAGGAGACACAACCTTGGAGGTGTGTGCTCCAATAGCCTGAAAGACAATTACAAAAGGGAAAAAAGACGTGAGTCAGAGTGACTCAGTGGCTGAATAATGTGCAAACTTTTGTAGTTGGGTTAAAAATAAGAAATACAGAGCCCACCTGAACTTTTGGATATCAACGTTCTTACTTAACTTTTCCTGCATCCACATAAAAAACTTCCATCCCCCAATCAGTGATTCTATTTCTGTTTTCTGAATCTTTGTGCTGTTGGAACCAAAGATGGATTTAGGGGATGTGGATCCATTTGAGCAAGGGTGATCATAAATCCTTCACTGTGGTCTTCCACCAACAAAAAAGAATGGTAGTTAAAGAAAAATCAAATACTTAATCAATCTGTGTCTTAATTTTTAATCGAAAACAATAACATACATTTTTATTTGTGTGCAACCGTTGTTCAGTAAAGAAAAATCCACATAAACCGGTTCATAATGCCTCCACTCTGAGTTTCTTTCATGGGTATCCCCACTATAGAAGCCTGTCAAATGAGCGGACAAAGGGAAATGTGTCACTCCACAGTTTTCTTCCCCAAAACAAACAGACACTGTTGCGTGGTATCTGTTCTTCTGCCTCCGCCCAGACCGGTTTGACGCCTGAGAGGCCACGCGCCTCAGCTGTCACAAATGCCACACACACATATCAATCAGCGCTTTATCTGCTTCCTCCACTCAACCAAACCAGGCTTACTGGTCTGTCACAGTTTATTCAGAAGTGACCCATGCTTGTCAAATACACACAGTCTGGCAACTGCAAAAAAAAAAAAGACAGCCAAACTGTGGGGAATTTCTAATTTTGTCCTGGAAACCTCTGATGTGGGTCTGGACTCAGATGACTCCAGAAGAAGTGAACTGGCATTGAAGGCCTGATGCTCATTTTGAATTGAAGCTTAGCTGATTTTTTTTTTAGACTTTTTTACTCACCAGCAAAATAGTCAACAGATACAAAAGGAGCTATTTACACAAATATCAGGGACAGGCAGAGAAAAAATGTCTGATCTTTCACCTTTGGACTTTTTCAAGTATTGGTTATGTGTTGACACCCTCCAGCTCAGCTCATTTACTTTTTACTCCCTTTGATGCTTGAAACCGGTCTGACAGAAGAGAGCACTGGTTTTCTAACTGGGCCCTGGAAAGCTCTGCTGCATGTTGTTCATCACATGTGCTTCAATTATTAGTGTGTTCTTCTGTGTGTGTTTCTGTGTGTGTCTGCATTGCCATAGCAATATTCTGGCTTACTGTTTGGAATATGATTTTACACTCTGCCTGCATTTGATTCTTGCACCTGTAGCGCCACCTAACGCCTTCACCCCCTCAGTAATGTAATCCTGCTGTTCACCACTGGAGGTCACAAACACTCTGCAAGGGGAAACTCTTCACATAGCTATACATTCCCACTTCCTCCCAGTATCAATCCGACATTAATTCATACATTCTAATCTCCCTTTCAATCCAGCGCATTTGACCACCTTTGCACGTTTAATCATTTTCTCCTTGTCTGAAATAAACAGCTTTGGAGATAATCTGAAGGAGACAAAACAATCTGATATGTAAGTAATCTAATTGGGTTTCATCTAGGATTCGTGCAGTCTTTCTGGTCCAATGGCGAGTAAAGCTTTCACTGCCTGCCTGGTGGGATGACATCTGGGCTGGAGCAGCAGGATTACCTCGGTGTGATAGATGCAGGATGGGTTGTGGCATAGACCTGAGTCAATCTGCCTTCATGAGAAAACAGAAGGGCTAACAGTATTAGTTTTTGTGATATGTCAGAACAAGATCCTGTAGCAATTGTTTATCAAAGGTGTATTACTCAGATCTTCCAACTTAATACCACGTCATTCGTTGTAGCTGGAAACCTACACACAGCTCTTCGAATCATGTGTTTATCATCAGTAGTTATGACAACAAAATAGTTTGTTTTAATAGCAGCTACAAATACAATCTTTATTATACAACATTTTAGCTTTGACAGAATTAGGAAATCCATCTGAATTATTCTCTTCTACCCCACTCCATTATTGCATTATGTTAACATGATGCTATGTTACAACCATTTAAAAATGAATGCTGCCTTGGCTGGATGAAGAGGTCATTGGGGTGCACCCAACCTTTGCAGAGTGTTTTGAACCTTATCTCAGGGTTGGTAGAGCGGTTGTCCACTTATCTGAAGGCCGGTGGTTCAAACCCCGTCCACTGCAGTCTACATGTCAAAGTATCTTTAAACAAGATACTGAACCCCGAGTTGCTCCCAATGGCTGTTCCATTGGTGTGTGAATGATGGCGGGAATGGTTACCGCTTCTGATGAGCATGTGGCGCCTTGCATGGCACCATCTATCATCACTGTATGAATGTTTGTGTGAATGGGGTTATGCTGACTCTTGTTGTAAAAGTGCCTTGAGTAGTCAAGCAGGCTACAAAAGCACTGTATAAAGTACAGTCCATTTAGCACGGAAACAGTATTGGATACATTTAAGTTTAACCCTATTTCATCAGTGCCACAGGACTCAGACCCTTGTTTATCTGACCGGAGTTCCTTTTGTTGAGAAGCAAGTGCCTTCCATGCATTACTTCATCCTCACAACCAGTATATAAAATCATCTTTGGTAATGGGTGGTGTAAAAAATAAATGATACAAATTTGTAAGACTTGACACTCACACACACACACACACACACCAACACACACACATTTTGAACCAGTCATTGGGTCCCAGCTCTTGTTTCACTGAATGTGAAACACAATCGACAGCAGGAAGGAAAGGCAATTTCAGGCTTCAGCAACGAGAACATTCATCTGTATGTCAGTGTCAGTCTAGTTTAATGTGGGAGGAGCAGTCATCGTGTGTGTCTGCGTGTGTTTGTGTGTTCATGCTTGTGCAAGACTTGATGTGCATGTGTCTCATTTCTGCTGACTTACATTTCCAATCCAGTTATTGGATTGGATTTTTTTACTATGTAACTTAAGTAAAATAGAGTTAAAGAGTTAAATACAGGAATACATATGAAAACAAGTGTGAAATTCTCAGAACCCTTCATCGCAGGTGCGTTTCGCTCATGAAAAAAAGTTAGAACAAAGTCAATTAAACTGTTGCCGTAAATTCTTCCTTGCTTAATGTATATGCAGAGAGAGTACAGTTGCTCTTGAATTTCTGAAAAAGGCACCTGTCTATTACATTGAAGGAAGGTACATAAAGTTTGGTGAAAAAATGTTGAATAACGTTGAGATGTTGGGACAAATATCATTCACAGAATGAGCCAGAAAATGAAACACGTAGTCAAGACATTAAAAAGAAGTTCCTTAATAGCAAAAAGCCTCACATCAGTAATTGTTTATTGTGAGCAGAAAGTTTCAAGAAAACAATATTATTGTTGTTTTTGAGTTATTCCTCGGAAATAACTCAAAACAGACTTTTTGAACCTTTTCCATCAAGACAGAAGAGGGAAGGACAGAAGGACAGATTCCATCTCTAATTCCCCCTCCTTTTTTTTTCTTCCTGGAATGAAAATAATAGAAACCTGAGAACATTTTTCACAGGATCCATTTGAAAAAAAGACAACATTAGATCATTTGGATCTAATGAAGTTCATTAGAGGGGTATTCATGGAAAATTAGGAAAACTTCGAGATATTGACCAAATTACAGCCGATGATGGCCAGTTTATACATAGTTATATATTGCTTGATGTTAACACCTAAAATTTACTCAAAATGAAAAGAATGATATATTTCTAACTCAGAAACAAATATTTCCTGCCGCCGACAAAGATTCTCCTGTTTATCTGTTATATTATCTAGCTGGTACAAAGTTCAACATTCACCTCAATGATAACTGCTGATGGAGTCCGTGTAACATGGTCAATCAACAAGTGGAACTGAAGTTGAGATAGTTCAGTCAAAAAAATGCTTGTTGCATGTAAACTTATGTGACATAAGTGTGGTATGCATGTGTGTGTCTTTAAATTCACATTTTTATTGCCAATTGGGGACCTTTAATAATTTGAAAACATACTAGGTTAGCACCAGAAGTCCTCATAGGGACCAAAGATCAGTCCTAGTTTGGCAAAACATAATGAACTCCACTAATGAGAGTTTGAGGAGGGCATGTGTAAATGTTTATGGATGAAGGGGTTATTCAATTTGAAGGCTAATCTAGAAGATGTTATGCATCCAAGATAGGTTTTTTATTTTTCATTTCTTTTGACAGTTCCTACAACATTGATACCATGACCTGTTCTGTTCTGCCTCTGATTGACTTCTTATGACAATGACAGTTGTCAGATGGTCCAAGTTCTCTCAGTGGGAAACGTCATCATCATCATACCCAGCCAATCAGATGCAGAGAAGGGTAACTCATGGATGTTGGATTCATAAATGTGCTTTACTTATTCGCAGTGGTAACAGTTGAAGTGTGCTATGACTGTTAGAGTTTGGGTTAGGTTGGCCGGAATGAATGGAAGACAATACAGTTTCAACCAGGAAAGCTTCAGGAATATGCTTGTGTGTCTGTGTGTGAGAAGATGCAAGTTCATTCTAACTCAGTGTGAAGAGTTAGGATCGGTTGATGATAGGATTAGAGCAAGTTTTAGGGTCTATGGGTACAGTTAGGCGATTAAATGGGTATGTTTTTTTAACTGAGTTACAATATCCAGTTCCAATCCCGGATTAAATATCATCTGTCCGTGTTTATCTCCCAGTGGACTTTCTGAGTGGCAACAGAGGGGTTTGACCTAGTTAGACAGACATGAACACACAAAAATGCAACTTAGTAGTGTGGTACCTCCAGCACAAAATGGCACTCAGACAAAGGCATGCAAAGCTAATGTAGTATCATGAAGAAATATATGTGGGTATTGCTTTGGTGGTGATTGATTTATAGAAAAATCAGCATCCATTGTCCAGTCAGCAGGTACAATAAATGATTTGATTTGTTAGAGCTCCTACGGCCATCAGACTGTATGACACTATCTTTCTACCTACCAAACCATTCCTCAGTTGCATCACCCACTTAATAACCGATATCGTAGTGAACTATCTCAAAGGAACAAGCATCATAACTTGCTGGACTTGGCACTAGTGTTTCTACCTCCACGAGTTCCTCTTAGTGCTATACCACCCGGATAGATGGGTCACAGGGTTTTTTATTTTTTAGTTTCACATACGATATTGTTCCGCCATAACCAAGTTTTTTGGCTCACAAGCCTTCTGTTGTGTTTCCAAGTCGATGTTCTCCCCAGGTCCAGCACAACACTGCATATAAGGGAGGAAGAGCAGTCAGTTTAACCCAAGACACCTGTACTAATTAGGATATCTCTCTGGCATAATTCCCTGAGCCATTTTCACTATCCTACTCTAACCGCCAAACGTTTAATGTCATCTATTTTTCATGGGGGCGCACAAAACAACTGCGATCACTGATTTTTCTGGAAGAGTGACATCAGCACAGCTACATTTAAGACGATGGTTAAAAAAGAAAAAGAACAGCCCTGTGTGTCAAAAAGTATCTTCCTCAAAATGTCACTTTTGCGAGACAATTCGGCTTGTTACTGCTGTTTGTATTGTTTTGTGCTTAAAGTGAAGGTCAGCTTAGTCACGGGGCTTTATAAGAAATGCAGCTCCGGACATTTTCAGCACCAGAGACACTTTTCACATTCCTTTTCTCCTGATTTTAGCAAATGCAAGTTTTAAAATGTTGACACAGCAGCTGCAATAACATAATTTAGTATGTTCTTTATATGCTACTAGACTCTCTCTCTCTCTCTCTCTCTGATATGAAGTGCTATAAAAATGAAGTGATGTATTCACTACTAGGGACCACTTGGAGCCTTCAAGTCACGGGCAAACAGAAGGGAAATAGTTGTGGGTTTCAGGAGGATATGGGAGGAGCATGTATGATTTCAAGGTTTTCTCCTCATTCACTTGGAGGAATTAAAGGGAACATGAACATTTCCACATAAACCAGAAGTGGCATGAAATAATCTCTGCATTTTTTGTACATTTTTGAATGGCTGTTGTGTGATTGACTTTACATTAACTTTACATTAACTACAGATTTCCTCCCTGCAAAGACTGCAAAGTTACATTAATATGTACAATAAAGCGTTCCCTCGTTTCTTTCTTATACTTGTTTCTGTATCTAGCCCATGCTAATCTATTATGTAATAATAGTCTACACACACACAAGTACACACAGATGCTTTTGATTACTTCTCAAGACTCGACTGTAAAAAAAAAAAAACCTGAATACTTTTATAGTCTTCTCTTATAAAATAGAGCAACCCTGAATGACACTGAATTTTCGAAAAATAACTGACTGGCTGGGTGTTTCCACCCACTCTTATTTAAGTATTCCTCATGGAGTAGCTTCTGGAATTGGTTTTCTGGAATGAAAAAGAGGGGGCTCCACAGCGTACAGTGGACACAAAATACATAGAAACACGGAGGAAGATGCAGTTGTAAAAAAGCAGGGGTCAGGAGGAAGAGTGCGGATGGACAGTGTAATGAAAATCATCTTCATTATTACGAGTTTGCCGGAGCTTTGTACATATGTGATCGACAATTCAAAATAGTGACACAAATAACAAAGGGTAAACATTTTTATTGAATATCTTCGGACTAATAGTTTGCTTCAGTCTTTGTGATATAACAAACAAAACTTCATTATCGCTTACATGATTAGCAGATTAAATGAATACCTTAGATGTGTCTTGAAAGTGGGAAAACCCTATTGTTATTAAGTATTAATTGACACGATGGCGGACTGAATTGCATGTTGATTATGGTCACTCACCTGTGTATCTCCTTTTCATGGTGTAATAGGTAAAAGTCTGTCCAGTTCTGTGACCATCCTTTTAAAGGTTCTGGGACATACCATTGAGTTGATGATTGTAGGGTGGCATAGTTATATTGCATTATTATCCTTAAGTTTTTGTTTACGCATTATAATATAATCCAAGTTCAGTATATTTTTAATATTTGCACTAGGTGTTGTGTGAATGTTGGTGTATATTGTTGTCTTTGTTATTTGTAATTACTCTGTCAGTAATAGTCTTCCCTAGACTGTGTTTCTGTCCAACATCATATCCAGCACAGGGTATAAAAGGCCGGCAGTTTTATTCAGTGTGCTCTGCCGTCTTAACCACAAGGATTCTCTAAGTCCTTCTTCTACATGGTCATTCTCACAAACAGCAGGATTTAGGTTAGGTTTATTCTATGAGGTTCCCTAGACTTACCTTGTTTCCTCACATTACTGTAGGGAACCAGCTTTCTTCTTTCCCCCTGTTTCCATTCATTTACCTCTACTACTACCCTCTTTCCTTTGATGTAAAAATGTCTTGCAGTCCCTACTCATCCATCTGATGGTTTTTATGAAATGTCTTTCATCCAGTTGCCTCTCAGTGAACCCTGTTGAAGATCTATGGAGGATGTTTTTGCCTGATTTTTCATAGCGTCACGAATATACATTTACATAATAAGGGCTTTCCTTTATAAAATATGGTCCTGAGGTTAGCTCTTTAAGACATGAGAAGATCAAGGCTGAAGTGATTTTAATGTCGCTCCATAAATTTGCAATCCTGAAATATCTATACCAGCTGTTAGAAAAATGATCATAAAATAATGTGTAACAGTTAGGGTCACCAGATAATGAAACTTTGGTGAGGCCAAGCACCAATACCGGGTGAGCATTTTTGGCATTTACCTCTAAGTCCCAATGATGTTACAATATCTTTGTAAGCATTTAGCTCAAGGTAACTTGTGTTCAAATATCTTCCCTCCATACCCAACTCATCAGTTACAGTGTTAAAGTATGTCCGTTCAACACCACTGTCCAAATAGTATACTATGGTCTGGGTTCATTTAGTCTGGATCTGTGCATAACTGCTCACACTTCTGGATTTATCAATGCCAATATGAACAACACATGGAGTTATGTGAACTGATACATTACAGTTGTATTTATTTTAACTGTGTATTCCCTCAGACTTGTCATCCACACTCTTTGTCTTTGTTCAGTCACAGTTCAGAGAAGCCATTTGTGTGTGTGTGTGTGTGTGTGTGTGTGTGTGGGTGTCAGTGAGTTAACTTGGAATACTAGTCATTGTTCAGACATTTTTATCAAAATGAAAATATTACATAGTGGTTGTAGAAAAGTATGTTTTGGCTTGTTCCAGGTCAAAGGTCATGGTCAGCTATGGAACATACACTCCATGTATTGCTAGAGGGTCTTTAGCCTGACATCTGACGGTCTCCATACCTTGTCCTCAAGCACACACTCACACACACACACACACACACACACACACACACACACACACACACACACACACACACACACACACACACACACACACATACCAGACCCACACCCACACACAGAGTCTCTGTACGTCCATTTACTGTGTCAAACAAAGGAGCCATGCATGACGTTTTGCCCAAGGACCCTGCAACGAGAACATGTCTCCAGTTCAGACAAACTGTAACATTAACTGGGATGACACTATTAATGAATGTCTCTGTGTGTGATCATGCACATCTGCCTAGTATCTGGAGACAGTCACACTGTTTGCATCACCTCAGCCAACCCAAATATTTCCACAGCTGCTTCATTAAACCAAGACCCCTTGTTTTGCTTTCCAAAACGGCCAAGCATCTGTCCGCATGTGGGCTTGATTTGAGATATATCTTGTAAAATACATATTGTTGTTTACTATTGTTATGAATGAGTAAGAAAACACACACTCACTGGGTCTTGATCGTCACGTTTGGAGTGAGAAGGTGTGGAGGTGATATAACAGTTCCACTGTCCTGTAGTCTTGTCCTTGACCTGTTATGCTATAAGAAACATGCTGTTGGGTGAGCTATAATTCACCTGCCATCAATATTTCCCTGTCCAGCTTTCAGCGCAGGCAGCAAACACAGGGACCTTCCCCCGAACAAGGACATAAGTGGTATAAAAATGCTTGTCAAAAACTTTACAAAAAGGTATCAAATGAAAAAGGAGAGTTGAAAGTCTCCAGACAAATGCATTTGATCCTCATTCAAACATTTTAAAGGTCAGTAAACTCTCAATCCTCAAAAGTTACCGAAGCACATAATGTAATTATCCATGCAGTGCTGATGGTAATAAGCAGAATTTTATTACCACGGATGAAAAATGTTAAATCACAACCACTTGGCTAAATGTAATGTAATATCAGATTTTTTCTTCATGTGTTTTCATTCATCGTTCCTCATCGTACCTGCAGGGATGCACCGTTTTCCTGCAGCACAGATTTACACAACATGACAGCGCGCTGCCTGCAGCGATAGCCTGACTAAAATAACCATCTGTGTTGAGTTCTGTGGTACATATGCAGCATGATTCATGGCCACTTTCTACTGACTACAATCAGACATGCACAAAGATACACAGCGTGCATGTTTTGATCTGGTTCAGCACAATTACTCTGACAGACATAATGTAAACGATGAACTTTGTTGAATCTGGTTCCATCTGCAAGCTTATTACATTGAAATAATTAGCAGGATTTTCGAATAAATATATTATATACAGTGCATACATAATGTAATATAAGCATTGTAAGTATTCTTAATTTTACTGGTTCAAACGCTCAATTATGACCGTATCGCCTGAATCTCTTGAGTGTGTGTGCGGAATTTGTAGCAGTACATGCTGTTTGAACAGACTCGAGGATTAATCTTAGTTAATACAACTTCTTGTCTCTCATGAAGAAATTAAACGCCCCTTTCTGCTCTCAAATTCTCCATGTCCAAATTTTTCTGTGGCTGGTTCCTTTCTGTGACATTTACTCACTGAGTCCCACCAGATCAATAATGCAGGATTATAATAATAATAATAATAATACATTTAATTTATAATGCACTTTACATTTGGATCAAATCTCAAAGTGCTAGGATTATATCTGCTCCCCTTTTAAGTGGCTGCTTAAATAATCCAGGGAGGATTGCTTTTGGCACCCAGTGTTCGGCTCAGCATGAAATGAGCCGCTGAAAATGAATATAGAGGGAGAGGCAGTGTTAGCTACAGAAGGTAGTTAGCTTTAATCTGCTTGGTTCTCCGCCGGGTGTAATACAGCACTCTTTCTTTTAACTGCATTGGGTTGTTGGTGTGAAAAATATAAATATAGAAAACAATTTTTTTGTGTCAACTCAAAGTGATAACACTTACAAGAAAATCTCATATTGTAGGATTTTGGACCATAATTCAATCAAGAGAAAACTAAGAATGAAAAAGTTGTGTGATATATTACCATAAATTATGTGACATAATTGATGACTAGGCGGTGGTCAGGAGGAAGGCCCGTGAATTAGCAACATGTAGGAATTAGAAGAATGGAGAGACATTTAAAGACAGCAGCTAATGGTGATAGGCTGGGCATGCAGGTGAGACACATTGTTTGGCTGGATGAGGCTGATGGTGATAGGCTGGACATGCAGGTGAGACACAGTGATTGGCTGGATGAGGCTGATGGTGATAGGCTGGGCATGCAGGTGAGACACAGTGATTGGCTGGATGAGGCTACGTGATTGAGTGATTGAGTGCAGCTGATACCAATTGAGGATCCAGATTGAGAAGAAGGAAGTGATGCTGAGGGTAGGGGGGTGATGATGTAAGAGCGCTGAGGGAAAAACAGAGGCCCAGGAGTGTGAAGACTTATTTTTTGTAATTGAACCTTCCATAGATCTTCAGTCTTTCCCTCTATCAGACTTTGTTTGCTATTGATGTTCCTGAAATGTCATGATAAGGTAAAAGGTGATACTAATAATTAAGTTGACTTTATGCCACGTAGATTTTCACATATATGCACTGCATATTAATGTCTCATATCAGTAATGACAGTTTGTGATAGAACTGAACTAAATGTGATCAAATCCTTCATTTAGAGAATTAGATTGGCAACGACAAATAAAGGCTTTTCTTTAAGCCTTTTTCTTCTGACATTTATTACATAGACTGTTTTCTGATGACATCAAATTAGTGTCGGAAGCAAGGCAAATGTGACTTCGGCCATCTTGGTAAGTAAGCAAGTAAATATCAGGGCGGCGTAGATAGTGAGTCCAGCACGGAGATTTTAAATCTACCGTTACAACAACTAGTAATTCCACCATGAATCAACGACACCAAACAATGAGCTGTGTGAATAAGAGTAAAGATCTAAATCCTTTAATGACATTTATGTAAACAGGAACACACAGTGCCCAGTTCAGGATATAACATGTATTATATAAAAAACAACAACACTATATGTATAGCATAACTATATGTTTAAAGCATCACAATTCAATTGCTTTTCTAGAAATTAATGTGGACTAAATATCGGGTGAAAATCAAACACGATTTTCCTGTGTGTCTTCAGTCCTTTACAGGCTGAAGACACTCAGGACATCTCTGGCTCAATCCACAATCCTTCACCCAGGACACAAACTTTTATTTTCTTTATCAAAGCCATTTAGGAATTTCACATTGTCATTCCTAAAGGATGTTACTGTTGCATTTATAAATACAAGGCGTATTAATGATGTCTTTCCTGAGAGCAGGGGTTCAACTGCAGTACCAAAGTAGCAGGATGCGGTAGAGCACATGGGACAGTACATGAAATAAAGGAAGATCAAAGTGAGTCTAGAAACTGAATTAATTATCTGTGTGGTTTTCGTTGTTGCATTCAGCGACACACTCCAATGAGCATGTGTAGAAAAGTGACTTTGACAATAGATTGGTGAGAGAACCTGAGCCGTCATTTTGCTGTACAAGACCAACCTTGACACCAAAGACACGAGAGACAATGAACAGACATCAATATCAAAACAGAGAGGAGGCTGTTTCTGCCCCACTTCTTCTGTAGCCCACCCACAGCACAGACAAAGAATGCAGCATCAGATTAGCTCACGGGCTCAGACCCAACCAGAGCTGGAATCTGAAGGGTGACATGCTACAGTACACTCTCCTGATTTGACCATTGTGAAAATATGTAAATGACAGTCCACAGAGTGTTGGCTGTACAGCTCTGGGATGGGAGAGCTCTAATTGGGAACATGACTGAGATGTCAGCGTTCTTGGATGAATTTTTAAAGGGCTTGAATAAAGATAATTAAAAAAATACCATGTGTTATTTTTCTTTTGGCAGATTTATCCTGGATGCACTTTGAGCTTCATTGTTTATTAAATGGTTAAAATTGATCTATTTGGTAAATGTGGCATAAAAATATGCAAAAGTCATTAAATTTGATAGTTGGACAAGTAAAGTACGCTACAAACAGAAGAAGACAAAGTTCAGTAACGCACAGGAGGAACTGCTGGAAGGACTTTGATATTTCTGTGTGTCTGGCCAGGTATTTTCCAGCAGATGAAGACCCTGAAGGGACAGAGCGTGCGTGGGTCATATGATCCAGGCTTTTGTCCCCTGACATAGACAGACCAAAGCAGATCGGAAATAATAGTTGCTAGTTTATTATTTATGCTCAGGCGTGAACTTGAGGGATTCTCCATTAGTCAGTTTCATCTAATTCTATGAAGCTCTAAAAGCAAACTGTGCTGTGAACGAAACTGTCGGTGGGATTGATTCTCGTAGTCAGCCCTGTAGGAGCTCCGTGTTTGTTCCCACTGTATCAAAGCTGCTGCAGAAGCAAATGTGTGCTTGACTCTTTTACAGCATGCCTTATACATAGGCAGTATATATTACATGCTACAGCAGCCCAGCAAGGAAAAGCAAACAAATTGGTATTCAGGGGACCATTGTTTGATACCTTAGCATGGTCTGCCTTTTAACACACATTTGTAATGTTTTAATTTCTGTTTAAACACACAAGATGTGTGTATTTAAAGATATTTAAAGTTCTAAAGTCTACAAGCACACTTAGGACTGTTTGAGAATGCACTTTTGCATCTTCAAAAAGAAAAAACAAGGGAGGGATAATGTAAAACACGAGAGAAGAAGAAACAGCCAAAAAACATTTTGAGAAACTCAAGCCTGAAAAATAATCATGTCGGGGTGTTTTTAATTTCCCTAATGCTTTTTCTAAATTCTAGCCATTTATGTTGAATAAACTCTTTATCAGTGAGTGTCACTAATAAATGTCAAGATAAAGATCCTCCAGTTTGTAAATATTGGCTGATGGGCTCTGTGGGCCATCCTTTCAGCTGCGTTGCCGGGAGGATTCAGATCGGCTCGGTTACCAGCCTTGAGCCGCACCGGGAAAGAGACAAGGCATCTGTTGCAGAAGTGGCCGAGCCGTTGTATCCTCCGGCAGTCCACATGCGGTTCAGCTCCAACTACCCAAAAACATCCAGTAGAAATGTCCTTCAAACGTTTTACTTTTATGTTTTGAGTACGTTATAGAGCCTGAACTTTTTCACTTTTGTTTGTTTGTAGTTGTTTTTGTAAAATAACTGTACACAGTAGAGTAAGATTAGAGTAAGGCTAAAATGCTAACATCAGTATGCTAACATGCTCACAGCGAACACAATGTTTAGCGGGTCTTATGTTTAACTTTACAAAAGGTCTAACATACTCGTGTTTACTAATTACAGATAAACACAAACACTAGCTGAGGCTGATGGGAATGCTATTCTTTTTGGAGGTATTTGGGCAGAAGCAAAAGAGGGAAAAGGTGTAAATTATATCATCATGATAAAAGAGGAAACAGAATAGTAACAATAAATTAAAAAAAAAAGAAGTTATTATGATTCATCATCAAGGCAATGTCTGCACCACATTTCATGGACCCAAAAGCTGACATACGTTTTTTTGTTTTGTTTAGCAGCAAAAAATAAAAGAAATACCCCAGCCTTGTATCATGTGCAGCCTTCAAATGAGACAAAGGGATTCTCTCTCTCTCTTTCGCTCTCTCTCTCTTTCTCTGTCTCTCTCTGTCTCTCTCTCTCTCTCTCTCTCTCTCTCACACACACACACAAACACTCATTTTGTGCATGTTGTGTGAGATCATACGCACTTACAAGTATTTTGTGATCCCGCACATAAGCAATGGTCAATCCACAAAAAAGGGAGACTAGAAAATGTTCTTTAATCCTGTGCAGTTCCATCAAACCAAGCCTAATGAAGTAGAGTCCAATGGGAACCCACTGGGGATAAGGAGAGGCTAGAGTACATTTGCACGTTTTGTTTCGTTTCATGTGGAAATCATATTAGCATTTCAGGCTAGCAAATCCTGAATTGAACCATGCATGGAGACAATTAAAAGAGAAAAATAGTTTAGGGGAGGAGAGCTTTCAACGGGAACTGGGAGGGTGGAGGGTGAATATAACAGACATGGAGCTCATATAGGTTTGAAACAACAGGAGAGGAAGATTACTCGATGGGCTGGGATTAGGGAGGAGAACAGGAGCAGAGGTGATTGACGGTGAGGAGGGAAAGATGAGCAGAAGATGTGGGGGGAATAATGGGGTTGTGCATATTATCATCCCTGGCAATAAATACGGATTATAGTTAGAGGAGCAGAGGTCAGGTGGACTACAGCAGTGTCAGCGGTCCTAAATACCCTTCCCCTCAGGCAGACTTCCAGCCCAACATCAAAGGATGATGTGATGTTTTGGAGGCTGCAGGGTCAGATAATGGTTTGAAGAAGTCCTTGGTGTGAGAAATGTAATTCATTCATTCTTTTTATGTAGCTGCTTGTCCTGTTAATGGTTGCAGGGGGGCCTAGAACCATTTCCAGCTGAGACTGTGCAAGAGGCAAGGTGCACACTGGTCGTTGTTTCATCATAGGGCTGACACAAAGAGGCAGACAAACACTCATGCTCATGTATTTACACCTTTGGGATACACACACCTAGGAGTCACCATTTCATTTAACCCATTGTCTTGCTTTGAGGCAGCAGTGCAAACCAATATGTCACCGTGCCGAATGTTACAATGAATAGGTAATAATAATAATAATAATAATACATTTAATTTATAATTGATTCTAATTTGATTTATTTGAGAGTTTAAATTCATTTTATGTGCTCATTTGCTAAAGTGTAGGTGACTGATGAAAAATATGTCATAAAAATGCAATTCCAAACAAATACCCGGTTAAATGAGGTTAAAAGTCACTATATAGTCTGAAGTAAAAAAAATCAAAATGTGTCCTTTTTTCTTTTTATGTCTTTTTGTGGCATTTGATTATTGTACCAATGAATCCACACTAAAGAGAAGAACATGATGTGACATGAGGGATAGAGAAGTTTAATGCAATTGAAATTTACGTTTAGCATCCTGCTGCATAAACCATTATCTACCGTTGAACAGGCATTTTTATTCATATAAATTCAATTAGAGAGATTAATATTACTCTGGCAAATTTCAATACAATGAAAGTTTAAGTAAAATGTAAAACAAATTAAACTGCACGGAAAAAATGTTTCTCTTATATTTCTTTAAATTCATAATTTCAACAAAAAGCTATTGATTTATTGAACATGTGTTAGGTTTTCATGGATGGCCGGATTGGCAGGGATTATTACAACCCAAGACCTTGTGAAAAGTGATCTATGCATTCCCCATACAAATTATGTTATTCAGCAATTCATTCAGCTCCTCTTTCAAGGTTGAATCAGACAGGTGGCCGTCTATTGTGGTTGGAAGACAGAACCTTATATTGTGTTTCCAGGGTGGCTGAGTGGACAGGAGGTGGTGGGCGGGAAATCTTTCAACCTGATAGTTCAAAGCAGGGTAGAGCTACTGAGGAACTCACCTGCAGCCAGCAGTTGATCCTGTTTGACGTGTCACACAGTCAGAAAAGCGAATTGGCCTCATCAAAAAAATACACTGGATGATTTATTTTTTATATCAGCTCTAATTTCTTCTTATTATAATAGAATAGAATATAAATAAATATATTAATCCCTCCTGAGAAATTTGGGATTTCAAAATTAAATAGTCGCACATGTTTGGAATACAAAGTCCTCCAGATTAATTCATGAACAGCATGGGAACTCTGCACAGAGGGAAAGACATCAGGTCTTTTCTTCAAACCATTGATGGTTGGATGGATAGATAGATAGATAGATAGATAGATAGATAGATAGATAGATAGATAGATAGATAGATAGATAGATAGATAGATAGATAGATAGATAGATAGATAGATAGATAGATAGATAGATAGATAGATAGATAGATAGATGGATCGATCATGCAGAATAACGCTTATATGTTAACTATAGAATAGAAGATTTTACTGTCTCATTTCATTTTTTGATCGATGGTATAGTTCTACCAGATGGTTGGACTGAAAACAAGATCTGTGATCCAATCTGCTCTATTCAGTCTTAAAATGATTCAACATATCAACCAGTGTCCCAAGTACTCTCTTTAGACAATCATGTTCTGCATTTGAAAGGTAATCTCATTTTATGAAAATACATCCAACTATATCTGAATAAGATTGAATAGCTAATATCAGGAGATGATCAAGTATTCTTGCTGTGTGCTCAATCATGACTTAATTACTCATTTTTAGTACTATCTTTTGTAAGTGAGTTTTCAGTGCATGTAATAAGGAGTATTTCCTTTTTTTTGTATAGTTTTAAGGTATTATAGTTACAGTGGCTTAACCCTTGAGGTAGTTTTAAGAAATCAGCCAAGCAAAACTTGTTTATCCCATTAGCAACCTTTTTTTCTGTTTCTTATTTTTTGCTAAATACTATTTAATTATATGGTTTCGAATGTTTTTTCCTGTTTTATAATAATTGAGAATGTTTGGTTTGATTATATTGAAAAACTTCTGGTTTGATTATATGTTTTGAATATATTTCAAATAACTGGCTTCTTCCGTGTGGGGCTCTTTTTGCAGTGTATGAGAATATCAAACATATAAAGGACATGGATCTTATGTTATAACCAACATGCAGAATATCGCTTATATGTGTAACTATAGAATGGAAGATTTTACTGTCTCTTTACAACATCCTCTTGAGACTTTATTTTGTCGGTTGTCACAAACCCCCCTTCGTGGATCCCCGCGCCCTTGCTCTCACGTACTCACCCTGGAACAGAGTCGGCCCGCCCCGCAGAGGAGCGCACCGGGCTCTCTCGGTGAGCGCATCTAGCGCACTCAGTGTGGCCAGCAGGGGAGCGTCAGCGGCTCTGGCGCTGCAGAGGAAGAAGGAGCGAACGGTAACTGCAGGGGAAAGAAGAGGAAATACCCACAGGGTTGCAGTTGTTTATAAAAAAAGTTGTGGCACGGATACTTTACTGTTCTCGGAAACCTGACTGCTGCATGTGAAGAACACTTTGCTTGAGGTGAGTGTACAGCAGAGTGGAAAAGTGATTTTGTCGGAAAGTCACATTTTATGCAACTCATCCACAAGAAGAGTCGGTAAAGTTAGGAGCTTTGTGGAAAAGCTTCTTTTTTTTTTAGTGTCCAGCCTTACATTTCTTGATTTTTTTTCATGATCATTATCAATATATAAAGCTAGAAACAAAAACTTAACCGAATTCACTCCATGATAATTTTTTTTTTTCAAATGTCTGGTCGTTGGTGATGTTATCAAAAAACAAACAAACAGCCGTTTACTGTGTGTTAAGATGGAGGTTTAAAATCTCAAATCGTGAGAAGAAAATGCTGTGTGCATGATAATCTGTATTGTTAATTAGTTATTTATAATTAGGCATGTCTAATTGGTTCAGGTTTGGTCACATCTGTAGTGTATCTATTTGAATGCAGTCACTTAAGTTTTAAACCAGTTTAGTTTATTGTACTTTTTTCCTCTCTAACTGGTGTGTGTGTGCGTGTTTGTCTGTGTGTGCTTGTGTGAAGAGAGGGAAGAGGAGAGAATGGAGAGATTCATTTTTCTGTTCTCCATCCAGTTGTTTAAGTAGTGGAGTTGCCCTTTGCGACTGGCACACCTACACTCACACACTCACACACTCACACACCCACACAAACACACGATTACCATCCACTTTTTTTGTGTTCAGCAGTTGCCTCTCTTGATATTTGTGGATGAGAGAATTGAGGCAATATGATGAAAAACAAAGGTCACACAAAAAGAGGCTTCATCACAATTTTTTCCATTTGCTTCATGCTTTAATATGTGGATTAGTTGCTAGTGGAACTGGAAACAGCCAAGGTCTTATTGCCCCATAAATAATCCCTACAGGAGCAGATAAATAAATGCGAGACGAGCAGCAGCAGCATGCCTGCTATCCTCTCCATCACTGCTGCAGTGAACGGACTCCCACCCATCTGACTTGGACCCTATATTATCCTGCCCTGTCACCACAGCACAGCTCAAGCAGGTGGGGGTTGGGGGTGGAGGAGAGGATATAAAGGTGGTAGGATACATGAGTATGATATGAGAAGGGGGAGAAAGAGGGGTTGTGGGAGGTGATAACCGAGCTGTTGGGTGATCATGATTGGAACAGCCAAGGAGGCGACAGAGGGTAGGTTGGGGAAGGAGGGTTGGGATGCTTATAGATTGTTGTCATCCCATTCTTCACAGGATAATGTGCCATGGTCAATTTGCTTCAACTATGCTTTCTATTGAAATTCTTAATTCTTTCCATTAAACCAACCTCCCATCATCTGAACTCTTTTTTCCCACATAGAGTTAACGAGAACGTGTGACTGGAAACTAGAACAGGGCCAGAGGCAGAATCGCAGATGATGCACATCTGCCAGCGCTTGCTTTGAAGTAAGCGAAACATTAGGGACACGCCTACTGTTCAAAGTTCAGCCTATGCATCTTAATTTTGGTCATTAAACTTAGGCGAAAATGGAACATAAATGTGCACACAGGGGCACATCTGTGCACCACGTATTTTTTACAGAACAAATTAAAGGACAATCCTGCATTGCGCAGCGTATAGTGTATACCAAGTTAAACTGATAGAGAGAGAGAGAGAGAGATCAGATCCAAACCTATGATGTTCAATTAGCAAAAGGCTTCCCTAAATACCATCCTGGATTGAAATGATGATGGAATGTCATTTCATTGCGCTGCAGCAGTGATGATGATGATGATAGCTGGTGGTGTGATTAAAAAACGTGTATGTAACATGTCAGCATATTTACTTTGTCATATTTACACAGTCATCCATCATAATACAGCATAACCCTTATATCACATGGATCCAACTCCCTGTTCTCATTAAACGCTGTCTCATTATAGATGTTTTCATTTTCTAATGGTAATGTGAGCTTTCACGTGAGCCTTAAAGTCATTTTGGCAATCAGGCTCTTCAAGGAGCTACAGGTATACAGATATGTTTTCCTAGATTTGTGTTTTGTCACTCTCGGTAGAAAGAATTTCACGTGTAAAGTTTCATCTCAGAGAAGCCAGTGTGTTTGATATTGTGCTCAGTTCATTTTCACCTGTGCACTGCCTAGAAACACCTTATGGGAGTAATGTTGGTTCTAGGATCCACTTCCTGCTAATAATTCCGCTCAGTTGTGATGTTTCTTACAGCGGGTGCATCATTGATATTTCAATAACAGTTTCCCACTATTAGCCCATTAAAACTGGGCCAGAACATGAGCACAGCAGGGGAGAGTCAAGCTTTCAGTCAGAGTCAACACACACACATACACGCACACTTACACATACTCAAACACACACTGTCTGAGGAACTGTAATTAGTAGCTGTGACCTTCCTTTTCCTTGTTTTAAAGGCCAGAAGGTTCTGGCCTGGAAGTTTAGCAGCGACACCTCTAATGGCTTTACTTGCATGTTCATTCAATTTCCAACACATTGACACACATGTTATGTAAGTGGTTATTTTTTGCTGTATAGGCAATATTCTAATATACAGGGTCTTGCAAATTTTTACACACCAGCAGTCAGATCTGCCAGCTGTAACCCATGCCTAAAGCTGACTGTAAGATTAGTGTTTAAGTGTTATTTAAGGTCAGTCATAATCATGTGGCTCATTTTAAGATGCATTTAATTGACTTACATTCCAAAGATGTTTGCTGTGGTTAGAAATAAACAGAACAACATGTGGCCCTTCCACAGTCATTGTGTAGGAGGACATACTTGTTGACTATTGGTTATTGTCGCCAACAAACACAAAGTGAGGAGTGAGAGTTTTAGGAATTGGTTCAGTGTGTCCATCATATTCACTCTCAGAAAATAACTCCGGAGTCCTCATATAATTACAGATCTGACAGTGACATCATATTAGAAGATTTAGAGAACCCCCACTGAACCAAATCTATCATTAGATTTCCTTACTAGATATTTAAGGACATCTGAGTGTTAGATGATTGAATCTATTTACCTGAGTTCTTCAGTCATTGATGAGTGTCCCACTAAAATGAGTTCTTCAGTAGCAATAAACTAAGAATGCTGTAGTCAGTGGACAACAACAAGAAGCATGTGCTGATTGGTGTCTGCAACTACACAGATGCATAATCGGCTTACTTTCCTGAAAGTGAAGATAGCTCAGGAGGCAGCGCTGTTGTTCACTTCAAGATTTAAGAAATGTATTGTCATATGCACAGTAAAATTACAGGGTTACATTCTATTTATAGGAAGGTCAGTGGTTCGATACTTGTCACTGAAGTCTACATGTCATAGTGTCTTTGAGCAAAATGGTGAACCCCATGTTCTCCAGATGGGTGTTCTATTAACATTTTGAGAAACACTTAATGTCTCTAAATGGGTGATTTTTTACACACTGACATTTCATGCAGACCGTCTACTAACAGAAGGAACATGTAATCGTTTGAGTGATTGCAGCCATCACTAATATACTGATGATAATCATTTTTGAAGCCCTCTTGGCATCACATCAGGTCACATATATGTGCAGGTGGCCTATCGATCAAACTAAAGGAGGTCAGGTCCAGTCAGGTGAGCAGTGGAAAAAGGCTACTTCCTTCATTCAAGCTCAACATTAAAGATGGAGACAGATGGACGGAGCCTTTTGTTAGCGCGCTGTGTGTACGGGTTCATTTAGTCCATATTTGCGCTGGTTGTCTGGTATGGATACAGTGGGAAAAAACAGAGCACTACCACTGGAAATCATTAGGGTCAGTAAAACTGTTAAAGCAAGATACGACAGATATCTATAAACATAATGAAGGAGGAAGAGTAAAATAAAAAAGTAAAGAAGCTGTACATCCACATGTCGTGATGCATTTAATGACCTCACTGACTACTGAAAGGCCGGAACTCTCACAAAAGTTTCTTCCTGCTGCTTCTGCTTTCTATTCACCAGGTACATTATCACAACTTCTACCTTTGCCTTTTTCATTGCTGTCAAAACGTTTGACTCTGCTGCTCAACTAAGATGGTGAGCATGATAACTTAAAATCATTCCGAGCATGCTAGCCATTCCCGAGGTTATTTGGCTCAAAAGTTGGGATGTACCGATAACCCTGTTTATCAGACAAATAATGAGTACGAGTACTTAATTTGGAGTACTTGCTTACACTGGTATGAGTACCTAATTACAACCGTAGAAAGAAAGAAAAATGGTGGCACTAACAAAAAACAACCAGTGCAAGTAGATTGATCTCAGTTTCACCAATATGTTAGATCTTTATTTCCAACTCCTGCTAACGTTTTAGTTGTCTCATCTTCATCAGGGCAAGAAGGAGATCAAGCAATTTATAACAGGTGCTATACAGTTGACCTACACAAGGGAAGACGCATCAGTTTTTCCTCAACAGTTTTTTTTCAGGACATATTTTCCTTCGTTCTTTCATTAAATGTTACGTTGTTTGGAGGGGAAGTCAGACATGTGACAGGCATCAGATGTGCGTTTTCACTTTGGTGGTACAGTGATGAAGTAATGGATATGAATCTCAGTGATAACAACTGATCATCATGAGTCATATCCAGGGTAAGAACTTAGTGTTATTATTCTATCACTCCTCTTTTTCAGTGTTTGCTGCAAAGTTGGTTGTAGCTGCTCGTAGCAAAATCCTTGAACTCAGCGCTGTGCTGCTTCTTCAGTTGTTTTAATCATATTGCATGCATTTAAGGAGATTTTTACTTCTACTTACCACAGTTTTACAGAATCTGCCATCTGTTGTACTTTTGTTATGATTGCTCACATTAAAATATTCATATAGTTTTTACTTTGCTCCTCCTCCACCTACCAGGTCAACCAACAGAAGTCAATGATTCATTGTAGTAAAGCGGTATTGTTTTGGATTCTGACATCTGTATCAGTGTATCTCAACTCCAAAGAGATTAGTTCTAACAGAGCCACTACAGGACCTCATCAAGATCTACTCCACCTATTAATCAGCCATGTGGTGTGGCAGAACTCCTACACCACTACTTGAAGTGTCTATGACCATTTCTGTCATTAGCCTGTAGTCGTTAAACCGTCCTCATTCTCAGCCTGTCAATACTCCTTTCAAATTTTACAGACTTAAAAAGACCCAAAACTTGCGGCAACATTCCCCACGAGCTCGCCTGTCCGTTATCATGCTCAATTATTATTATATATTTTATGAACATAAAAAACCCAAACCATGTTTTCTATGGTTAAATAGATTGCAGGTCAATACAGTTTCTGCTAGAATCTGATAGCAGAGATGGAAGGCAGTGATGGGCACCCAAAAGCTCTTGCAATCTGTAAGAAGAGACCGAATTGATGCAGGATGGGGTAAGTCAATGTATAATGGACATTAGCGGGCAGAGTTCCGGCATAGATCCCATTAGATAGGAGCGCTAAAGTGTGCCAACTCTTCCAAACATCCACTAATGGGCAAAAAAAACGGTTTTCTCAATTCCTCAACACCTACCTGTCTACTGTAATCGGGACACAGGTATGAAACTTAGAGAAACTTGTAGCTTGTGTAATTGCTATCCATCACCTGTCACTGAGAATACAGTTTGAAGCACTCATGTTGGAATGCGTATATATCAACCCTTATCAGCTGAGGAATGCAGTAGCTGCTGTGTGTGTGTGTGTGTGTGTGCAAAAGATGAGTATCAGTACTTCAGATCCATTTGAGCCCAGCGCTCCCTTTTCTCTTTCTTCTGAGCGGTAAAGTGGTCTCAGATGTCAGATGAACTCACTTGCCCGCTGTCAGGAGACTGATGCATACATGAGGACCAAAATGTCCAGTGCTGTACAGCAGCCCCCCCCCCCCCCCCCCCCCCCCCAACACACACACACACAGATGCACACAAACACTGAATTGATGGAGGACAAAAGTATTAGGTCGAGAATTGGTCCATTCCCGGGAATGAGATGAGCAACTATCAGGTCAAGGAGTCGATTGGAATCAACAATTAGATATATTTATTGGCTGCCAGCTTGTCTTCATGGGAAAACTCAGTCTGATCTTCTCAAAATGTTATGAAACATTTTTCTCTTTATAATCCTGAAGTAAGGGGAGAAATATATGTGACTAACCACATTTCACATCCCTGTAAATGGGAGCAGCATGGATTTAGCTGTTCGTTGATCTACCTCTACTGGAAACCTGATTTGTGCCAGCAAGAGAAGCAAAACCTGAATTATTGACCCGTTTAAAAAGTCTGTTGCCTCTGGCTGGGTTTGTTTGGCTTGGATTTCCTCAGGATTCTGTGCGATAGTTTCTAAAATATGAATTTGTTGTTACAGACAGTTGTTACAGTTTTTGGAAATGGTCCTTTCTATAACAACTACCTCAGCAGAATTGCATGAGTGTGGCGAATTGTAGGTTGGCACCTTTGTTCTAATAACATATGCAAAGATCTGTTGACACCGTGTTGTTTAGACGTGTGTGGTTTATAGATTATATTTCCTTTACTCTCTTTGCCAGCTACTTCCCCTGTGCGTGTGTGTGTGTCTGTGTGTGTGTGTGTTCTTTTTCTGCTGAGCTTTGAGGAAGCGTCTGCCAGATGACCCCTCGGGTGAAAGTGTACTACACGACGCCCCTCCCTTTCCTGCATCAGCTGACAAGCTTGGACAAACTGTAGTTTGCTTGTCTGAGAGGAGATGTTGGGGATGGGGTCTGGGAACTTTTAACCATGAGATATTGTTTACATCATGACCGCAGTGAATCTCTGCAAACCAGATTTTCAGTGTTGAAAGTATGGGATTGATCCCTCCTTTTTAATTGCTGACAGATGTTTTCCCTCATCTTCTATGCCGCCCTCCTTTTTTCTCATAGTCACATGTTGGGCCCTGATGTCTCTAAAATTCTTCCGAAAACCTCTGGGATGCTTTCCCAGCCTCGGTCTTGGTAACTTAACTCCCACCACCCTCTCGTCTGAGCCAGCTCTCCCGCAGCAGTTGTGTTTTACTACCAGGACTCAGCTGGCCTGGAGGACATACTTCTACTTATGAAACATGCTACATTTTGAACACGTTAGCAGTTAACAACTAGTCACTATTTTCAGCTCACTTCCAGTGGGACCTGGGCTTTGACTGACAGAGTTGCATCGTGTAGGTGCGTGATGTGTTTGTCTGCCCTGCTTCATTCTGCAGAGGATTGGTCAGGGGGGATTGTGTCCATCTGCTGAGTGAGGTTTCCTGGAAATCACAAACACAGTCCAGATAAAAAGATGAAGGACACGGTTGGTCTTCTTGAATCCCCAGAAGTAAAGTAAAGTAAAGGTCTCAGCCTGACATTGAGGCGATAGTATTTGTGTGTGTGTGTGTGTGTATGTGTCAGAGTGTGTGTGCACTCACTTGGATTTTTAAGTGTGCTGAACAATAAGTCCAGTATGATCGTGTGACTGTTCAGGCACCTAAAAGCCTCCTTCTGTGGTTTGACAATTTAAAAGACACATTGTCCAAAGAAGCCTTTGAAACTAATATTATTATTAACGATCAGAATCAGTGTGACGCTCTATGTGTTTGGGAACTTGGCATCCCTTACCCCCACCCTAGCCCAAACTAAGAGCGGATGTAAGTAGGTCAAAGTTTAGTGGAGCGTACTGTCTGAGCAGGAGGTTTGGAGAGGTGGAGGAGGGGATAATACATTATTTAATAACGCCCTAAAGTTCAGTAATAATTTGTCTCTGTTAGTCGAGTGTGCTCATATGTGTGGTTCGACTCTCTGCCTTCCAAGAAGATTTAAGAAATTATAAACAATGACCATTTAATTATGTTGGATCATAACTGAAGTAAAGATGGCTGACAGCAAAGTAGAAAACCCACCAGAACTCGGGCTGTGCAATACTAGGAAAAACCTGTCATTTAAAGATATTTTCTTATACTATGTATGTTGTGATAATATACAGGGATATTCACCAGCTGACTTGAATATATATAATAGAATAATTAATTTTTCTCAAAATCATGTAGAAGATTTTGACACTAAAACACATTAAAATGATTGATTATTTAACATTATCTAACAGCCAGTCATAGACATTGTCTGACAAATAATAATGTTAAATTAAAGTAGTATGCCGTTGTCAAAAGCAGAGCTATAGAACTCAAAGTAAGGTACATAACATCAGACGGACTTCTTTTAAAGATCGTGGTGAAAATTTAATTTTACATTTGAATGAAGTTTAAAAAGGTTGTAGCATGAAATGGTCATTACTTAGTAAGACAAACCAAACTAGGACCCATTTGTAAACCCATTACTATCCAGCAGCATAAGGGTCACAGGCCAGTGTACTTCTAGTGCCGGTCCCAAGGCTGGATAAATGGGGAGGGTTGGGTCATGAAGGGAATCTTTTGTAAAAGTTATGCCAAATCAATATATGAAAGAAGATGATCCACTGCAGCGAATCATAAAGGGAGGAGCTGAAAGAAGAATTAAACATAATTTTACTTAACTGATTCCTAAATTATTTGGTGAAGAAAAAACTCTGATTGCAATTATTTAGTATCAGTTGAGAAATTTACTTATCTACTCATTGATGAAGAGTTTATTAATTTGAATTCATAAGATTAATGACAACTTTAGATAATAATGGACTACATAATAAAAATCTCAGTATACTAACACTTCAAATTGATAATTAGTTCCCATGACAATTACCACTTAATTATATTATTTAGACAAGACTAGAGTCTACAGTCATGCTAGAGCTCTGACGTGCTGCATGTTCATCTCGGCATGATAACATTTTCCCAATCCAAATGCTAAGTTGTTGTCGCATGACGGTACAAGTTCTGGCCCGGCTCATCATCTTAGTTTGGCATAGAAGCACGCATTTGTTGATTAGCACCAAACAAACTAAAATCAATAAAAAGAATTATAGAACATCTAGTATTTTCTTGTGAGATTTTTGGCCGCGTTGACCCTTTTAATGAGATTTACCAGATTAGGCTGTCTGGCTGGGTTGTAAGAGGCCCCTGGGTTTAGGAGAGGTCAGACTGTAAGGTTAGCATTGAGGCAGCGGGAGGCCATGTCTGGGCTAAACCTAAGCCTTTGTTTGGAGTCTAAGGCTCATTTATATTCTTTATACATATGAAGACAAATATGCCAATTTCAAATGATGTATTTACCCATCAATGCCTGAATATTTCCATGCACTCTTTATACTGGCAATGGTCAACCCACAAGAGGGCAGTAAAGAGTTGGAAAAGTTGGAAAAGTTTTGAAGATGAAAATGGTCAAAAAGCAGAGGCTGCAACCAGCAGTGGGCTTTGTGGTCATTAATTACACTTCAAATGAATCCATTTCTTCGGTATTCACGAACTTTCCTGAACCTGCATAAACAGTACGATTATTAAATTAAACATTTCCTTTCAGTTATTTTCTGACTCTCTTGGTGTGCCATTTATAAAACAGCCAAACAATCAACTTTGATATTAGGTATGACTTAAACAAAAATTAAAATTAAAGTTATTATTTATTTGAACTTATAGTATATATTGACTATTTCAAATCGGCCACAGCTCGGTCTTTCTGCCCCACACAAATTTGATTTATGGGAGCGTGTGAAGGTTTCTTGTCCTTAACAACATTTGTACATCAAACATTAGTGTCATGAATTAAGTTCAAGACTGAATCCAAAGGGATCATGGTTGTAAATGCAGCCCTTGATTGACTTGTGTTACATAAGAAAGCTTTCAAATATCACATTTCACTGATATGAGGGTAAAGTATAGCAAGATGAAATGATCCATCTTCATGATTAAACCATGAATTATAGGTCAACTGTTGTCACATAAACTTTCCATCAATGTCAGCAGGCTCAGGATTTGCTTTCAAATGAAGTTCCAGTATGCTGTCAAAGATGACTGTCGAGACAGAGTGGTTTGGAAGGGTAGCAGCAGTGGATGCAGAGATGAACGGATGAAATGAGGCCAGTGTCGTCTTGTCTCATTCATATGTAGGGTTTGGAGGGGATTAGTCTTGCTTACATAACCGAGACTCCCGCATCTCCACCCTCTTCCCAATCCCCAATGCTCTCTCTTTCTCTCTTCTTGGATCACAAGTTTGATGTTGGCCTATTTGTTTTTCTTGCATCTTTTTTGTATCTTTCCCCTTTTTTTCACACCTTTTTTTTCAGGACAACAATAATGAGGGACAAAATACAGGAAAAGACAATGACATTGAGGGGACATAGTGAAGCTGGGGGCCTAGAACTATGTAGAGGATGCAGAGAGGGACAAGGGAACCGTTGAGGAAGAGAGCAAATGTAATGTAAGTCTGCAGATAACGCAGAAGGGATGGGAAAAAGTGAAAGGTTTGGTTTTGCATGAGATGGTCTATTTATAGTTTATCCCTGCTGTTGGGTGAGAGCGCCTGGCCCAGTGCAGCACAGCATCTATGTCAGTGTTCATGTCAGACTCCATTAGATCCATACACATACATATACTGTATAAACTGTTTCTATGTTGACAGTACGTATACAGGCTGTCATAAAAACGTGGGCATGCTGACCTTTGCCTCTGAAGGAAAATACAATGACGTACTGACAGATTTGTGCGTGGGGTTTGGTGAGCTACCCTTAACACTCTGACATAAATATGCTGTAAATTGTTGGTGGATTTTCGTGCCACTGGACTAAGTGGATGAAAAGATGGTCTTTTGAAGCAAATCACACTCTTAAGAGAGGGGTGCATTAAATTTAAAATTGCAGAAACAACCAAGGCGGTTACACGCAAAAATGCATCTTTTCGTAATCTCAAGAACAAATTAAATATGGGCTCTCTACACATCTAACTATCAGCACACGTGCAGGTGAGTGCATGTGCTTCAGAGAGAAAACGAGTTTTAACACACCCATCTGGGGGCTTCCCTTCAGGCTAGCTTGTATGACATCATTGCACTTGTTTGTTGTACCTGCTGTAGGCAAATGCGCACACACACGTGTGTTCTCATGATCTGAGTCACAGGCAGTGGAAGTGGCTCTTGTTTTAAAACACACATTAAAAGTATGCAGTCTTTGTTTTTCAGATGATTAATTTATCAAGCAAAATTCATCTCAAGATAAAACAATGAGAGTTAAAACTAATGAATATGTGGCGCTGGTAGGATGACAGATTTACATCAGAATGTTTTTACTTGATAACAGGTTAGTTTGATAGGGTCTAAGTTAGAAGTAGAATGAACTCAATAGGAAGTGTCTGGAAGTGGAAGTGTTTTTCATAAAGGGACTATTATTATATTAAGGTATTTGTCAGATCATATGGAGTTAACAGAATGTGCATGCTCATTTTCTCAGCTGAGGATAGCATGGTTGAATTGTGCTTCTGATGTGTTTGCTTAAACTTCACTAGGTTGAAAGTTGAACTCCAACATGTGAAACCACTCTGGATGAGTGACTCCTATTGACCAGGAGAATCTTGCTGAACTTTCAGCTCTGCTGTTTGAAATATCTGTCTATTTGACCACACTTTGCTAAAGCATCAACAAGGCCCTTGGCATGGTGAGTCATGTGATTACTGTCTGAACGATGTGTACACAGGGCATATTTACCTATTGTGGACTTGCTGCCGCGTTTACAAGTAAGGATTAAGTTGATTCTTCGGACTGGAATGACAAATTATTGCTGAAATATGGGCAGACAACTTTACATTTTTCTAAACTTCCCTCGAAAAGCTATTTGAAGTGAAACTTGCTGTTCAACACACAGGGGAAGCATCCTCAGACATATTTTATCTACCTTTAACAGGTCCTGCTGGAATCAGGGCAAGATATTCAGGTTAAACCTGGTCATTTGATTGATCTTCATTTATGTGTTTTAGTGCAACATTTGATTCTGTTACATAGAAACATCATCTAAAAAAATAAATCTAGTTTTGTTTCTGGTTGGAATGAGACAAAAACTAAATGTCACGGGAAGCTGTTAACTGTGAGGTGAGGGGTTTGAGGACAGGCCAAGAATTCCTGGATGATTCATGGAACAGTCTCAGGGTTGCACAGGACCTCATTTGTTTCTGCCATTTCTGTCCCCACCTCACCCTGCGCCAATAACATTCACAGTAGCCATGGCAGAGGTCACCCTAGCACACACACATTCATGATGAAACACAAATGCAAGCATTCACAACACACCAGTACACACTATCAGAGACAGCATGTGGTATACAGAACATAGAAATCATCATCACAATCACTTCCCCCCTCATTCTCCTGTTGCTTTCCTTTGTTATCTTGTTGATCATATATATACTTTTGTCAAAAACAGTCTTCTTTTTCTGCTTTGCGACAGTGTCGCCGGTTTGCCGCTTTGGTGGAAAGTTTTTGATTGTGACGATCATTCCTCTCTCTTTTTGTATAAATAAAAGACTCATTCTGGTGTAGCTAAAACAGCTGAACTAATAGCAGTTATCTCATTTCATTTAAATAAATACCCATAGCAGATTTCATTTCGGTCCCAGACACCCCAATCCTACATCCTGGACCTTTGAAGAGCAATAACAATACGACTTTACCTTCACTTAATATTAATATCCCCGAGAGTCAGGGACATAATGGAATTGTCATTGCTGCCATGTCCCTGTCCTCTGTAGATCCGTTGTGTCGTTTTTACCAATAGCTTTTGGGTTTATATAACCACTATTCTAATTCAGCTCCAAATTTGGTGCGTATGAATTGACTCAAGGAGTTCTGTCTTCTTACACTTAACTCTGAAAGTTCACATTTTATCCATTAGGGACAGCTTTTTTGCAAAACACCCTTTTTTTTGGACATAACTTCCAAACCTGATTTAGTCAAATGTGGTGCATATGATTTGTCTCAAGGAGATCCATCTTCTCTTTATATTATTTCATATTAATAATTCATATTGTGCTCTTTATGGGCAGCTTTTTTTGGAAAACACAGTATTTCATCCATAACTTCCCATAAGTCTAAACTGAATGCGAACCCTTGGGTGCAGATTAGACAATGAATTCATTCACTATGTCCTGTTTTTATTATTGAGCTAAGATAAAACTTGTTTACTGTATTCATTTTCATTATTAAGTCACTATGGGGTCTTATCTTCAAGCATATTGTTGACTTCATAAAAATAGTTAGATTTAGTCAATATTGACTGTTTGAAATTATTAATGAACTACTTTTCATTCTAGGAGTTGAATCGGAGGAATTGCTTGTACAACGCAGGGGATTGGGGGCGTTTCGGGGACATACTCTTAAATCCTGTATTTATAAGCCCAAAGGCACATTACTGTGGGTTCTATGGGTTCTTATGAAATCATCCTGCTGTCATGGCTTAAGAAATTAACATTATATCTTCTGCTGCTGACATGAAGACTAACACTATAGGTCCTCTTGCTCTTTTTGTCCTCTCATGAGTCCTATGTAAGTTCAATGCACAGTTCATGTACACACACATTTTTTAGTTTCTCTAATTTGGCTTCCTGAATGCACTCTATATTTCCACTTCTTTGAGGTAAGAAAGTGGAAAGGAAACTGTTTAAGGAAATGTGTTTCAAATAATGGAAAAAGACAAGGAGTGAATGTGAAGGAGATTATTTGTTACCTCCAGCAGCAGGTTGACAAAGACAGACAATGACCTGACAAAGCTTTAAGCGTCGGTTGTTGTTGAATGGAAAATGAAAACTTTCCTATCGTCTTATTTCCTCAGTTATGAATGTATTACTCTCTTTTTTTCTCTGTGCTCTCTGATTGTGTCAACTGTGGCTGAGCATCAGCTGCTGCACAGTAAGATCATTTACAGAGAGTTGTTTGAACAATCGCTCCTGTTAGCCCCCCCGATCTCAGGTCTCATGTGATGATGTCTCACTGTTGCAAACAATGAGGATGAACTAACGCCTGAAATGTGAACATTCAGGGAGGGTTAAGTTCTATGCACAATCTTGTCATCATCCTTAAATACATTTACTTAAGTGCAGCAATGCAATTTTGCAGATTTGTGATTAGTTCCACCTAGTGCTTCTTCTACTGCCCTACACACAATATATTGCATTCTTTCTCAAAAGTATTTGTTCTGACAGCTCTTAGACACCTTTCATTGATACGATGATTTTAAATTAAAAAAAAAAAATTTGACAGCCCAATAAAAATTTAAAATGCTCGCAACTTCGTCAGGATCTACTGGTTGAAGATCAAAAAGCTTAAATTATTTAATATTTCACATCCAAAGCCATGATGAGAGGACATTACAAAATGTAATACAGATTTGCATTGCGGACCTTTTTTTTTCTCCCTTTCAACCTTCATTACTTCTCTAATGACCCCCATAATTCTCTGGTGACCCTTTGGCTCCTGGTTTGAGAGAACTCGTATCTCAGTATTTCTCCATACCTTATCCTCAGGTTATAGTTCCAGCTCTTTTTCACAGCTTATATTGCAGGATAAATGTGAAAAAAGTGCCTACTTTCATTCAAATGATTGGTGTGCCTCTCTGAAAATCAAATTAGTTTTAGTAATTGAGAACAATCAGTGACAGACCTTAACAAATTGCCATCTAGTGGACATTAAAGGATCTGCATCAAGGCCTGACCTCAACTACTTGATCAGAAGTGCAGTGCAAGTTAACAGAACTGGAGATTCTTTTGTACTGCAGATAGATCTATCAAAGCAATGTGGGCCAAAGCAGTGCCTGTTGTATTTGTTCTTAATCTATAAGATGGATGGACCTCATTAGTCATGGCCATTTGTCTTCAGTTTTCTGTCTGGAGGTCAGTAATTGAAACTTGTTCTGTGCAACGTTGCCAACTCTCTCTCTGCATCTGTCTTTCCCTCCCTCATTGACAGGATCAGGATCAGAGAGAAATATACATTTAGCCTCTGCTCAGCTTTTTGTTGTTCTGATGTCGTCTGCCACCAAATCCCTGCTGAATAGAAGTCAGAAATTGAAGCAGAAAATTATGTTTTATGTGTGTGTGCTTACAGAATGAAAGTACGCTGGAAAGTGGGACCAGCATCACACAGGACATATTATGACAACAAAGCAGCTTTCCACTTTCTTGGAAAAACAACAGCAGCAGGCAGCAGAATGCCAGGCACGAAGTGAAATACTGTTGGCTTGATAGTGAAAATAGAAAAAAAGACAGTAATCCCATTCCCTGATTGCTCTATATCTTGGGAGGGTTTTACTCCTCTGGTGTAGAAACTTCTGTTGACTTGTTAGGTCCATTATTGAGAAGATCTGTCTAGAGAAGAGTGCCTTCACACCTGGTCAATTTGGCTTTACTAAAAGGAACTCCTAATACTAATGCTCTGTTCACGTGGCCAATTTGAGCAAGTCTCGCCTGGACATTGGTGTAAACCAGAAAAAGGCAAACTCAGATATCCTGAACAGATGTCCACTTCCAGTCGAAATCTGGCCCAGTTCAACTGAAATATGAATTCAGTATAGACAACAAATCTAAACAGGATGTGATTTAACAAGATGTGCCTAAGAGCTGCAGGCAGGTGCATGCTAACTTCAAAACAAAATGAACAGTAGGCAAACATGGGGGAATAAAGAGGACCTTTTTAGCATTTGGTACCACAAGCACATTTAGCCTAACGTACAGCATTGTTCTGGCAGGTGGTGTCCTTCGCAAAGTAATTGCCATAAATGCTTCATAAAAGGTGTCCAGTAATGTTGTGACTCTATCCGTATGACTTCTTTATTTGTAAAATTTCAGAGTGAACCAGAACTAAAAAATTCCAATTAATTTCTTGGAAATTTCTGCCTTTTCACATTATTGCTAATATATAGCAATGAGATGATTGGAAATTGTCCTTAGTTCATAAATTGGTCACTTAAATGTCTTAGGTTGTCGAGTACAGATCAGATTTTTATCTCTGAAAGGAGAAAGTGATGACCAGTGCCCAGGATTAGAGCGCCAGATTGCCTTTGTGACTGTCGGCCTGTGGCACTGACTTCTCTTGTAAGGGCAACTTTTGAGGAGAGATAAAAAGTGGAAATTGCAGTGGCTGATGTTCAGAATTGGATCCAGTCCAGTTTGCTTAGAGAACAGAAAGGGGAGTGGATTACGCCACGGTCAGCCGTCTCAACATGGTCACGGATCATCTGGAGGATGTGAGAAATGTTGTATGACTGCTCTATTTTGACCTTTCATCAGCTTTTAACTGTATCAAAACCGGCATTTTATCGGACTGACTACAGTATCCAAAATATGGGACTTAAATGAACATGTTAGCTTGTTAACGTTCTAAATGACAGGTCCCAAAAGGTAGAAATCAGATTCTTTTGTCTTCCACTGGTTCCCTAAAAGGGGTTTCCTTTCCCCACTTTTTTTTGCCTTATACAAAACGAGTGTCAGAGTTGTTATGAAGACAAAAATATCATCAGGTTTGCAGACTATTCTGTCATCGTGCTTTTATTTTGCAGTGCAAATATATTTGTTGCTCAAACAAAATTTTAATTTAAAATTCGCAATTTTCCATTTGTTTTATATGAGAGTAATATTTGTTGGTTTTGGACCGATGGACTGACAAAAAAATATACTTGACGATTTCAATGACAATTATTTTTATAACATTATGTTAACACACAGATGAAATGTGAAACATATTAACATAATAAGACAACATATGACAAATGTCTCAAATGTGTGTTCAAGTGTTTGTCATTGTTTTAGACCTGAGTTCAACATCTTTACCCCCGCAAGGGTCATATTGCTACAGATTTAGTTGCAACTTTTGTTGATGGCAGCTGCTCTCTCCTTCACCCTCCTTCACGCTTCTCTCATCAGTACAAGACTGTGGGGACCTAGAATAAACCAATAACTGTAGTAATAGAGGCACAGTGTTAAACAAAGCCATTACAACCAGCAAAATATTCTAACACCCTTAGCTGGAGTTCATACTGTACACTGCTACACCCTGTGGGTGTGCAACCTTAATCACAGTGTGGCTGCACTCAAATCAAGTGAAGCCCCTGCAGTCAGGACACATGCTGCTATTGCAATGTAATCTATTCCCCAGTGATCTGAAGGATTTAAATTCTCTTTCTAATCTGCACCCAAGGGTTGGCATCAGCCCATCACACAGGGTGAGATGTCATCTCCTGATTAGAGAACATGTGTTTGTATGTGTGTGTCTGTTTGTGTGTTCACGAGCTCCTGTAGAGATCATGACAGCGTTACAGGTCATGTCTTTTGACCCTGAAGTGGGTTTTATGAAATTAAAAGATATAAAGCTGATCCCAATCTGGCCTGGGTCAGATCTAAATATTCATACATTAATGTGTGTGTGTGTGTGTGTGTGTGTGCGTGGGTGGGTGTGCGCGCGCATGTGTGTGTGCAAATTACTTTTTTACACAAGTCTGTCCTTGATATATACCACCACCACCACCGAGCATTGGAGGACATTATGTGGTCACCCATATTTCTTTGTTTTTCATTTTGATTTTAGGCAGATATCTTGAAAGTACATAATCCCAATCTTGAGGGTCAAAATGTATATTTGGTTTGGAGAATTGGAACACAGTATGGTAACAGAGAGGACTGACACATGGCGCTGCAAGGTTTGTAGATGAGATCAAGCAGATTCAGAGTCATTCAAATGATTTCAGCTGTGTTATATTTAGACAAAACTAGATTTGCTAATGTGGGAAATCATATGTGAGCGACTCATAAACTGCTGATGCCAAACACATCATTACAAAAGACAAGAGTAGTTATCCCAGATCAAGGAATTTGTTGGTGTTGCTTCATCTGTCATGAGGCAGATCTGAGTCATCATGTTGACACTATTTCCATCAACTTATTATTTAAGCGTGCAACGATCTTCTCAAAATATTCACAATGTGAACTTTGTTAAAGGATTTTGTTTTTGAACGAACCGTGCTAGGTTTTTTCTGATTGTTCTGGTTTTCTAGGGACAGTGACATTCATGTTGGGTTTGAATTGGCTGAGTCCCGGTTTACATGACAATAGTTTCTCTAAAAATGGAAAAGTTTTTCCTTTTTTAAAAAAAAAAAGTTCCACATTGATACAAGATCGCTGTGAAAACAGTCTTGGTACACACAGAGGTCTGCCAAACAATCTAATACAATATAAAATGCCTGCCAGGCCACTAGTCTGCAATGTAGCTTTTCAAATTCTCCACAGAATGATGCCAAGACTAATAGTCCTCTATTGTTTTTATTGTTGTTCTTTCTCTGCTGGTTTTTTTTGTCCAGCATCCACAGCAGGGATATTGGCGGATTACACTCCTGAGTCTGTTTTCATTTTCTGGCCACCACAATGCCATTGCTGGGTTTTCCCAAAATTCAAACAGCAATAAAAGGTTACCGATAATTGTTAATCACCTAGTTGTGTAGAAGATTCCTGAATCTTAGTGACTTTGGTTTCCCCCAGATTTCTGTAAAAGGGTGCAGAGCGGCTGTATAAATGTAACCCCCACTTTGTTATCTCACTGGTTCCAAGGCACTGAGGACTGCTGGGGTTTAGAGGTATACGGTCATCAAAACAGCCCTCAAATGGTATCTCTTATCCTGTTTACCATTTTAATCAGCTGTACCCCTGCCTCAACCTACACCCTAACTGAGCGGCAGATTTCATTAGACTAGACCCACACATGGTTTAATGTTATGTTTCTTCCAAATTGAGACTGTTTTTCTTATCACCACTTCACCGGGTGAAATTAATAACAATGCTTATACAATTCCTTACCTTATAATCCGGGATAATTCCAAGGAACTTCAGCCCTGTATGCTATGATTTTTTTTTACTCATTGTTGATCCAGGTTTGAAACTTTCTGTGCAGCAGAAACTCAAAATCAAACTCAAGCTGACACAGTTTGCCTGAAAAAAATACTTTGTGGAGCAAGGAAATCAGTCAATGTGACTGCCCATATGGCCGCATCCTGTCCAGTCAGCATCTGTTAGAGGTTCCTGATGGCAACGCTGGGTCTCGGCCCAGCAGACAGATGATGTCGCAGGAGTGATGACTGACCCCTGCACCGGGACACAGCAGCCAAAATCAATAGTCGTATCGTATCACTTAGCAGACTGTAACAGACGACTGATTGCCTCAATGGTTCCAGAGTGCAGAGGTTGTGTGGAGAAGGGAAAGAGAAGGAAGGGCTGAGATAAAAGAATAAGGAAGAAAGACAGATTGAGAAGTGGGCCTGAATCTGCATTTTTAGGAAAAAAGTCTATAAGTAGCTCAGCAATGCTTTCATTAGGTTACTGGAAACAATGAGATGGTAAAACTGAACTGACTGAATTATAAGACCAGGGAAACACAATTTAAATGAATACGTGATTCTGAGCAATTTCATTACCAAGCACTACTGCTTTGTTATTTTCTTTCCTGATGGCTAATTTAAGATATTTTACTTCCCCCCCAGCAACTATGACAAAAGTCACATAGTGATTTTTGTAACTTATTTGAGGAAAAGTAGGCAAACTCAGAATCTGACTTCATAAACTTTCACATAGCAGGTTATTTAAATTTTCATGTTAGAGTCGGTTTCATCTTTTGATGGGTGCTACTTTGGACCTCTGAATCAATTTTACATATGTATTAATAAATTAAACACTCATTAGCTCAGTGCCAAACCGTACTAGGAATGGAAATCAGCCATCACCACCAGAATATTATTATTTTTTAAAAAGTATCCATTTCTCATTTTAGGGTTCACATGACCGGCGTGTGCTCATGCTGGGAAACAAACTATTAGCGGCTCACTTCACATTACTAACTCGGTATAATCTACAACAGCAGTTTCAATAGATTAAAAAAGTCAAATCCCTTTTGGTCTAAAAAACAATACAGCTATAATTAGACTGAGGGTGTTTGTGCCAGGAGAGGGCAGTATGTGTGTGTGTGTGTGTTTTGTGTGTGTGTGTGTGTGTGTGTGTTGTCTAGGATATATTTTGATTAATTCTCTAGCATTTTTACTTAGCACCTCTGTATGCAGTGTTTGCCTACACACATTGGCTGTTTGCATAAAGAGCTTAAAATGAATCAGTCTTTTTGGGAAGGGTGCCTTTATCTGGCTGTAGATGTAGAATGATGAAAAGAAATGAGGTGGGAAAGAGTTATGCAACAAAGGTCCGAGGCCAGCATCGAACAAGGGATGCTGTGGTTCATGGTCGGCACCATAACTATGAATGATGAGCTTTAAGACAATTACAGCATTAAACTGTACAACCAGTGGTCGTTTATAGCTCATTGTTTATCTTTTGGGCCAAAACTTTACTGTTTTGGTTCTTTCTTCTTGTAGTATTGTTCTCTACAGCTGTTTTCAGTGAAGACATTGTAAAAGCCTACTAAGCAGTTCCTGGCAGCACAGCAACAAGCAGTAAAACAGCAGACAGACATGGCTATTATAAAGCTGCCGAATATATAGGGATTAAAAGAGAGTGACAAAACACTGAATACTGAACTGATGCGCCTTCAGAGAGTGGTAATATATCATACTTTTTCCCAACTTGTTCCCAATTCCCCCACAGAAAGGCCAGATATGGCTGTTATTGGAGGTTGAATATAATGTTTCTGCTGGAAACGTGTGTAATATAGAATCAAAAGGTTAATGTTAGCACCCTTTTATTCCAGTTGGCCAGAGAACTGGAGTAGAAATTGAGAGAGATCTTTTTGGGGATGAAAGCTCTCTTTGATTTCTCTGTGTCCCCCAGACCTTAAGGAGGAGTAAACTGGGCAACAATCTTAGGCCAAACCAAAAAAAGAACACAAAAAAACACCCTCGGTAGATAAAACCTCCTTTTGACGACACTGACCTTTAGTATGTGCTGACTCAAACGTCCCCCATTCCTCCTACCTCTCTTCTAAATTTCCTCCCCGTCCTTTCAGTGTTGTTCTTCTCTCTGTCCTGTCTTTCTGGGAGTCTGGGGCATTGAACCCACTGTGGTGACTTTTGTCACATGGTCACACACATTTATGGAAATAGAGGTCTTGCCCTTTGTCTTTGAAGTGTCCGGTTGAGGACTGTGTTTGGAGATGGATGGCTGCTGCAGTGTGTGACACAGTGCAACACTACCCCGTGTCACACACTGCAGCAGGGGAGGAAAAAGAAGAATTTCTGGCCGAGCCCTTGTCCATACTGCAAACGGGTGGCAGTAAGTGAGTCACGGGATGTTTGTTTGTCTCTGCTTGATTCGTCAATAAATATAATTTGCCCACCTTTCATATAAATGAATTAAAACTCCATTGACGTAGGTGAGCCACAAAAACGATTGGTTTGTTTTGTTTTCAGACACAAGCTGCCAGATAATCAAAAAGAAGTCCTGACATTATGTCCTTACAATGCTATCAGTTGAAGGCCTCTCAGTGGAAGGCAGAGTTTTTAGGATGGGAGTGGTGATAATACGAGGCAGCTGTCTTCCTCTCCTCTTTCCACCAGCTCCATTACAGATCGACTCTATCCTCTGCTCTCTGCCCTCTCTCTTGTCCAGCTCAGCCTGTCCCAGTCCAGCTGTCCTCTTCCTTCATTAGTAATAACACTACAATATCCACCGCTTGCTTAGGCAAAGCAACTTTCAAAATATAAAGGATTCATTAAAAGTCCTGCTCACTACCTTAATGTTTGTTCATACATGTTCCTTAACAGTTAAATCTGCAGCATGGATGAAATGAGCATACTATTAAATATGAAAGGATAATTATCACATTACTCTGATGGTTGACTCTGACCACTCTCATAACCTTTGTTCCCAGCAGTGGAAAGCATTTTTCCTCCAGCACTGTCAGTCCTCTATATTGTGTATTATATTGGTCAGATTCAGTACTTCCTTACACGAAGCACAAGTCGATCAGAAACAACATATATCAATCCATCCAACCTGATACATTCCCAGACCCTGTGGGCAGGAAGTTAAAACGGAGAATTGGGGGTTGAGAGTACAGTGATCACCTGCCTCTGAGATGATGGTCCGATAGATCCACATTTAAGACCCATCTCTATATCTATGTCACCTTTGTTTCTTTACACTGAACAAATTTAGGATAACACCACACCCCTGCGTTAATTTTAATTTTTTTTAATATTTAGATCATGCAGCGATATGTCAACAATATAATAACATTGCAAAAAAACTTTTTGGGTTAATTTTTTCTTTTGTTTTAGCTGCTGACTAGTCATAGCTGTTTTGATTTTTTCTTCACATTTTGTCCTGCTCTACTGCCTTATCTGTTTATTCCAACTGTCTGTTCTTTGTGATTGTTCCTTTTGCTGGTGGCTCCAGCAAGAGACCACTGTTTTCACCTTTATATTGGTTAGACAGCACATCCTTTCTCATACAGGCTGTTTATGGTTAAGAGACTAAAAACGAAGCTAAAAGATTTTACTGAAAAAGATCAGGCTTCATGACACTTTACTCCTAATGAATACTTTTCATTAGGAATATTGCACGAACATCAGCCACAAAAACGTCTTAGAAGTATATATGTCAAGTTTCTTGCACTAAACCCAAGTAGTAAACTATAAAACATTAATTTGGTGGGGATGGACCTTGAATTTTCATTCATTCAGTCATTTTCTGTAATCGCTTATCCTGTTCAGTGTTGTGGTGACAGGAGCCTATCCCTGCAGGCATTCGCATCTGCAGGAACCCAGAACCTTCTTGCTGTGATGCAGCTATGCTACCTACTATGCCGCTAGGCTGCCAACAAATTTTGAAATTTTTATTAAATCATAATAAATCATATTTAGGATTTTTTTTTCTTCAAAAAATTTTCATTAGCCTTTTTTGTTGGAAAGAAAACAAAATGAAAGACGTATATACATTTCACCCATGGTGTTAGGACTTAGTCAGGAGCATGGGTTTAGGACCCACACGCAGAGACAAAATGGAGGTAGAGGCAGAGCAGGTGTAATTTAGTGATTTAATAAAAATCCAAAGTCCAGAATGAGCAATCTGATTAAGCAAACAAACCAAATCAAAAAAGGCAGACACAGAATCAAAATCCAGAACCAATCCAAATTCAGATCCAACAAGTACCTTGAGAAATACACAAAGAAAACTTACACTAGGAAACTCAGGGACTGGCTGGGGCGTTTGCCGACGAGACAACGACAACAATCACACAAGAGAAAGAATAGAAAAAATACTGGAAAAGACGGACACAGAGAGGGAGAAGGAACACAAGTGAAACACACATAGACAGGAGGGATGAGAAATAAAACACTAAGACTAAGGAAAGGGAATATAAGGTTAAATAGATCAAAGACCCAGGACAAGAAGAGTAAAGCTAATCAAAACAACAAGGTGCAACGTTTTCAAAGTAAAACAGAATACATAGAGCTGGATGATGAAAATTAACCTTCAAAATAAAACCCGAGTACCGAAACAGAATGAACTAACTAAACTAAAAATAATTAAAATAAATAACTCAACAGTCACAACTCAGATGACTGTAGATTGATAAATACCCGAAACCTAACAAATTGAAATTTTTTTCAAAATCAATATCAAGAATGGTTTCATTAATAATAATAGATAAAATCATAATAATCATTAAAGATACTAAAATATATACACAAAAAAAGTAAAAAAAAAAAAAAAGAATTCTGGTGGTTTATTTATTTCAAATTAATTCTGAGATGATTTTGTCAATGTTTTGATTTTTTTCTTTTTAACAAGAAACATAAAGAAGCTAATCCACAAGATAAAAGTAGAGCCAAAGCCGAACCTTGACAATATTCCCACTCAACCCTGCCGAAAGCCTTCTCTGCATCTAAAGATACGAGTATCTCGCTATGGGCTCTTCACCTGAATGAGTATATAATATCAAATAACCTGCGAATATTGTGAGCCATTTCTCGAGTTTTTATAATTTAATTGTTAATAAATCTTGCCTGATCCTCATAAATTATTGTGGAAGGTACATTTTCTAATTTAATGGCAATTATTTTTGCCAATTTGTTTGTGTCCACATTTAGCAGACTCACTGGTCTATATGATGTGGAATGGAGAAGATCTCTACCATTTTTGTTTAATAAGGAGATTGATGCCTGATAAAATGTCTTTGGGAGTAGGCCTCTTACTAGAGATTCATTAAAAACGTCGAGGAGGACGGGGGCTATTCCTTCGGCGAACATTTTATAGAGTTCAGTAGTATCAACATCAAGACCCCGGAGCCTTTGAGCTTTGTAAACTGTGTTTTGCTTTGGTTAACTCCTGTAGAGTGACTGCCTGTTCTAGGGAATTTTATCACTCTCCTTGATCGAAAGGATATTTAGAGTACCGAAAGAAATTCAAAATAACCGACTTCTCTTGTTGATTCTGTTATGGACAATCTCTCATACAGCTGTTTGAATGTTTTGATTGATTTCCTGTTGGTCTGTTGTTGTTCCTCCTGAACTTCTGTGGATCTTGGTTATCAATCTCAGAATCTCCGATATTCTTATGTGGTGTGCCAGGTATTTTCCTATCTTCTTCCCGTATTCACAATATATATGGCTGGAATAATTTATCAATTAAATGGTCTCTGAGAGAGCCCAACTGATTTGGTCTCTTGTAAAAGTTTTAATGGAGCGTGATCAGGAAGAATAATGGATTTGTAATCAATATTTGTTTACTACTGACAGTAATTTGGTTTCTACAAAAAAAAAAGATCAATTCTGGAGAATGAGTTATTGGGCTGCGAGAAAAAGAAATATTTTCGTTGAGTTAGATGTGTATATCTCCAAATGTCTGTTATATATTAGCTATATTAGAGTATAAAAATGTTCTGGATCAGATTTGCCGATTATGTCAAAGACTGCTGTTTTTTTGATGATCTGTCCAATGTTTTATGAATAAACGTATTAAAGTCTCCTGCCAGAATCAGCTTTTGGGTGTGCAGATTCAATATAGAAGCCAGCACTTTATTAAAAAATCTTCTCATCACTATCGTATGGGGCATATATATTAGCCAATGTTATTGGAGTTTTGTCGGTGGTGAACCTCCCTTTCAGCCTGGCCATATTTAGGCCCAGTTCTTACATTTAAGTGTCTATAACATGCTATAATATATGGTATGCTACATAATTCAGATGAATCACTTTCACTTAATTTATAGGAAGATAAAACCCAGGGCTTGTATAATAGAATACATATTCATTTACTTACTCTTAGCGGTTTGCTCACATGTTTGACTATGTAATAGCTTTAACTATTTCATAGTTTATATTTTGCACAAATATTAACGGTATGTCATGGTTACCTCTAACATCCAGTATCTTTTGTCTGTCCGCGTAGAATTGCATACAAGTGAAGTCCGGGGCCTCTTGTCTCCTGACGGCTTTCCGGCAATGGTGCGATACACTCTGCCGATCTTCTCCAGGGAGTCGGAATTTATTGAACCGAAAACCTCTAAGAAAAATCTGTCACAAATTGGATCATGTCATCTCCTTCAGTTCCTTCTCTACTGCCCACTATCATAAGGTTTTGGGTCCTGCTTCTGTTTTGAAGGTCCATATATTTAGTTTCTTGTATTCGTGCGTGGTTGTTTGCTGTGCCTGTTCAAATGCCGCTTTTCTGTCCATTGTTTCGCTGACAGTTTTCCTCATTTCATCATAATTGCTGGCAACCTCTGCTATTGCCGTGCTGAGCCGAATCCGCATTTAACACGGAGCAGAAATGGACCATGTCATTTTCAAATAGTCCCTAGTGACTATTGAATAGTATTTAAATGCAGGTGTACGAAGTTCAACATAAAATGTCTTTTTCAGAAAGTCATCTACAAACAGAGACTTGCTGTATTTTCTCTCAGGTCCCAGTTCAGGTTGTCAGTGTCTTTGACAGAGTTAAGAATAAATGAAGGGGGAAATGAGGAAAAACCTGTGATGTGACTAAATACATAGAGACCTTGCTTTTATATATGTTGTTTAGTCTTCTAGAAGTACATTTTTAAGAAGTATAAACTTCTACGAGAAGATCAGCTGCTCACTCTTTGGTGACTCATGCTAGGGTTCAAGATGTCACACTCAGTGGTCATGCACAGAAGTTATAACCTCTGCAGAGGCTGACATAAAAAAGCTTCCTGACTCACACAGACACACACGCATATGCACAGGCAAGCACGCACACACACTGTCACAGATAAAAGACTCAAAAGCTTTCTGGTGTTGGAATTTCAGTATGGAGAGGTGGGCTGTGTTCAGTCAGAGAGTGCTTGCAATACCGCAATGGGACCCAGGGGGAGGTATGGAGGAGTTCCAGTTAAGAGAGAGAAAAGACGCACACACCCTTCTTCTCCAGCCTCTTCCTGATGTTCTATGAAAAAATGGAACAATTAAACTAGAGAATGGTTTATATTGTGTGGCGCAGAGTAGAGTTTGTGATTTTTAGGTAAAATAGCTCAGTGCTTGAACAATGATTGAATTAATGAAAAAAAGGAGAAATAGAAAAATAATTAAACAATTTAACTGGTCTGATATTCAAATACTTATTATCATGACGGAGGCTCCGATTCCTCGTTCCCAACAACATAGAACCTCTGAGGTTGTTCTTGTCTGAACTGATAACAAGCAATTCTAATGCTAACATGCATGAATAACATATATTACATTCACCTTGTAACTCTTACGATGTTTAAACTGTATTAGTGTATATGTATGGAACTATATGTAAAACTTGTTTAAAGCTGCATATGTGATGGCGACTGACTCCAAAAAATCAATAATTTTCTCTTAAGCAAAAATAGAGAAGCTGCAAAAAAGGCTTATTCTAATCTAGCGATTACATAACAGTGGATGTCCTATTACTGTCGGCTCCTACACGGGTGAACTGAACTCTTCTTTTGAGTGCCCTTTTTCTATTTAAAGAATTTTTTGCTATTTATTTTCAGTGAAGGACTCACATGTACGTATCTGATGAGGTTGACATGTATGGGTGTGTCACAAACAGTATCATTAATACATTACAAACAGGTAATAGTAGAAGACATCCTTTCATATATACTTCCACAGACTGCATCCAGAAGACATCTAAAATAGTTTTAAAAAAAAATATTCAATCAACATTCTCAAATCAAAGGCCTTGTTTTTTTTCGAAGCCAAGGATGGAAGTACCTTAATTGTGAGCCGTCTTGTTTCCTACCGATCTCTGTTGAGTTTCAGATGTGTAGCAACAACTGAATGCAGGCTTGGAGGCCAGCACCTGTTATGGTGGTTATTTATTAGCTCATTTAATTCAGTCCTTTTTAAAGTTCAGTGCCAACTGAATGGTGTTGCTTGAATTGATAAGAATTGAGATTTATTTATGTTTCAGCAACCTTAAAGCATGAGGCGAAAGGGAGACATTTTTGTTACACCTGGAGGTTCTATTTTTACATCATAACTCATTTAAGTTAGAGTCAGTTAATACTAAATAATAATGTATAGTCATTTAATATTTGAGTGAATGCTAATTACTGTATATCTTTTCCCACTATCATCGAAAGCCAGATGTTAAAAGCCCTCATTAGACCCTGATCGCACGATAGGGCAACAATAAAGATGCCTCAATAAAAACCAACGGCATCTCACCGACCAGCGTTCGCATGCTAAGCATTTATTATTAAACAGAAAAATGTAGCTGAGGCGGATGGAAATTAGTTTTATAAGTGTTTGGTAACAAATCAAAGAATAGGACAAATTAATCATGACTTAACGATGGCGCTGAAGTTTTTATGGCAAATCACGTTTTTACAATTTCTACACAAAAGTTCCTATTAATCAATTGAAGAATTGGCCAACTTCAAAGTGGCTACTGAGTGTCTACAGCCGGAAGTACACTGTAGCATATGAGCCCGACTCACACGTGCAACTGAGCCTCAGGATTGCCGGCCGTCTGAAGGTGTCAGTGCTTTGTTGTTCGTAGTGCAGTGTAGGACGGGTCCGTACGACGGGTCAGGAGGGCCGATTAACAGCTCCGGAAAACCGTGGCTCGATCTAATATGTACTTTAGTTTTCTGGTGGGTCTGAAATTTTGGCAGGACTCAATCGGCTGACGCAAGCGCCTTCTTTTTCACTGGGACTGTGAGAAATGGCTACTGAGCGTCTGCATTTTCATGGCGACACGACGCATTGTGTGGATAATAAATAATAAGTAGTCATAAAGTAGAAAGTGCAGTTTGTGGCTGGCAGTAACTGAGCAGTAAGGACGAATAAGAGACGTTCACAGCTGTCAAAGCGATGCTTCCTATCAAGTTACAACATTTTATACAGTCAAACGTTGCTCGCTTACCTCCAAATCTCTCTGCAAGATACACCAGCAATACTGTCCGTAGCGCCCTAGACACCTACGAGTCCAGATACGTTGGCACCGTTAAAAAAAAACAACACACAGAAGCACGCAGGATTTTCTCTCTTTCTTCTGCAAGAGCTTTCAAGCAAAACTTTATTGACACCAGGCTACAGGAGCCACACAGAGGTCGTACAGTGTGAGCACTCAGGTCGTGCAGGAGGATCTGACCGTAAAGTGCATCACACCAATCCTGATCATCCGTGTGATTCGTACAATGAACTCAAACAGCCACAACTCTAAAGCCGTACAGTGTAAGCCCAGCTTTGGTTGCCATTGCGACACGGAATATCATGCGCATGATTATAATAATATTTCCTTTATTTATCACATGTTACACAGTACAAACATACAGCACAACATCAAGAAAATAAATCCCTGAATTCAATACATCCCTGAGCGAGCAGTGGCCGGCCCCTGCGAAGCGCCCAAAGAGCTGAAGAGAGTCTTGCTCAAGTAGCCACGGCATGTTGCTTGGCTCGAACCTGCGTCTCCCGGTTGAGGGACGACTGCTATACCCACTTAGTTGAAGCCACCCGTGATAAGTAATTGCAGATTGTTGGTAGTAGAAAATGAATCTCAGGGAATACAATGACGTTTCATAGCTGTGAGAGCTGTGCTTTCTATCAAGTTAACACTCTTTACAGTCAAATGTTTGTAACCGGCTCCAATAATCTCCCCTGAGGATGGACAGGCATTACTGTCCTCATGAAGCCAACTACAAGTCCATGTACGTGACCGTGAGCGATGTGGAGTGAGAAAAGATTAGCAAAACAAGTTATGTAATTTACTCCATTTTAATTAATTGACCTATCCCAGCCTGTAGTGGCATCCGCCTCAATGAGGTCGTGTTGGTGTGATTTCCTGCAGAATTAACGGCAGAGGATAGAAGTTGAAAATTGGGGGTAAGATGTTCCCCTGATGTTTATGGGCCGATCAGTCCACCAAAAATAGTGCACAACATTTCTAAAAATGTTCAATCTGATGTAGGGTTGTGTTGATGCCGAGAATATATTTGTGTGAAAGAGGAGGGGGTGGATGAAGTTGTGCTCAAATGAGAAGGGGGAGGAGAGTAATGCGTGTGCGTGTGTGTGTGTGTGTGTGTGTGTGTGTGTGTGTGTGTGTGCGTGCGTGCGTGTGTGTGTGTGTGTGAGAGAGAGTGAGATAAAAGAGGGAAACTCGAAGCAGGGGGCTGGCAGACAAAAGTGAGAGAGGGGAGGGAGGCATGTGAAGGAGGAGGGGAGGCGGTGCTAAGTCAGACAGCAGGGAAGGAAAGCTGAGAAGACTAACAGTGGGTTGAAGTGAGGAGGAGGAGAGGACAAAACAGGAAAATAAGGGGGCTTCCATTTGAAAGTGCTGTGGAGATATGAAGTCCTGGTGTGGATCAGAGACAACTGAAGGAAGATTTAGTATCAGAAAAAAGAGGTAGATGACGGCAGAAAGAAGAAGGAGAGACGGGTCAAATCTGGGTTAACGGACTTCAAAGATATTTTACATTTTTCCAAAAGAGAGAGACAAGTGGAGGCAGCGATGCAGGACTCATGTTGGGGTGAGTGGGGAGTGTGAGAGAGTGTGTTTGTGTATGTGCTTAGGTATTTGTGGGTGTGTTTAAATTTACCACACACCGTTTACCCTGCTTTTCATGGCAGCTTTACTTCATTCAAATGAAGCCACGCCTTTTATTCATGGTTGCCTTGAGTCAGTGTGAAGACACTTAATAAGGTGCCAGTTGCTGAAATGTCAATAATTGAAGGTGTGTAACTGAAAGAGTGTAAGAATAAAGTTTCTCAGGCCCATTCACATGGAAACACTTGACGGACTGGAAACTAGTTTAGGAATGCCAATGCAGCCAAATCATCTGTTTAAATGAGGAGGTCAAGTATTTTTTAAGTCCCTGGAAAACCTTCCTAATGTTTCTAGAAATTGTAGCTAGTGAAGTGATTCAGAGAAGCTAACTGCCACCACCAGCGTTAAGTAAGATTTATCTTTTTAAACCAGTGAACCAGGACACTATAGGCCTGAAGAATTAGACACAAAGAGAGATCTGTACAATTTGTGTTTTACAGTGTGAGCACATGTTTGGTAAATCAAAACATTTAACACTGAGATAGGATGATATTTGTGCAATGAGATTTCATATTACTCTCAGCTAATTCCACACCTGCCTTACCAAGTTTGTTAACTACCATTCAAAGTATCATCTTTATTTAAAAGCAAAAAACTTTTTACAGGTTTCAAGTCCTTTGTTGCCATTTTGATGCATGGATATATTACTTCTGAGGCAAAGTGCGATAGTGCTGAGTGTTAAAGTAGTTTTATAAATTTACTGCTGCTTGTGAAATTTAGTGCATTTATGTTGTACATATATAAGCCTTATATACCGGTATACTGGTTTTATTATACACCCCAGTCGACTGCTCAGTACTGACTGTTATGGTATTTGTTTGAAACACTAGCTGTCCCACCTCATGATTAGTCGACCTGGAGCAGGCAGAAGAAAGAGAAAGAGGGGGGAAGGATATGGTGTTATTCAGTCTTTAGAAGTTTTGAGTAGTCTTTACAGCTACTCACATTAAAGATGGTCAAGCAGTATGCACTATTCAGTCATATAAATATAACCACTGGCAGGTGAAGTGAATAACATTGATTACTTGACACAATTGTACCTGTCAGTAGCAGGATATAGTAGGCAGCTAGTGAATATTTTGTCATTGAGATTGGCGTGTTGGAAGCCGGAAAAATGTACATTTAAGGATTGGACTGTCTTTGACGAGAGCCAAATTGTGGTGGCTTGGTTCAAGCATCTTCAGAACTGCTGTTCTTGTTTGATGGTTCTGTTCTACAGTAGTTTGTATCTATCAAAGGGGTCTATGGAAGGACAACAGTTGACCCGGTGACAGGGTTATGGGCGCACAAGGCTGAAAAAGTTACTGCTGGTTCTATTAGAAGACAGTCGGAACACAGAGTGCATTGCAGCTTCATGCTAATGGGGTTGTGTTGCTGTGGACCGGTCAGAGTATTCATGCTGATCCCTGTCCACTGTGGAAATGCCTACTGCTCCACAGAGTAATGGATAAGGGTGGCCAAATCTGCTGAATCATTTTTCCCTTCATGTGGATGACTGGATGCTTATTTGGGGAAGAGCTGGCACCTCAATCTGGCTTTGCACACCTACCGAAATGTTGTTAAAGACGAAGTATATCCCTTCATGGAAACATTATTCCCCGATGGCAGGGACTGCTTTTAGCAGGATAATGGATGCTGTCAAGATGCAAAATGAGAAATAAGTTCAAGGTGGTGACTTGACCTCTGTCAAATCCTTGGAGACCCCACCTCACAACTTGAGGAATAAAAAGACCTGCTGCTAATTTCCTTGTGCCAGATAGCACCGCACACCTATACAAGTTTAGGCAGGTTTATATAATATTATGACATATCGGTCTACCTCATAATTAGGTTGTATCTGAAAATGTGACCATTATAAAACATATTTTACAGTCAAAGCAAATCTTAGTGTTTCCGTTGACGACGATACACTCTTTGAGAAACCTGCTGTTGTTTCTTCTCCTCTGTCTTCCCTACTATATGTGTAGTAATAAAACATACCAATTATGTTTTCTCATTTTTTTGTTATGACCCAGAAGTGATGTGTCAGCAGATATGTTTATAGTCAGATCAGTTATAGGACCATTCATTCACTCCACTCTTTGTAGTAGCTGTCAGTCAGACCATGTCATGTTGAGGTTTCATTTGAGAACAAGCTTGAGAGAAGAGACTGTAATTACCCACACAGGATTTTGGCAGAGTAACAAGAAAAGAGTTTTCAATCCATAAACACAGCGGCTGGAAACAGCAAGTGTCGAAACATAAACGCTGACATAAGCTTTCACCAGAAGGTTGAGGTGGAAGTGACTGAGGTTGGAGACAGTGATGAAGAGGATGGGTTACCTCATCTCATCTGAACAAAACAAATGGGGTAAATGTGTGTCACGGTTTGCAGGTTACATTCCTAACCCTTTCCAGCATTGACTCATGCTTCTAAGTTTTTCTCCTTTTTCCTCTTCCATTTAGGGTTAGGTTTTCATGCCAGCTCCATTTATGATCAGTTTCCAACTTAGTAAAATACTCAGATTTGTTAAACTCTCACACTCTTTCCTACTCTATTCTACCCTTTTTCAGTTACCAGAAAGAACTGAAGGTACATATCAAAACAACTGTGGAATGAAGTGGGTGGTAGATGCTCGGGGCAAAGAAGCAAAAGAACTTTGCTCTAATACTTTATCTACCATTCATCGTGTTAAGGTCTGAACTTGAGGCATTTGGTGACTTGACACGAATTGAGTTTTTGGCCTTCTGATGGATTTACGCTGTCCTCTGTGACATGTCAGATTCTGTGATTTGTAATTGTGTGCCAACAGGTAAGTGCATTGTCGGTGCAGAATACTGATTGAATTTATTGAGTAAATATTTGCCAAAAGGTAAGGTGGATTTATTATTACTTCAACTGTGATGTATTTATTTCTCCAACTACACCAGAACCCCCAGCGAGGAGGAAACTCTGTGACCGGAATGAATGTGTACTAAAATATCTATTAAAATATTTTATATTTGATTTAAGTCAGTTTATTCACATCCTCCTACTATAGAGATTGGGGTCTCATCAACACAGATTGGGTTTTCCCAACCCCAGGGGCATCTGGGTCCATAGACACAGATGTGTGATTGACCTCTGCTGCTACCTCCACTGCTGTCTCAGAGGTGAAACAACACAGACCATTGTTATTACACAGAACCTTGAATAAGCTTTTCAAGTTTACGATGGATATTAGACAGTACAAACAATCCCCAAAACATACAATGACCTATTCCAAACTGGATTTCCATTCAATTCAACTTCACTTCAACTATATTATTTTCCAGTGATCCTACTGAGCTAATTGTCACGCCGGATATTTATGTGTAGCTGTTTGTTGAGAAGCTTGATGGAACCCTGAAGGAAAAAGACAGAAACAAAGAATATCAGAGAGAGCAAGAAGCTGAAAGTCAGACTGGCTTCTTTTCAGGTTGCTGAATGAGTGTTTTCCATGCCAATCTGTTCCCCCTCCATCTTTTCTTGAGTTTACGGCAGCACCGACAGCATGTCTGAATACGTCTGCACATTTGCTTGTTCGCCGTATCTGATATTGTCTCAAATGAGTGCATCAGACATGGAGAGCGGCACAGTTAAAGTGAGGCGTCACGGCTTATGTAACAGCTGCTGTGGAACTCATTAGCCTGGCTGTATTAAATAACACTCAATGTGTATGTATGTGTATACTGAATCGGTGGGTGGCATTTTTTGTGATATATTCTGCTTCTACCATCAATGATTACAGGCTGAAGCTTTGATACCTTTGCTGAAGGATTTCAGATATTGTGGTCTACTGAAGCCTAGTAAGAGGGGCGCTCTCTGAAAATGAAGACTCAGGCGCTGGGACACAGTAGGTGGGTTTACATGGACAGCGTAATTCCGATTAGATTCGTAAAAAAAAGACATCTAATCGTAAGAAAATGCTGCATGTAAACACCCCTTTCCGAATGGAAAGAACCTCTCCGGAGAACCTCTCCGAATTAGATTTAAGTCGGACGTAGTCAAAATCCTTTCGGGAAGCCTTTCCGATAGCCAATCGCTGCACGTAAACGCTGTATCGGAAAGCTTTATGTTTGAGTTGTGTCTGCGAATGCCCAGCGCTGTGACGAAATGCTGAAAAAAAAATTTCAGCGCCACAACACATTTTAAATATGGCAACTCCAAAGCAGTACCGGTCTGCATTGGAGAGTCATTTATTCATTAAAACTTTGAAATATTTTAACATTTTTGGATGGTTGGATGAGCAAAAAAAGTTACTTCCACACACTTCCCTCTTTGTCATATTCTTCTGGGTGCATGTTGGCGGTTGGCACTGAGCTCAGCAAAGCATTATTCACACCATTCCTTGGTTCACCACCTTATGATCCCTATGAATGTGGATCGTCTGTGCATATGTGAAAAGCGTTTCCAATTAGGTGAGTTGATTCATGTAAACACCGGGTCGGAAAAGGCAAGAAGTCATGTAAACAGGCGACCGACATTGCAATTCGGAAAGGAGAAAAGTGTCCCATGTAAACCCACCTTTTGTCAGCCACAGTAGGTGGGTTTACATGGACAGCCTAATTCCGAATAGATTCGGAAAACCCCTTTCGTAAAGAAAAGGCCCTTTCTGATGAGATTTCATTCCTTTGCAAGGAGGTAGTCAAAGTGCTTTCCAAAAGCCTTTCCGATAGTCCGTCGCTGCCAAAACTCTTTGTTTGAGTTGTATCTGCGCATGCACAGCATCATGATGTAATGCTCTGGTGGAGTTTTTTCAGCGCACGCATTGCGCCGAAACACATTTAAATATGGCTACTTCAAATCAGTACTGGTCTACATCAGAGTCATTTACTCATTAGGTGTGTTTACAAGGACAGCCTAATTCCGAATAGATTCGGAAGAGACGCAGCGTACATTCCCCCCCTCTGCCAACGGCGACGCTGCCGGTGACGTCATCAACTCGGTGACTAGCAGGCTGCAGACAGAGCACCCACAGGCTCCCCTCCTGATCTCTGGTGACTTCAACCATGTCCCCCCATCCTCTACACTGCCCCATTTCAGACAGTATGTCACATGCTGCACCAGGGACAATAGGACACTGGACTTGTTTTATGCCACACCAAGCAGGCGTACACCTCATCACCACTCCCTCCCCACAATCTGGTTAATCTCCAGCCAGTGTACAAACCCATCGTACACAGGCAACCAGCCGTGACACGCACACATCGGAAATGGTCCCAAGAGACTAAAGAGGCTCTGAAGGACTGTTTTGACACAACCGTGTGGGAGGAGTTCTGTGACTCTCACGGGGAGGACATCGACAACCTTACAGACTGCATCACGGACTATATCAACTTCTTTGTGGAGAACACCGTACCCATCAGGAGTGTGCGGTGTTTCTCCAACAACAACGCCTGGATTATTCTGGACATAAAGGTCGTCCTGAAGGAGAAAAAGAGGACCTTTAGGTCAGGAAACAAGGAGGAGCTGAAGACTGTGCAGAAGGAACTGAGGAGGAAAATCAGAGTGGGGAAGAACTCCTACAGGAAGAAGATGGAGGACCAGCTGCAGAAGAACAACACCAGTGGTGTTTGGAGAGGGCTGAAAACCATCTCCGGCTTCACGGGGCCAAACTCCCAAGCAGCAGGGGACCAAAAGTGGGCAGATAACCTGAACCAGTTTTTTAACCGGTTTGACCATTCATCTGCCCCCGATCCTCCAGCCCGACTCCCACAGCTGGAACCCCTCTCACCCCCTCAGTGCACTGCCCCTCCCCCACCTCCTCTCCCACTACACTGATCTCCCAGCCACATCCCACTGCTCTACCTGGGTCCCCCCCCCCCACCGGTGAACATCCAGGGAATGGACATTGAGATGGTCACATCTTACAAGTACCTTGGTGTTCACCTGAACAATAAACTGGACTGGACTAACAACTCCACGGCACTTTATATAAAGGGTCAGAGCCGACTTTGTCTGCTGAGGAGATTGATGTCTTTTGGAGTACAGGGGGCGCTCCTGAAGACCTTCTATGACTCTGTGGTGGCGTCGGCCATCTTTTATGGAGTGGTCTGCTGGGGCAGCAGCATCTCAGCTGTTGACAGGAGGAAAATGGACAAACTAATCAGGAAGGCCAGTTTGGTCCTGGGATGTCCTCTGGACTCAGTGCAGGAGGTGGGAGACAGGAGAATGATGGCCAATCTGTCATTTCTCCGGGACAATATCTCCCACCCCATGAAGGACACCATCTCTGCATTGGAGAGCTCCTTCAGCGACAGGCTCCTTCATCCCAAGTGTGTGAAGGAGCGATAGATCCGACCTTTCCTTCGTACAGCAGTCAGGCTATTCAACCAGCACTGCTAGTAACACACACACACATACACACACACACACACAAACACACACACACGCCTCACTTGCACTTTGCACTATGGGACAGTATACTATTCAACATGTCCACATTTCAAATGCACATTTAATCTAATTTAATTGTATATAATGTTATTCTGTAATTTGCTCTTGCTGCTGTTACGCTGCAATTTCCCTGTTGTAGGACTAATAAAGGTTTATCTTATCATATCTTATCTTAAAAGATCACAAGTCATGTAAACAGGCGGCCGACATTGCAATTCGGAAAGGTTTAATTCGGATAGGAGAAAAGTGTCACATGTTAACCCACCTAGTGCTTTCATTGTGAGATAACAGCTCCGTGCTCTTTGCCTTCTGTTAACTGAGACAATGGAACGTCACTGTTCATACAGTCAAAGCAGCAGGGGGGAAGGAAGGAAAGATTAGGAAGGAAATCTTTACTCCTCTGTCTACATTTGGAACAATGGCAAGTCAGAGCAGCCTCAGCACTTTGATTTTCCTGAACAAACCCCCGCGAGCACTATGCTAGAGACAGAATCCACCTCAGATACGACAGTGTAACGTATAGTTACTCTGTTAAGTCCAAATCAAAGAGTTGAGGCTGAACTCATCAGTGAACCTGACAAACAGTAGACCACTGGGAGACTGATCGCTGTCTTTACAAACGGTATTCTTGGTATTTCCAGAGTCTGACCACTGACCGACCACTGGATGAATGTCAGTGGCTGGAAAATCTTCTGGAAAATCCAACAGTTGGATTGGACAAGTAATGTCAGCAAGATCTCACCCCTTTTCCTTTCATGCCAGCTGACGGGAAACCAATACTTTTTTGCTGTATTGGTATTTAGGCATTGGTATGTAGAGTCAGTACATTGTGGTCAAAAGCTGCAATGAGGCATCCAGTATGAAAAGCTGTCAAATACTGAAAGTATATGTATATCACTGTTGCGTGGTAGTAGCACTAACAGTATTAGTAAGAGTAGTAGTGGTGGGAGCAGTAGTTGTAGTTTTAGTGTTATTACTAGTAACAGTAATAACAATGGTACTACTAGTAGATAGAAATTGTAGTAGTATTAGCTGTGGTAGTAGGAGTCGCTGTAGTTGTAATAACAGTAATAGTAATTGCGTTAGCAGTCTTAGTAGTAGTAATAGTAGTTGGGTGGTAATAGCAACAGTAGGGATGTTATGCCCCTAGAATACTTTATTTAAGACCAATCCCCTTCACAGAATGAGCTTAAGTTGTACTTGTAACCATGGAAATAATCACCAAAAAAATAAATAACAGGTTTTAAGTAGCAAAAATCACCACCAGGTTAGTGCTTGTTTGTTTTTTGTACAAACTTAATTGAAAAAGCATTTATTAAAATTTTGAGTTATGATCCAGAAATAAAATATGACCAAGAGATGGACAGAACCCATTCCCATATCTCATTTTCATTGAAGGGGATATAAAGAGAAGTATGCAAGTCCAGAGATTCTCAAGTGTCTGCTAATTTACTGATTGGTCTACCTTTCATGTATCAATACGTGGATTTACATGGACAGCCTAATTCCTATCAGATTCTGAAAAGACGTCTAATCGGAAAGAAAATGCTGCACGTAAACACCCCTTTCCGAATGGAAAGAACTTTTCCGAATAGGATTTCATTCCTTTGCAAGGAGGTTGTCAAAATTCTTTCGGAAATCCTTTCCGATAGCCAGTCTCTGCATGTGAACGCTGTATCCGAAAGCTTTCTGTTTAAGTTGTATCTGCGCATGCCCAGCTTCGTGCTGAATGCTCCTGCTGACTTTTTCAGCGCAGTGACGCATTTTAAATATGGCAACTTCAAAACAGTACTGGTCTACATCGGAGAATCATTTACTCGTTGCAACTTTGAAAGAGTTTAACACATTTTGACGGTTAGATGTGCAAAAAGTCACTTCTGCGCAGGCCCTCTTTGTCATATTCTTCTTCTGGGCACTTGTTGGCAGTCGGCACGCAACTCAACGAAGCCTTATCCCCCCAAAGCGTTTCCGATTAGGTGAGTTGATGCATGTAAACACTGGGTTGGAAAAGATCACAAGTCAAGTAAACAGGCTACTGACATTGCAATTCGGAAAGATTTTATTTGTAAAGGAGAAAAGTGTCCCATGTAAACCCACCAACTGTTGCTCCAGCAATATCTAAGTAATGAGTTTCGGTCTGTTTTCAGATTTAAAAATTTTTTCTGTCAGAAAAGCAAATATTCTCAATTCTAGTATACTTAAGGACAAATTATGAAATTCAAATGACAGCGTTGCATAAATTAAACATAATAATTTAGTAGATACACATATACGTTTAAAAAGTTAAACCATGACTGAACTACACACTATAGCTACTTTATGCTTCTCTCTCCATCAAATCCCATGAGGGCTTTCTCTGCAGTTATGTATGTGTGATAGAGAAAAATACATGAAAATAAACATCTAGGGTTCAGTCTCCCACTCTCATGTCCCACTAGAGGCCAGATTCTTTGAAATGCTAAAGATCCAACATGTCCGCTGTCATACTGTCAAAAACTCACTCAATCAGTCACCTATTCACACACTCTTTCTTGCCTTCCTTTTGCATTTTCCTACTCCTATTGTGTCTCTGTTGCATTTCTTTCCATCCACAAAAACTTGGGCCTCTGCTGCCGTTGCAATCCTTTCCAACAGGAGGAAAAACGAAAATCTGCAACAGCAACAAGTTGTTTGTAAAAGGAAAAATGGAGTGTGGGAGAATCTGCTGCCAATTACTCACTTTTTAGAAATCTTATTTCTCCTTTTGTCTAAGAACAGAGAGCCCAGTTTAATCACCAAAGCTCTACACTAGACTAGATGCAAGAACGCACAACTTTTGTTTCGAGACAATGTCAACCACAATACTTTGCCAAAGAGGACGGAATCTCTATGGTTTGAGTGAAGGGAGGCTTGGCACTAAGGCAATGAATTAATGAGGACTGAGAACGTTCGCATGCATTCGGCAAGCTCAATCAAACTGTGAGACTTGAAAGCCAAGCTGTGTGGGGGTAGGTGACAGTGAGCAACCACTCAGACAGACAGCCGTTGTGCTGGGATGGAAGCATACTGTAGTTTAACCTCAGGCCATCTGGCTAAACATTAAAGACTTCTCTCATTTTACAGTGGAGCGAGCTGACTAAGATTCAATGCAATTTCCGTGTCTGTTTGAAGTTTTATTGTGGTGCTTCAGTGAGTAAATTCATGACAAATAAAGGGGTGAGGAGATTATACTTGGACTGACTGTATTGCTGAGGCACTCAGTGTGTCAGCGTTCTGCTTCCTTGCCTATACTTGTGGATTTTCTTATGTGAGCAGCTGTGGAGGATTATTGTGACTATCCTAGCCTGTTGATGCTTCTCCATACCTCAGTCACTCTCTCCTACTGTCTCTCTCACACTCCAAGCACTGGTATTACTGGTCAAAGGATTAATCTAGGCCACCCAGATCCTCCAAACTAGAATGTTTCTGCTGCACTTGGCAAGCTCTCAACCTCAAGCTCCTTCGGTATCCCACTTCATCTGAGTACAATGTGATTCTGGGAAACCCTTCTAGGCCGTGAACACCCGAAGAAAATTTACACATGTTTTAGTCAATGGTTCTAAATATCTCTCACGTTATCTAATCTAATATGATAATTCTATACTTTGCAACTGTTGTTCTCCTCTTTACACCGACTTTGCCTCTGATTAGTCACACTGAAGTGTTTTGCTTTTAAAGAAGGTAAAGATGAAAATCTAACTGCATCGAGCTGTGAGGGAGCTTTAGAAAAGGGGGATGGTAAAGGAAAGTGTGACAGGTTAGCAGTGCAGCAATAATAGAGAACAGGATGAAAGGAAGAGAGGAAAGGGATGTTGGTTAAAAGTGTCAGTAACAGGAATGAAGGAAGAAAGAGAGGAGGATGCTACAAAACCTTAACAACACTCAGGAATACGATAACTTTTATTTTTTAAAGTTCATGTTAGCGCCATGTGGTATTTGAGTATCTTTTACTTCATTGTTTTGGTTCATCTGCCAACTTTCGTCTTTTGCAGCTAACTCTAACTGCTCTATAAGAACATATATAGTATGAGCATAGTTCTGCTTTCTACAAATACGGATTTTCACTCCCATCACAGCATCAAACAGCAAATACAAAATTTGCAAAGCTCATCTGCATATATTGTATCTTTTAACAAGAGTAAGTTACCTTCCACAGAAGTTGTCCTAAAACGGAGTAATAATGAATATGAATGGAAACTGTGTGTTTCAGTACTCATCTAAAACAGAGAGTAAGATCACAAACGGTTTACAGCTTCCCTTACTTTAGGACTGACTGATTTCACTATTTTTATTATTAATTCAGTATTTGGCTTTTGAGGCATTTTCTGTAATTTCTTTCCATTTTGTTTTGTAAGCAGATGATGGATATGTATAGTGGTAATGGTTTGATGACTGGGCAGTGCACTGCTATATTAAAATGCATTGCCTGTTTAGGCTTGTTGATATTGGGTTTTACTGGTGTACTTTTAGTATTTAGAAATATCAAAGGTTATATAAGATTGTAGATATTCTCTCCACTTCAATTAAAGGGCAGATGTTACAGGATTAGTAAAATAGAAAAAAAAAGACTATCCTTTTTTGAAATATGTCTCCTTCTACATGACAAGAAATGACACAGTTAAAATGGACCAACCTGTGACCAACCTACTTCGAAGAAATGGCTGGAAGGTATGATAAAAAAAAGATGTAAGCCTAACATTACATTACCTTAAGTTAATTTGCATTTCCATTGATTGAAAGTTGAAGTTGCAAGTATCACAGTTTGCTAGTTTGTACATTGTTCAAATTGCAATAGTTTTCCACACAACCATCCGCTACAATACTACTGCCTGCAATCTGCCGTATTATCTCTTCCTCTGCTAAAACTGGACAACGTTCATGACCTCCTTATTTTTAGGGGACTGATGACACTTTTGTTTTATTCTCAGTTGTAGCTCACATCAGCTGAAACTCCTGCAAAAATGACCTTGTCCAGAAGGTCCGTTGTAGAATTCAGCTGTTATTTTCTTTTTTACACTTAGTATTTCCGAAGGTAATCTAAAAGAGGCAGATATCTGTGAAGAAGGTGATACAAGAAAGGAAAAATAACGGACACAAGTAATGTGTTGGTGCTCAGCAGTACAGGAGATGGCTTAGCAGACCCTCCAGGAAGTTGCTCCTTTCAAGTTAATCTAAATTCCACAAGTCCCAATGCATTCTGCACAACCTTGAAATTTTGTCCAAAAAACCCCAACAAATTTGACAAATCATTGTAGTTTCATGGAAGTTTCATCAAAATAATTGTTTCTCACATTGAGTCTGCAGCTTCCTAAAAAGACATTTGGGATAGGAATTTCCTGGCAGGAGGACTTAAGGTGCTCAGACCTCTGTATCTTTCCACTGGTTAATAATGACCTAACAGGATAATAGCCGCCCACTGCTCCAAAGATCTTGGGTCTCTTTGGAACTTCTCTTTGGGGAACCTGGTATTGGAATTCCCTTACGCCCCCTACCATCACCCCCATCACCCACCCAGCCTTTATGTTCCCTCCTCTCAACACACTTATTTTTCTCATGCCTGATGTTTGCATTTCTAAGTCTGTTCTGAGCCAATCAGAATCCCCAAAGGACCTTGGAGGATGTATGTGATTGCAAAGTCCGATCTACAGCTGAATAATGGCCATTCTCTCATGGGTACTGACTTTATTTCAAGACTTATCATAACAGGATTCATTCCCCCACCACAGACTGGATCTTGCTGGGGAACTACTTGGCAACCTCTTTGTTCTGTAAGTCCTCTTACTGATTCTGGGCCAGTTGGTGGTATATGGATTGTAAACACTTGCAACCAGTTGATTTATTTGCAGTTTCTTTCAGGAGAAGTGAGGCTTCCTCTAAGCTGTTCCGCATAATTTAGTAGCTTAACATTGCCAGGATACAGTGTAGGTTGGACTCAGGTTGACCTCATTATAGCACAACACTATTGGAGTTTATTTTTGAACATCGTATCAAATGCCTTGCTTAAAGAATTACCTCATGAAAGACTATCACAATGATTTGAGACACTTGAGATGTTCTCTATTTTTAGTGTTGATGACTGTTTTTTCTCCGCCTGCCGTGTGCTGCTGACAGTAGATGAGGATGAGTTTAATGATGAAGGCGGAGGAAAGGACTGGGGCAGATGGAGCAATGGTTAAACTTTTTTCACTTTGTGGTAGGAATGCGGCCAACAAGGGGAGGAGAGTCGGGCCTCAATGACTTTGAGAAATAACAAGCGAGCAACATCAGAGGGGGAAATTAGTTTTTCGGATTTGTTGCCTGAGTAGCCAGAGCAAAACCAGGTCTTTGGAGGTCACAGGGGTGAGAGGACAGCATTAGACCAGCTCCCCTCCACTCATCAGGTGGTCACAAGGTTAGGGCTGGGGGGTCACGGTTGGTGGTCTCAGAGGGCTGTTATTTCTTTTATCTGTGTCTGTCTGAGAAGTCCTTGTCAGGGCTTGGAGTGAAGGAGAGGAGGGGTCGGTCAGATAAAAGGTGAGAGTGGATTTTGAGGCACCATTATTTTGGCATGGGAAGTGATCATATACCACTCATGTCTGTATTTTCTTGTCTAGTGTTTGAATTGATGTTTATCTCCCGTTTTTAATGTCTCAAGGGATCTTAAGTTTCCATTAATGGAAACTTAAGATCCCGCTGATCTCACTGCTTCTCATGCATTTGTATAATCTTTTTTCAGAGTTTTCACTCTTCCCTACAATGGCTTCATTTTTTAATTACACTTAACAAATCAGTGGCAGCATAACACCACGCAATAAAGGATTTTAGGCAGCAGCGTTGTGTCTAATGTGACTTTTCACAGATGCATTGAGCAGCCCTGGAAAACATAATAACATGGCAACAAAAGTAATTTATCATGCTTTCCAAGAGTTAGCTGCTAATTGTAAGTTGCTTTTTAAAAGTTCCCCATTGTGGGTCGCACACATAAAACCTCATGAAAACATTACACTGTCCTTTCCAGAAGTACACACACACACACTTTGTTTAATAACTTAAAGAACGAGACGGTGAAGTGCAATAAAGGTGAAACTCAGATTTAATCAATAGCTGGCAGGGATTAACCGCTCTAAAATCAGGATTCAATCAATACATTTAATAATTATTATTTTAGGTGTTGATTTCAGGGCTGTCCTTCAATTTTAGTATGAAAATATGGACTTTTGGAGTTGATTGGATTACTGCTTTTTTTGTTTTTAATATCCAATACATCATAAGGGTTGAATATGAATGTTATCCAACTATATCTAAAGGCGGAATACTTCATACCGGACTACAGTTGAATGCAAATAGCGATAATGAAGACTTTATGGATTGTCATGTATTGAAGTTCAAATCCTGCATACTTTTCCACCTCTGCACACTTCAGCTGATCACGTACATCACGGTTAAACGGGAATTACCTGATCATTGTTTAGGTAAGCTACAATAATAGTCGGACGAACAACATTGGTGGGCTTAAAAAAAAAAGGTTTCTAGGATTGTTCCCGATTAAATCTGAACACCCTTCTTCTCAAAACTCAAGTATACTTCCTGGCATGATAGCTACTTCAGATAGAGGACACTGTAAAATATTCAAAACAACTGCTTACAATCTGCCTCTAGTTTTTGTTCAATCTTTTGTTTCAGCGATGTGAATGGAAAGAATTTGCAGCATTCCAGAGAAATTTGGCAGCAAACTGCACTCTGATATGATCTCTGAGTTAAGTGTTCTGAAGTGAACAAAACAGAAATGCTAGCTCACCTACTTTTTATTCTCTACTGGCATCAGATTTTTTTTACATTTGGAACTGTCTTGACTGATGTTAGGTTGACGCATAGTTTTGTGTTTGTGTGAATATTTATGATTATACACACTTCTGTATCAGATTAATGAGAATCATTCTCTATGTTTGTGTACAGCCATAGCCGGCACGGATTACTCCACTTGGCAAGATGGATTTGGGCTTGGCACGACTGTATCTGAGGATCTGTGCCCCCTCTCTTTTCCCCAGGCATCTAACACTGATAATACTATCTGCACTTGGAAGTCTTTGTATGCTGCCACATATTTGGTTAATAATGTGTATCCTGTTTCACATCCTAAAAATAGTACAGTGATCAAGTGAGAGCGTTATGCATTTTTGAAATACTTTTAATGGGAGTGTGAAACATTGAGTCGTTTGCAACTCCCTTTAGACGTCAAACGTCGAGGCTGCTCACCGAGTTCAGACAAGGACATTCAGCAAAATCTTAGAGCCACTGCAGATGGTGATGACCGGGAATAATTCTGTTCTCTGTCTGTTTCACCAAGTCTTTAGTAAATCCGTGATAGTTTTTCCACTCTTACCTGATTAATGACATTGACAATTAGCAGCAGTATTACCAGAGATGTAGAGCAGGGGTTTTCAAATATTTTTCAATAATTTATATCCTCTGAGTGATTCTTTGGGTCAAGTATAGCGTTTATTAGCCGGAAACATTTTTAGTGAGAAATAATGCTCTTATAAGACATAAAATACATAGACATATAAAAAATACATAGACATAAAATACAACGCTGTGCCATCGGATTTATTAAACCTCAAACTCGTCATTTACACTTAAATGTGACATTTCAAATGTCGGCAATTCATCACTCAATTTTTGGCCAAACCCATTTTTTCTCATCTTTCAAAAAGAAATATTTGGTGTTTTATTTACAATTGAATAACTGATGCATTTGTTCACAATTGAATAACTGATGCATCTGTTGGCTTATTGTCTCTTTATTTTTTACTGCTCTCTGTGTTTTCATCTGGATTGCTTCTAAATTTTAACAATACCTTTTTGTTCTTTATTATGCTAACTTACCCGCTCACATTATTGTTTGTAGTTTACCACAGTTGACAACTGCATTTAAAGTAAGAATACTGAATATTAATGTTTTCTTATTGGACTTACATTTAATTTTTTTAATTTGATTATTTATTGTTAAAATATTTTATCAACCTCCCCATTTCATTCATCATCTACTACTTATCAGGGGTCTAGTTTCGGTGGTAGCAGGCTATAAAGGACATGCTTGCATACCCCCATCTGAGACATACTGATATATGTATAATATAAGGACAAACAACCCTTTCCTAGTGCGCTGAGCAGATAAAGAAATGGCTTTTCTTTCAACATTTCTGAACACTGCATTACAAGGATTTTGGACTGTTTGACTTAGGCTAGCTACACACTAGAGGATAAAATACCAATTTAAAAATTTGAGGTTTGTCTATTTGTCCAAACAATTCTGAAGTATGTGGTCTCAATACCATTGTTTTACTGCTCCCCATCGAGTTGGAGCCTCCCGATCTCGAATCGTAAATATCAAACATGTTTGGGGCTGCCTGGGCCGAACAACAATTATATCAAGCCTGTGACACAATATTTCATTTTTAAATAATAAATGGCCTGCTGGTCTAGAGCGCAAACACCACAGTTACTACAAAAATTCCAAAATGTGATGCGATAGCGCTTCTCCTTGCTCCTCTGTTATCAGCGTTCATCCAGTCACTCAGATAAGTCTTTGCTAATCCTTAGAGGAGATGCTACGTAGAACAGAGATAAATAACAAGCTTATTAGTAAGTCGCTCACGTGTATTAGTAAATAGAATGCACGCTTTCTATTTTGCGGTGAAATGCACCGTTAAACTGTTCATCCACCTGACTGTTTTTTCTACTTTTACTGTTTTATGTGACAGAAGACTGAAATGGCTGAAATAGTCAAGACATTTACCAAAGGAACTTTAAAGTTAATTTTTGTTGATGTTAAAATACTGATTGATTTTAGATGCATTTTTAAACTTGTAAATTATAGTATTCTGGCTGTTATTGATAACTGTGAATAAAATAATGTTATTGGAAATTATTCCCTGAAACTATTCTCATAGAAAAGGAGAGATAACAATAAGTTATGCTGATCTATTTCGAATTAAATCAGTATTTTGAGGGCTTTCTATTCTATCCTATTCAAAATTCTATTAAATGAGTGAATAAAATAACAATAAAATTGTCATAAGACCACAGATTTAAAATGGCCAGTTTGAGTTCTTCCAAACTTGATGAATGCTATAGAAGGAATTGTATAATTTTGCAGTTAGATCCTGAAAAAAATGGACATTAGTGAATATTGTCTTTCCTGAATGACAGTTACTATCAGGGTTGTGACAGGATTTTACTTTGACATGTTCTGAAAACTATTTCCCAGTTGGTTAGGATTAAGTAACATTGGCATTGGTTGAGCTATAATCACAGTGAATTCTTTCCAGTTTTCATACCGGGTTGGCTGGACTTCCTTCTCTGGAAATATTTAAAAAATAAATTTGGACAAATAGTAAAATGAATAGATAAAGACAGAAATCAGCCGGTGACATTAATAGCTCAAAATTAAAACAAATCCACTGTTGTTGCTACCTCTGGTGGGATGTATTCATTATATTTGGGGTGTCAGTTTTCATCAAATCATCTCTTTGTCTTTGTCTATGACTGAGCAGCCCTGATCTACTCTGCCATATTGGAATTTCATTTGTTCTCAAAGTGCAGCTCTGTGCTGCCCTCTGGGTCTTATTTGTAACCTTTTTTTTTTTACATGCACCAAATATAAACCTTTCAAGAAAAGGCAGATTAATTTATTTCAGAGAACTCAAATTATATTTTATCAGGTTTAAGTCGTGGAGGGGACTTCATTTAAAAGAAAGTGTTATGAGTATTGTATGAAAAAAAAGGTTGCATGCATGGATAGAAATAGGGTGACAGTAGCTCAGTCCATAATAAAGGACTTTCATGATTGACACCCTTCACTATGGCCATTTTTGTAGTCAAGCATGGAATCTGGACTAACTGGGAAAAGTGTTTCTTTTAGCAATGTCTCTATCCACTCGAGGACTGTGCGAAGTTTCTGTGTGTGTTAAATAAATAAGACTAAAATCAATGTCCTAAGGTGGACAAATAACATTATTATTATGAACATATATTTTTGAATGTATGGATTAAAACTGTTGTCCGTTGTTTTGCCTCTCTCCTCAGAGTGCATGGTTTGGCTGATACCACCAGGGTGCCATGGCTCTGGTTCAGGCACTACCTGTTACTGACCACCCCAATCCAGGTTGTGACGTCCAGCAGTGCCGGCCACTATCATCCCACTCCTCCTCAGACCCCTCTCCTGGACACTGTAGACCTTGCAGCTCTGGGACAGCGATGGGTTCTGTCAGTAGTCTTATATCAGGCCGGACGTACCAAGAGAGACACTGCCGAGCTGCCAGTGAATTCACCAAGTCACGCCGCTCCACACCAGCTACCAGCTGCTTCAGGCTCCCTGACAACACTCTCCGCAGTGGAAGCTCCCTCGAGCAGCTGCTGGTTATCAGCAGCCAAATGCATTCCCAGACCCAGACTCTACCTCCGCCTCTGCCGACCAAGAAGCAGCTCCGGACTGGAAACTCTAGTGAGGCTGGCAGTGGGATGGTTGCTGGAGCAGTAGCTGGTGGTACTAATGGAAACTTAAGACATGCAAGTGGAGAGGTGGTGGGAGACTGGAATGATACTGTGGTTCTGGCAGCTACAAGCCCCTGCAGTGATTCAGAGGACCAAAGGGACAACAGGACTCTGAACGAAAACATTGGAGGGCCTCCTCCCAAACTTGTTCCGGTTTCTGGACAGTTAGAGAAGGTGAGTCTCAGAGCTATGTCTAGATGGACTAGCTACGTTGAAATAATTACCTTATTAAAGATTAATAATTAGTTTGTATCTGTTGGCTGATAGGTAATACAACCATAAATTACAGAAAAAAGGAATCAAGTTTGAAGCAAGTGAGAAACAGTTTCCACACCAGTGAGCGCTGACTGGTAGATTTGTCTTTGTCAGAATTAAAATACAATTACTTACTGTCAACATAGCTTGGCTTTTCACGAAATATTGATACCATTATTGATATTTATACCAGCATAAATCGGTAATCGTAGATACATAATACATCAGTTTGGCTAGTATTAAATTCTAGAGAAAGAAACTGCAGTAAAGAATTGGAATTGATAGGATTCCTAATAGTGCGTAAGAGTTTAATCTTTACAGTGGAAAGCATTGTTGGACTCAAGTATTGGAGAGAATAGGAAAAGGCTCAGAACGTGCCATAAACAGTAAACCTCTTTTGATTCTTTAGGGATCATTTTACTTCTTGATCCATATAGACTAAACTCTCTAAGTTGCTTATTGGAAAAATTTAGAAACTTAGGAAAGTCTAGGAGTGTGCAAGAGAGAATAAAACATTGAGCTGAACACATGAAGAGAATGAGAGAGGAAACAAAGTAGGTTCAGATGTAGGTGTCAGTCCTTGGTGGAGGTTTGCGCTCTCTGAGTGCTTTTTGCAGTTGTTGTTTCTGTTTTAATTACAGCGCAATATTACAGGCTTTGACAATTTCATATCTTAGCCCCCACCTCTCTGGAATATACGCTGTACTCAAGACATTTCTACAGAATGTGCTGGGATGTTTTAGAAAAAGTTGCCTTACTTGACTAATTGGCCATTTATTTCAAACGATCCAGAGGGAGGCTCCATCACTACTGTGACTGGCTCAGATGAATCACTTCATCCGACACAACATGATCAGTGTCAATGTTATCTTCAGCGATGTAATTGGCTCATGAAAAATGCTTAAGGAAACTATGAGGGGTTTTCACTCTCCGTCTTTGTGTCGTCTCTTCCTCCACGTTCTAACTACACTTTTGTTTCCCTACCTTTCTCAATGGGATTTCTCTATCCGCTCCTCTTTCAGTCTCTCCCTCCTTTGTCTGTCTCTCTATCTTACATGATAGGGTAATTACTTAATGAAGCCTTTGAATATTAATGAAACCAAATTAAACTTATCAGAACTTTGATTTATATCATCCTTTCCTCCATAATGTATTTAATTCAGGCATTACATTTATATTTCATTTCAGAACATGGAGAAAGTGCTGATCCGTCCTACAGCGTTCAAGCCTGTCGTTCCCAAGAATCATCATTCGGTGCAGTACTTGTCACCGCGACCAGGGGGCAGTAGTTTGTCAGAGAGTCAGGCAAGCCTCAACCTACTGTTGCCCTTCAGAGGATCCACTATTACCAGCAGCACAACTGGCATTGGTGGGAGCAGCAGTTCTAGCTCTGAAGGGAAGCGATGCTCCTACAGTAATGGAGGCCGCAACGCTCGAAGCAGCCAGTCCTGCTCCATGTCAGATTCAGGGAGGAACTCCCTGTCTAGCCTCCCAACTCATAGCAGCACAGGATACAGTCTAGCCCCCAGTGAGGGCTCCAGCTCCGAGTGTGCTTCCGGGGGACAGCTAGAGCCTGTACCAGGCCTGGGCCAAAACACTTCCGGTAGAAATGGGAGCCATGGCCACAGCAACTCAGACAGTGGGCGTTCTTCATCCAGCAAGAGCACAGGCTCTGGGTCCATAAGTGGGCACGGGCCACTTATGTCAGACAGTGGGTCTTGTGGCCACTCACCACCACCTATGGAGGGTTATGAGGTAGTGGTGAAGGAGCTGGAGGAGAAGCTAAGGGAACGAGAACTTGAGCTACATCAGCTTCGGGAGAATCTGGATGAGAACGAAGCTGCCATCTGCCAGGTGAAGCCTAGAGACACAGCATGGACCTCACAGCATGTACCAAAAAACCTTTAAAACACCAAGTTATGATGCTAGTACAAATGAAACAGCAGTCTCTGACATCTCTAGCTCTAACTTGTGCTATCACAGGTGTATGAGGAAAAACAGCGCCGCTGTGAAAGTGAGATGGAGGAGTTGAGGCAGAACTGTGCCATTAAGATGAAGCAGGCTTCTCAGAGGGCTCAGAGGGCTCAGCAGGTGCTTCAGCTACAGGTACGCTGAACTTGGAAAAAAATGTGTATTACTGTTGACAGTGGCGGGAGGTGGATTTTCCACCTGGGCCTTTAGCACTATACTCCCACCACTACGCTGCCTTCAAAAACCATCACAGTGACACTACGGCTACAGGCTGTTGAAAGACTACATATTCAAAGCAGTATAGCATAGTGACATTTAATTAGTGGAATAATATGGTTAAAATAGGTTTCAACACCAATGAGGGATAAACACTTATTGCATAGACATTGAAACCATCAAGGACTTTGCACTATTACACAGAATGCCATGATGCTGCATCACAAATAGACATCATATATATCTCAAATAACTGTTATTACTAACTAATAAACTCTCATTAACCAGTCACATTTACTCATCTGACCACCGAGAAAGCAAAAATCCCTTAAAACTCAAGTTCGGTTCAACAGCTATTTTTTCCAGACTCTAGCCAAGCTGCTGGCCTAAACACTTGTGCCATCAGGCACTGGCAGCGCCAGACCACTGAATCTGGACCTCATTCCCACCACGTTAGCAGCAACCATCTAAAGCAAGCAATAATCAACAGATATTTAAGATATTTTTATGATATAAAATTAAACTCTCAGAAGTTGTTCCTCATCTGAAATGAGTCTGTCCTCCTTTCTTTCTTTAACATATAGTCCAATAACTAGGGTCATAGAGGACACCGATGCGTGTCAGTTTAATTATAAATTCCTTTCCATTGGCATGGAGGCCAGTGCTCACAGGCTACCCAGTTCTAATTCTCCAATAAGTTTTAATTTGTTAAAAATGACTTCTCAGCTGGAGCAGACGATCTGAGTGATATTCCTTCCTCATATCTAATGACGTAGGACAAGCCTACCTTAAGAGCATGACCAAGCCTGCCTTAAGAATATGACCAAACCTACCTTGAGCACATGACCAAGCCTACCTAGCAGACCCTGGAATTTCGAAGAACACGCCCTTAAGTACAACTCGATATCTGATTGGTTGAAAAATATGACATCAACAAATTTGTTTTAACAGCAAAGGCTTTCACTCTTAAAAGTTGCTTGCCTCAGCAGAGATCTAATTGGATGGAGAGTAGCAATGAAATTACACGATTTAATGTATGGTAACAAACTATTAAAATACATCTAGCCTCAATCAAAGTGTTTATTAAAGTATGACTGCCCACCACTGACTGTTGATCCATACATGGCCGATGCAAAATAGGTGTCTTGAGTGATCTATGTGTTGACAGGTATTCCAACTGCAGCAAGAGAAAAAAAAACTGCAGGAAGACTTTGCCTCTCTGCTGCAGGACAGAGAGACACTGGAAGAGAGGTGCGCTACCATCCAGAGGGAGCAGACCCAACTGGGACCACGTCTAGAAGAGACAAAGTGGGAGGTGAGTGCATGTCATTCTCCACATCCCTATTTCTCACTTATTGATAACAAATAGGTTTGAATTATCTCCATAAGTTTTTGCCTGACATTTACTCTTAAGGAGCAAGCAAATACAAATTGCCAGTTTTGAATCTGCCCTTTTATATAACTTTTTCTGTATTTTCAATGTTTCTACCTCTAACTCACTTTCTCTTGTTCCCTCAGGTGTGTCAGAAGTCAGGAGAGATCTCCCTCCTCAAGCAGCAGCTGAAGGAGATCCAGTCAGAGCTCAGCCAGAAAGCTGGAGACATAGTGGTGCTGAAGGCTCAGCTGAGAGAGGCTCGATCTGAGCTGCAAGCTAGCCAGGCACGATCCCAGGAGGCTCAAGCGGCCATGCGAACAAGATCTCTGGAGCTAGAAGTCTGCGAGAACGAACTCCAGAGGCGCAAGAGTGAGGCTGAGCTCCTACGGGAGAAACTGGGCCGTTTGGAGGAGGAGTCGGTACGCCTCCATGACGCTCTGTCCAGTCAGAGCGTGCTTTCTCTAACTGGAAATGCAGCTACGAAGGGGCAGTGTATAAGCGTCTCCCTCCAGCAGGGTAGAGGTGTGGTAGGAAGAGGTGGTCCCAGTCCCTGTGTGTTCCGTGATGGAGAGGAAACTCATCTGATCTGGGGAGGAGAAAGTGATGAAGTCAAGGCACAGAGACAGAACACAGAAGCAGTGTTGGGACTCAGACAACAGGTACACGGTTTCTTCACCTTTTCTTGATAGTAAGAAAAGCAGTTTTGAGGAAAATGTACATTATTGGGTTTTTCCATGTTATGCCTCTTTATATCTTAACTCCTAATATTGTACCTTTACTATTGAACTTTTCAAAGTTATTTCACCTCAGATTCAAACTTTACACACAACAGTTTTCTACAATATATCATGCATTGTTCTAGATTTTCAATGATTGGCACACACATTGGCACATTTTGCTGAAAAGTATTTTATTGAATGCTTGATGGGACTTGGAGTATTTTTATGCTTTGCATTGCATTTACATAACCAAAGAAGCTAAATGTGCTGCATTTGTGCATTTCCCTATGTCTTTTCTCAGGTGGACAGGCTAAAGGCTGAACTCATGTATGAGAGGAGGACTAGTGAGGAGCATCTGTCACGGTTTGAGGATGAGAGGAGGGTATGGCAGGAGGAGAAGGAAAAGGTAGGAAGGACAAGATTTGTGCATATCTCAATGTGATGACGTTGAGGCTTTGTCATCTTCATTCAGTGTCCAACATTTAACATTATGCACAGATTTGAAAGCTTACTACCTTACTTACTCTCTCCCTCCACCCAGGTGATCCGTTACCAGAAGCAGCTGCAGCAAAACTACATCCAGATGTACCGTCGAAACCGTGTCCTTGAGCGAGTGATGAGGGAGCTGAGTCTGGAGCTGGAGAGCAGGGACATGGAGGACGATGAGGTCCACAGTGGCAGCAATGACATTCACTTTGAAGAGATCACTGCCACTGAGATCTGAAACAACACTCCCACACGTGCAGTAATATATGCGCAGAAACATGAAGACAAAACTCACATCAAACCTTGGGATTTCAACCAACTTTTATCTCCAGGTCAAATGTTGCATCTACATCATTGCTTTACCTGGATCCCTGGATGAGCACCCATCAGTTGTCATGATGATCCAAATTTTGCAACTGTCCTCTCCACTAACTGACATGTACTGCAATAAATTCTTACTGTTTTTGCGTTCTTCCCGGCGCTTTAAATGGGTTTTTACTAAACTACAAAACCAGCTCCTTCTGTTGGAGCTAAAGCAGATTAAAAATTCTTGTTTTTTCCAACCAAGTTAAATCAGGGTAATGAAAAGTGTATGGAAAGCAAAAAAAAAAGTGAAGAAATGCACAACTGTTTGGTCAAAGTGTACTCACATCTGGTCACCAACATCTATTTAATGATTCATTATGACAGTCGGCCCAAAGCTGACTGTTATTGGTGGCCTCATCATCCCTCCAAACTGTGCTCATCAGCAATGCATCCCACAACCGGCGCATTCGCCCTCCTAGTATTGGCTAAAGGGAAAATATCACCAATTATCCCCCCGTCAGCTTTTTGTATTCTTTTTTTGTTTAGAGGATCAGCAGTTCATTTAATTTTCCAAAATAAAAAAGGAGGGGATAATTTACCTCAGCAGTGTGTATATGATAAAGAATGTAGTGTGGCTGTTATCAGTCCAGTAAAATGCAGTAAAGATGGTCATCGGCAGTGCCCACTGTGGGAGGTGTGGTATTATTTTGCACAATAATCCTGCTGTTTTGTTTGCGATTCAACCTTGCAGATCAACAAACTAACAGTAAGCAGTTTGACATTTGTTTCCTGATTTACTTACATGTGGACATCTGATTCCATCAGTTTCCAAACCTCACAGGACACATAAACCAAAAGTTAAATGGAAATGCTTCATCTGATTGAGTGAAAACAGCGTAGCAGTCATAATTAGTAAACTAAAAATAGAGCATATTCTTTCAACGTGGTCATGGCATCATTTAAACTGTTTGACCTGCAGACATGCTTATGCATTCAGCTTTGGTTCAGTCCCCTTCCCATAGTTCTCCTTATTAAGCTTTTAGCAGCCCAGAGCCACTGAACACATTTAAAGTCTTCCTACCTAGTTTCCTCTAGATTATAACTTCACCAGCTGCATACGGTATGTTACTGACATGTCTGGAGGTCTTTCTCAGAATTCAGAATGAGTCTGCTCGGATAGCGGTGAGATGTGAACTTGCAGATGCTCCATGATTGAATGACCTGGCAGGTTGACTGTTTACCTCCTAAAGAGAAACCGCGGAAAGGCATGTCAATATTTGAAGTGTGGGTTGCTTTTTTTCTCACAGTATATGCAGTGTGGTGTATTACACTTAGCACTGTGGACTGAGATCTTTTATTTTACAAAGAATCTATATCAAGAAATAACAGTTAAAAGGAAATCTATATAATGGAGGAGATGTTGTATATTTTTTTATATATAGCACCTGAAGATATTTTGTTGTAAAATTGGTATAACTGGGTGTGAGTGTGTAAATCTAATGTGTCTATGTTGGAGATCAGATGATGGATCAGATGATCAGTGGAAGTGGCAACACAGAGGGAGTGCACATGATACTGTAATGCATGAAAATGTTTACATTATGCTAATCCCTGTTACATGAACGTACGCTCTAAAGACCAAACTGTGGCAGATAAACAGCGAGGAGCTCTTGAGCTCAGTTTTGACCTGTTGTGTCTTTTCATGTGGTCAATGGCTTGTTTGTATGCCATTTTATTTTATAAATGCATGAGAAAGGCCACTTTTGAGGACCGGATGCAAACCAGGAAAGTATTGCATTTCCTAAACATGGTAATTCAGTCGAACCCCTTTCAGAATGTTGAACAGTGTACTGGATCACACTATATTTTGGATGACATCACTATATTTGCTGTGGTTCTAGAGGAACCACATGTCAGCACTATTCATAAAATGTTAAAATAAAACCATAGGAGAGGACTTTGAGTGGAATAAGTTTGTTTGGTCCAACAATATTTAGATTGTTGACCATTAATTAATACAGATGGATCCAAGACAAATCAGCTCAACCAACATGAATCCTGGTTTTCCATCGGTCCTTCATATCTCAGTTCTTTTCATCGCTGTATATCTTCAGTGTAAATATGTAAAACACTAAATATTATAAGAGTGACCTTGTGCTTCATTTAGACAAAATATCTATTTCAAATTTAGCCACTGACTAGACCAAAGCAACGTTACACATTTCTTTGTTGTGGCATTTTCTCTTCCGTTTGTTTGCATTTTTTTATGTTTACTTTGTTTGTTTCTTCAGTAAAACATAACATTGTCTAATGTCCATGTATATTTTTTTTGTACATTTCTTGTACCAATCACTTTTAATTAAAGAGACAGATGTCACACCTTTAATGCCTGATGAAGTGATTGCTTGGGTTTTATTATTTCCCTGAAACACCTCATGGGCACTGTCTGAGCATTTGTTGCATTAAAGTCTTATATCTGAGGTACTCAAGAGCATGAAAACATAAATTATTTTATGTATAGGTTATTTCTATTTCTGAATTGAAGTAGTTCATCTTGAACTTTTCTCTTACTGAAACAAACATTTTTCTAACATTTATTTGTATTTTCCTCACTGCAGAGGGGAGGCACTCTGCATACCATATTAAATTTACTGTCCATGTCTTCTCTCACCTGCTTTAATTTAAACTTTGCTGCATGCTCTCATGTCCGATGTGTGACATGTCAGTCCATCTCTTCCAAATGTCTGCATGGGTTCAGCTCTCGGCATGGTGTAATTAAATCTCTAAAGTAGCAGATTGCTACAGAACAGAGCCAGAAAAAAAATACAGCCCAAAAATACTGAGCAGCAATCTGTAATAATCCCCCCAGACATCTGATAAACCCAAACTATCAGTTTTGACATAATACAGAGGTTTAATCTGAACATAAATCTATAAATTTCGTAACACAGTCCGGGTTAATCTCCATCTGGCTGGCCTTTTGGACTGAAATACAACAGGGATTTATATCAATCTTTATTTTGATAAAAAAGATGTACTATCAGTCATTAAAAATAATTTAATTAGAATTTCGTCCCTTTTAAATCATCCTGACTCTGCCTCTGAGAAGACATATTATTTCAAGCAGGTTTTATTGTCATTGCCATTGCTGTCATCCGGCTGTGTGTCAACCAAAATGGAGCAGGTTAGCAGTAGCTCAGTGGGTAGAGTGGCCGTCTCCCAATCAGAAGTCCCTAAGGTAGAAACAGAATACCACTGACTGATATCAATATATATAATTTATCTGTCTTTGTAAATTCATCCTACTATGCATCTGCACGCCTTACAGACAACCCAGGGCGGGTTTGGAGAGAATATTTGATCAAGCGTTTTTCTCCTTTGTTGTATTTTATGATACATTTCTACAAAAACATGCCCTGAACAGTTAAGTTATTTTAACAGCAACCTTGACTCAATGTTAATGGAATGGCTTTCCTTTGTCAATAGTGTTTCAAGCAAAACTTAAGATAAACACAGGATTTGATTGATTCATATTCATGTTTCATTTTATCATGAATATGATATATTGTACTCCCTTTTTTAATTTGTTTTTCCATCAGCAATATGTCTCTTTTCAGAGCAAGGTTATAGACAGTTTCCAGAAATCTTTGGGGATTCTGTCCCTTAGCATGAATTTGATTTATGCCAGAGTGAATTGGGGCTCCTCCGTTAATGTAATATATTCAATCTGAAGGCCATCACTTGTGCAACATTTCCCTTTCAGCACAAGGTTGCTGAAAAGAGAAAATACACTGATACCACCACACACAAATGTGCGCAGGCACACACACAAACAAGTGCTCACATGCACGCATGCAGTTTCCTTCAGGATGCAGAAGAGAGTGGCAAAACTTTTGAGCCCAGGGGAGAGGAACTTCCTCTGATGTCAGGAGCGTTTGCCAAGGATGCACCTGTCTCATTGACTCAACCTCACTGAAGGATAGGAAAACTAAATACATAAAGGGGAGGCCACCGGCCATTGTTGTATCTCCACCCATCACTTATTTTTACCTTTACCATTCCCTTCCGGTCCTTCTGGTCAGAAATATTTCATTATCTCTCATTCTGCATTAGGTCATTCTTAAGTATAAAACCCGGTTTTCTCCTGGCCCATCACATAGACTTGTGTTCATATAGAACCATATTCCCTAATCTGCTACATTCTCTTCATGGCAGTTTGTGGAGAATATGAATGTGGATTCTTGATTTCCACCTAATGGACCACAGAAATACCGCTGTAAAAATGATTGTTGTCATGGAATTACTAGTGAATTGTTGATGGTTTGGGGTTTAGTGGGACATTAAAGAGATATTCAACCATAAACAAACAAATAGTACACATTACTACGGATGGTAAATTTACAACCCTAATTCCAACTTCTTTGTTTACAATATCAGGTTACTTTTTATTAGGTGTTACTGCAATGATATCCTCTTTGAAATCCTGTGTTTCAAAGAATTATCTGAGCTGCTTATTCTCAAGCAATGATGGGGCAAAATTCCACACAAGAGTTTTTTCTAGGATTTCCAACATTCCTGGTCTTTTGTCCACATTGTCACAACATGTTTGAAATGTGTCGTTGGCATCTAAGAGAATACATTTACAAAAATGATGTAATCCGTTTATGAAGAAAAACATAAAATATTATATCTTTGTACCGCTTTGGTTGAGAGCACACGAAATATAGTCAATTATTGCATCCTTTTGTTTTACAGAACTCAACTTTTCTAAGAAAATAAAATCATATATATATATATGAATATAGAGCTATATAGTTTTGAAATTTTGTTTATCTATCCATCCATAATTTTTTTCAGAATTAATCACAGAATTCCAAAGTTTCATTTTAAGAACTATCTACATCTATGCTAAATCTGCACCTTGATGTACCTAGAGGCACTGCAACATTTTGAGCTAAATATAAACCATTCATTTTCATCCTCTGGGGACTATTGATATCTAATGGATAAATCACCTGTCATCGGAACATCTCCTTCCACAGTCGTGCAGATGTTAAATAACTCTACCTGTTATTTCAAAACTGGCACTTATTGGATTCATTAAACAGTTGAGAAAAATAGCTGTCCAAATGTTGTATGTGCCTGCTACTAGGTATTCAAATTATTTGTCTACTTGTTGCTCTTTTTTGCTGCTATAGCATTCATTTCCCCATGGAATTATATAAGACTTATCTTGTAGGACAATATGTTCGCTTACGTGATGTATCCCACCACCGACAGGTGCCATTCTAGTGAGATAATCAATATCATTCTGACTTCACCTGTCAGCATATTTGTGAGTATATTTTATAAGTCTATTCACACAATTTCCCCTAATGCTGTTCACATTTCTAAATATCATAAACTTGGAAACCAAATAAGTTATTGCTTGATCTATTCTGAAAGAAGTAGCAACCAGATTAAAGTCCAGAGGTCTAATTTCTTCTTCATTAGAACCATCTAATGAAATCTATTGACAGCAAAGGAACATATGCTTCTAATTATGTGGGTAAAACAACTCTGTCCACAAACAAACCTAGACATTGGACAGGAAGGTCCATTCAGCTGTCACATGTTGCAGTACTTACTGCCCCTTCTCAAATAGTTCAAATCCAGGCACATGACACACTCCGGAGAGGATTTCCACTGATAAATGCAGGTGTCAGCTGATAATAAACAGGAAAAGATCCCTTCACATGACCAGAGATACACTGACACAAAACAACATTCTTCACTGATTATATGTTATCCTAAGTGTGGGTATGAGGAAACAGGATGCATGTTAACACTGAGCTGATTTTGTCACACTTCCCTCTGCAGAGTGCGGGGAGACAACACTGAGCAAGGGAGCTGATACGTCAGACCTAAATGGGAATCTAAATGGGAGGTTTTAGGTACAATCAGCAGAAACCAGTAGGGTGCTAGTAAAAGATTTGTGTCTGGAGCTACCACGAACAAACCTTTTTCTAGCTATGGTAGAGGCAAAGGGCTATGGTATTTTTATTGTATACTGTTATTTATGCCCCTTTAGTCCAGGCTTAAATATCTCCACCACCAAGGGATTCATTATCATGAAGTCAGTAGAAACATTCATGTAGGAAGAATTCTCCTGACTTTGGTGCTCCACTGACATCTAGTACCATCAGATCAACAAACTGTCCTCCTATCCTGTGTAACATGTCAACTACTACACGGGTTCCATAACATTTGATAAAGACACTTGGTGATCCCGTAACTTTTCATCTCGCTGTACCTACAGATTGACGTTAGTCGTTTTAGGTGGAATATCTATTGAATGTATTGCATTACATTTCCGTCCAGACTTTGGTGCTCCCCTGATGATGACTATGAACAGTTGCTTTTTATTAAAATTGATTAGCCCACGCACTGCTTTAGGGGCGGCTGTGTAATCCCACCCTTGCTAGTCTACATGTCAAAGGGTCCTCAAACAAGGCCCTGAACCCCAATTGGCTTCCTGGGTAATTCACAGTGGCTGCCCATTGCTCCTCTAATTTCACAATGTTGTCCTATACGTATATACCATAATAATGCACATGCCAATTCTTGTTTCAGAACTGGGTGTAGAGGCGTGGGTCTGTGTGTGGTGCTTGTGTGACTTTGAGGGAAGGCCTGTCTAAATTGGAAAGGTTGAGCAGGTTCTGGATCCAAACTATGTTTGACACTCTAATCAGGAATTAGACCTTGGTTACGTGCCAATTGACAAGTAATGACCTAATGTTTATCATTCCTTGTAAATTCAGCTTCAGACTTACACATGATTCCTCTCAAGTATCTTAATGCTTAAAGTGTTGTTTGATCACCATCTCTTCAACTCAAGTCAAAGAGATGGCGATCATTAGCTTTTGTAGCTTGTTCAACATCAAAGTTAGCTTGTGGTTGCCTTCAAAGAATGATTGGATGACATGTGTTTAAATGAATGATCACTGAAAATGATATAGTTGAAATGTTAGCAATACATTAGCAGACCAGTACTTATGTACCTGATGGGGAAAACTGGGTGGGTATTTCTAGCACAGCACTCAGCTGGATTAAATCCTAGCTAAAAGACAGTGTCTTCCTTGTGTCTTTAGGTAATTATAAATCTGAGCTGAATAGAATCACTTGTGGAGTTCCCCAAGGCTCAGAAAGCTAAAGCTAAAGAAAGGTTAAAGGTCAGCATTCACCTTCAATTTGTAATGCTAAAAAGCAGACCAAGCCAGAAATCTTGTCGCAATGATGGACTCTCAACTGAGTTTTTAACCCTGTAATGCCAGACCCCAGAAATAATGGACAGAAAATTCTGATTTCTTGAATCTGGAACCTTTATTTGGCCCTTTCACAAAATTTGAAAAAAAAATTACAAAAAATTATTTGCATATAGGTTTTTCCATTTGTATCATAAATGGCACAGTGGGCATTACATGCAGTTCTGGCGATACAGCAAAAACATCAGCCTCTTTAGGCCTCTTTCTTCTTATCTCTTTTATTATGAACTGTGGTAAGCATGAAAACAGCAGTTAAGGCTGTAAAGAACATTGGACTCTTATTTTTTCAAACTGCTACCTCTTCCAGTAACTTTTTCTTGTATTATGAACAGTAGTAGGCATGAAAACCGCAGTTCAGGCTATACAACAAGAACATCGGCCTCTTATTTTTTTCCAACTGCTACCTTTTCCTGTAACTTTCTTTTATTGTGACAAGTGGTAATCGTGAAAACAGCAGTTGATGATAACAAGAACATCAGCCTCTTCATTTTTTTTTAACTGTGACTGTTTTCGGTGACTTTCTTTTATTATGCCATGTGGTAATCTTGGAAACAATTCCTGTCCTTGTTCAGACAGAGATGGACGTTGCATTTTCCACAGCGCACATGGAAAAAGTGTCCTGTGCAGTGCTTGCACCTTTGTCACTTTTCCCAGGATGGGAAGTGGTTGACCATATCCCTCCTCACATCCGGAGTCACACTGGTCGAGCGCCACCTCCTCTGTTGTGGTGGTGTTGGTGATTGAGGTGGATGGGATGCTGGTGAAGAAGAGAGTGGTCTGCCAACCCTAAACTTTTGCTTTTCCTGCGCTTACCAAGGAAAAGCCAACTGATGCCTGAAATCTTCTCAGGGGCATGGTGTTTTTCTCTAGGTGCAGTGCCTTCAGGTCTCTTGGGTACAGGGTCCAAGCATTGATGAGTGCCACTGTGACACTATGCCACCAGATATACAAGTACCATCTTCTGGTTTTGAAGCTGTATTTGTACAGGGCAGAGAGCATATCCAAAAGATCCTCACCCCCCATGAATCTGTTATAGTTTTCCACGATGGATGGTCTGGGAACCATGACATATTTTTTGGTCTTCCGATCCCAGCGTTTCACATGGTCTTGGGGAGTGATGCCAACAAAAGAGGAAACCAGGTTGACGGGTTTGTTGTCACACCACCTTACAATTATCACATTGTTTTGGTTGACTCTGTAATCCATGGACCCTCTTCCCCGTTTCCTCAGGTCTTTTTCATCCGTCATGTGGCAGTTGGGTACCCTGTTCATCCTGATGGTGCCAATGTAGTATATCCCTCTCTGCCAAAGGTGTTCTAACAGTGGGAGTGATGTAAAATAGTTGTCTGCGAATACTCTTCGAAAAATTGATGTCAATTTGAGAACAACATCTCCACTCACACCAACCTCAGACCTTTCCTTGTCTGGATCTGTTGCCCCTTGACAAACATCAAAGTCATACAGGAAACCACTCTGTCCTGCACGTCCCCACATTTTGAATCCCCATTTGTGGGGTTTTGCTGGTATGTAGACTTTCAGATAAGATTTTCCCTTAAATGGAATCATTATCTCATCAACTGCATGATGTTCTTCAGGAGGGATACGAAGGCATTGTTCTTGTAGCTTTTCGAGCCATGGCTTCAGTTTCCACAATTTATCCTTCTTTGCATCTTCAGACACACTGAGGTTGTCTTGAAAGTGCAGCAGCGTCAGCAATTTCTCAAATCGATCACGTGACATCACATCGGCAACTTTGGGGTACTTTGTTTCCATTTCCCAATAGGCTCTTACATTGGGCATCTGAACCAAACCCATGGACATGTACATGCCAAGAACCTGTTCAATTTCTTTGACATTTGTGTTGACTGATTTCCCTTTCTTCTGCACACTGAAAAGGTTTGTTTGATCTGCAACCAGCTGTATCATGTACCGTTTAGGCATGTAAAGTAAGAAATATAGGTTTATCAATTTTCGAGTGCAATTATTTGTTGTAAATATAACATTTCAATCTGTAATTTGTGTAATTGATTGATAAAAACATTTTTATGATACACAATCATCAATATAATGCATATTGCACCAAAAAAAGAAAGATAATGACAATTGAGGGATTTACTACCAAATTCCACTTTTTACCCGTAGTATCAAATTTGAACACAAATTTTATACATAATTTTACTACATACTAAAATGCAAAAAATTATGTAATTATAACTTGCTTCAACAGATTAAGTGTTCATGTTAGTATATTACTAAAGATTTCAAAGAAAATGTCACTGGAAAATCGTAAAAATCGCAATTTTCTTTAGCTTGATCCAGTGAGTTGGGAACTATCTGAAAGTGACCATCTTGGATTGTCACATGTACTGTGTTTGAATTGTTGTAGGGATCAAGGTATCCAATAGGGGGTGCAAGACAAGTATCAGATTGGATACAAGAGGGTTTTGAGTGAAGTTTTTAACCATAAGGGGATGCAATAGGTCTCAGAAATGCTTGTATCAAATTTGATGCATTTGGCATTATAGGGTTAACAGCCAAATTAAGGCCATTTTAAAGACAGCTTACTATCAACTAAAGAATATAGCAAGAATTAGAGGACTGATGACTTAGCAGGATTTGAAAAAACTAGTCCATGCGTTTATCTTCAGCTGACTTGACAACTGTAAAGGCAGTTCAACTGATCTTCCAAAGAAATCGATCAGACAGCAATAGCTGGTTCAGAACGCTGCTACCAGAGTCTTAATTAAGACAAAGAAAGTGGATACTATCAGTCCAGTTCTGAGGTCTTCACAATGTCTTACTGTCTCTCGGAGAATTGATTTCAAAATACTCCTCCTGGTCTGCAAAGCACTAAAATCAAAATAATCGAAAATACATCTCTGAACTTCTGCTGTGTTATGAAACATCCATACCAGAGTCAGAACCAAACATGGAGAAGTAGTGTTCAGTTTTTATGCACCAGATATTTGGAATAAACTCCCAGAAAACTGCAGGACCTCTAAACTCCCACGGCTTTTAAATCGAAGCCTAAAACTTTGTTACTTGCCGCCACATTTTATTACATTTTAAAACTGTTTTTAATTTCTGTCTCTCCTATAGTGAGACTGTTTAGGAGAATAATGAATAATGTCTGAGATCAAAAAGGCTTAGACAGTTGATTTTCTTCTAATCTAGCTTTTATTTATTCATTTTAAATTTTTTAGTCTGTTTTAAAACATGTTTTTTAAATCTTTCTTAATGTTCTTTCTCACTTTGTCGCATTGCTCTTGATTGTTTGCGTAAAAAACTTTGAATTGCGCCGTTGATGAAATGTGCTATATAAATAAAGTTGCCTTGCCTTGCCTCATGAATAATTCAGGTAATGTGCTACTTGAGATGGCTTATCTTCTCTCAACTCCTCCTTGCACACTTTCAACTACTCGATCATTGACCTTACTAATGGGATTGCATAACTAGTATTGTAAGTAAACTTAAAAGGTTTCAGTGTAATTTAAAATCAAGGTGTTATGAAGGTCCAAGGGCACTACTCACCTTCATAGCTTTATTTGTAGATTCAGCTCCTCCAGGGAAGATCTTCTCAATCTTTATCATGGTCTGGACTCTGGACTCTATACTTCCAGAGATACTTATACCTGCACAAACATACAGGGAACACGATCTATATACTACTTTCTATAACCTTTTTCACCTATAACTAAAACACTTAACTCTTTCAAATGCATCTCATGTGGTAGAAAGTGATACACTGACCTCTACTGGTGATGTTGTTGCCATGGGAGAACTTTTTTTCTTTCTTTTTTTTGGAATGTTGAAATAGCTTTAGAATAGTAATTTGGCTGTTTTTGATTCTAATCAAAAACAGCTCTTCACACATTAGGAAAAATCTAAAATGAAGACAGAAAACTCTGGGAAAAAAAGCTTCAAATTCAAATCAAATTGTAAAATATATGTGTTTCTAATCGTGCTCACCCAGTGATGGCTTGAACTTTGGGATGGTCAAAATACTTATTTCATACCCCTCAGGTTGTATAGTTGTTCCTCTTTTCACACCATGAACAGTTTGTAAATGCCCATTTCGCTGCTGATTGCTCCTTCCATCCTTAGATTGTCTCTTGTATCTCTGTGGCTCAAATACACCAGCCATATGAATTTTCCATTTCTGCGAAGGAACACGTACGCTGACCTCTGTGTAGTCCTCATGCCTGCTCATTCTGCCACTTATGCTGTCAGGGACCTGCCTGCCTCCTTGCTTTCCAACGGATGTTCCTCACAGGCGATCTCCCTCGTTCAGAGGTCACACTTCTGTCTGACACTGACAAACAGAGGTCATTACGTTGCGATGCCTCGTTCGCTCTTCTGTTTGGGGAGCAGTGGGGTTGGTTTTAAATGTGGGTGGGGTTTGTGGATTCTCTGGTGATGGAGCAGAAGGTGGGTGAAGGGCTCAACGATTGGGAGTGCACAGTAGTGGAGGTATAGTTGTCAAGTGGAACATCAAGCAGCCGTGAGAAGGTAAAGTTAGATGGTACCCGGCCTGAATGTTGGCCAGATAAATCTAATCTCTCCAGCTCCAACCGCTCCTGCAGGGTGTCCTGGGGGGGCTGGAGTAGTCTGTAGTCTTGTCAAGCATAAAAAAAAGGAATTCAGTTTTTGACACTAAAATGTATGAATTTGTCTTCTTTTTCGATACTTGTGCATGTACATGTGAAGATAACTCAAAGCAGCCTTTCCACATAGCCTCGCTCTGCTTTTAGACTGTGAGACTAAAGATGGAGAAAAGTTTGTATAAAATGTTATAAAATGACTGATGACCAGAGAAATCATTGTCTCATTGTTTGCATTTTTACTTCTACTTCAGAACAACTGACAATGAAAGTTAAACATTTTCACAATGTAATCCAGCATCTTGAAGTAGAGTTATGGGGCAGATGAGGGGCAAACCACAGAGTTGTGGTAACCTGCTACAACATACTCAACACCCCCAGATTTTTGTCACAATTTGTCGTACTTCCCTCTGGAGCACCTTAAGGGTTAAGTTAATTCACCTGACCTGTAGGAAACAATAAGAGCTGTTAAAAGTTGTTGACAAGCCATTCAATGCAGGAGAGTTAAGAAGAGGAACAAGACTAAAAGTGAGAGGATTAAGCCCATTGTGGATCTCATATTCCTCTTGGAAGAGAGAAAGACCAGCAGATACAGCAGGAGTCAAGGGGTGAAGTTTAGAAACACAAAGGGTGAGAGGAAGAAAGAGATACAGCTGCACTACCTAGTATTGGAGTGATGAGGTGACGCCAAGGGGTTCCACTGCAAGGGAAGCGCCGAGCAGGAGAACGCACTTAGAAAGGAAGAAGCTAAGAGGAAGAAGTTAAAATATTTCACTGACTTTGCAAATAATTTCTTTTCATGCAAACAGCAAACTCAGTATTTATGTCTAGTTGAATGAGTAGAAAAACATTCCTCTGCAAACCAGAGCGACTCTTAAGAATATCGTACGCCTCTAGCTCAAAGGGCATGACCATGCTGTCAAACTGACGCAACTCAGTGGTAGGTAGCATCATTCTGCAGCGGATGTGGTCAGAGACAGTTATATTCACTAACATGCATGTTAACTCTTACACAACTTGTGCATATAAAACACTCTCTGCATATGCTCACCTTATTTCTCTGAGAAGTAGCAGTTTCTCTGGAAGGCCAGAGGTTCCAGAGGGTGGGGGCCGCGACAATGAAGGCTCCATCTCCAAAAGTTTGCAGTTTGGTGTGAGGAGTAGAGAACAGATCAATATCAGAGGACCGCAGCTTCGGGGACGGGATGAAGGAGGTCTTTCAGGTACAATGGGGCAATGGCATGGAGGGATTTGCAGGTGAGGAGGGGGAATTTGTACTCAATACGAGATTTGATTGGGAGCCATTGACGTTTGAAGAGGGTTGGGGTTATGTGCTGTTGCTGGGAACCCCAGACAACACTCCTATTGCAGTCGTCAAGGCGGGAGATGATGAAGGCATGGGTGTCATCTCTGTCAGTCAGAGAGTGATGGCCCAGAGATTTTATTTTTTAGGTGGTAGAATGTTTTTTCTTTGCCATGTCCTCTACATGCCACAGGCTTGGGGCAGTGGGTTGTTATCTTTAACTCCAGCATGGGATTCTTTCGGGGAAGTCAAGAGCTGGACGGTACGACCATGCTCCTTATCTAAGGAAATGGATAAGGTGTAAGAGTTTTTTCTTAAGCTAATTACTTTACCAATACTTAAATGCTAATGTTCATTGATTGCCAAACACATTATCAAATGAAACTACAATGACACTCAGTAGTGTGCATATCTCACCAGGGCCAAACTGAACCCTTCCTGTAATTCACTTTTGTCGGCATGGTGAAAAGGTAACTTGGAGCCACTCTTCTCTTTATGGTCTTAAATAGCAGGCTGACAAAAGTTTTGGTACGCTGCAGGTTCGTTTTAGCCTCGGCCAAACCCTTTTACTTCAAATGCCTCTCATTCTTTCGTTTCTCATCTGAGAGTGGAAAGAACATGAGAATAGTATCCAGTCCTTTTGAGTCGGCATAAGTTTATAGTATAGGTAGATACTTGATCCCAACTTTTGCTATTCATGATTTTATTGTTGTGTGCGAGTTAGCCCAAACTTTAAGTTAAAAACCTTTGCTAGAAATGTTGGGGAAGGAAAATAAATGTAATTGTATGGATGTTACTAAACTGTCTTATCAAGAGCAGTTACATATCATCTTTCCTGCGGTTGCAGTATATCTAGTTAAAGAGGTGTTGAACCATAGCAAGGGTAACTCATCTCACCTCTGCATGTCTATGCAGGTTGTTTAAAACATACTTCATAAGCTTCTTTGAGTTTAACTGTGGCCATAACTGGGTGACACACACTTTCTGCAAAGAGTACAGACTGTCCCTTTCTTTTTCTTGTCAGCTCCTCTAATCACTGCAGTAAATCTGCCGCTGTGCAAGGTAACACAGTAACTCTGATGAATTGCAACTATCCTGAGCACACTTCCATCTATTGAGGACTTTACAGCCAATTGCCAGCTCACCTAACAGATGACCAATCAGCCCTGGGCTTTGCTCCAAGTCCCCATCAGGTTCTGGAGGCATGAATAACTAGCGTGTTGAAAAAGAAAGGCCAATAACTCAACAACCCTGCCAAGGATTCAACAGATATTTAACTGCATGCTTGTTCTTATTCATCTCTCTCTGCGGTACAACAAGTGAGAGCAAAGGACAGTGATTCATCATTGATCTGCTGTAACAGTCCGTTTATATTTTGGTATTTTCTTTTCTTTTCAGAAACGAATATTGAAAAACGAGTGGTAATTACATTTTTCGTTGTGACATAAAAGAATCAAAAATGAAAAACAAGGCGTTTTTCATTTTCAAGATCAAATAGAAATTAGGGAAATTCGAAAAATGTTTGATTTTCATTTTCTACTTTGATTATGAAAAAATAATTACAAATTTTGTTCAGCCCAGATATATATATATATATATATATATATATATATATATATATATATATATATATATATATATATATATATATATATATATATATATAAAAAGAGAGAGAGAGAGAGAGATTTTTATTTTTTTTGCAAAGAAATCTAGATCAAAACCATTCCAGGACTTTTTGCTGTTCAAAAGAAAAACTTACTTATAATGAGGTAAACTATGTAGCAGGAATATTGGCTCTATACAGAACCTAAGACACACCATTTTTTAATTAAAAATTAAAAGTTTTTAATTAGTTCAATTATTTGTACATTTATATGCCTGATATGTTATAAAGTTTAGGCATAATAAGCTATAACTTCAACCTAAAATATTCAGTCCAAAAAAAAGGGAATATATACATTTATTTTTATGTATATATGTATTTACAAACATTGATTTGTTGTACATATTGCAATATACCCGTGTATGTATGACAATGGACTAAATAAGTATTAAAATAAAATTGAATCTAGTTAGATGATTCCGATATATACATACACATTTCAGTTTTCTTTCAATCCCTGTATGCTTGCAGGGCTCAACTGATGCAGTGATGTGGCTCTGGGAACATCCTATTGGCTTCCTGGGTCTGCTCAGAGCCATCAGTGCTGCAGTCTTAGGTGAGGTTTTCGCTACTTCCTGTTGCACTGCTGACAAACTCCTTGTTTGACCCCACCCTTCTTCACCAATTTCACCCATCTCCTGAGGTCCTTCGCCTTTCCCTGGTATGACTGTAACCTTCAGCAGTTCTGTGGCACCTACAGTATGACTGGTTTCTCTTGAGACCAGAGAGTCACGGTACACACCATTAGATGAGAACCGGTAGCTTGGAGGAAGGGAGTCAGTCTGTATGGCGATGTCAGCTGTTATAATGGAGTGCCTAGATGGTGGGAGCAGTCCTCTTTGGAGATTGAAACATCTACCATCTCAGAGCCAAAGACAGGAGGGAAAAGAACCTGGGAGAGACCACTGAGAGAGCTGAGGGGGGTACTGGAGGTGAGTGAGGAGGTAGAGGAGTAGGAGTCTGAGCACTGGAAGGATGGTGCAGGGCCTCCATTAGCCACTGTAGAAGACCCGCCATTAAAAGGAGAAAAAAAAGGCCTTAGTAAGTTTTAAATGTCAATGTGCAAACGCAATGCAATATTTAATCAAACACACACACAAGCTATTGAGTGGCACGGTGAATATGAGTTGCACAGAAACCTTCATTTCCTTATTTTACACAGAGTGATTTGTTTTTGATAAAAATCCGTCTGTACTCATGCCTCATTAGTTCTCTAAACTTTTGAGAAATACAACATGAACCACAAGTTCTTCTGTGTCTCTAATGAAACTCTAAAATATCTCGGCGTATTGACCCAGATGTCAGGTCGTGCACTGTTCCAGACTGCTGAGCTGCCGATGAGACTGAATTAATCCCTGGCTGTTTCAGATTGGAATGCTCATATCAAACTAAAAATCAAGGAAAATGAGTCTGGTGAAGGATGACAGGGATTTAGTATAAGCGGGACACATGTGGCCTATGTTCCAGTGGGTTTTATATAAAATGTCGATGCCGAATCCAAAATGTGAATATAGGTCACCAGCTCGGAAATTCCTTTTTCTAATTTACATAATTTAATAAATGTTGGTAATTATTTTATTTTATTCTTGTTTCTTAAAACTTTTGTTCTTCTTGTTTCTTGTAAACTAATATGATGCGATGCACTTATAGTACTTAACATACATTTGTAAAGCCAGCCCATACTCTGCCACCATCTCCTTGTATCTAGGGTTTCTCCCAGCTTCCTGATGAACAGCAACAACACAAGACACAAAATCTCAAATTTAATAAATGTTGAGAATTAACATGTCCCTAAGTAAGGGAAATGTGAGTGTTCATTTTATGCCAATTCATCAGCTAATACTTATGATCCATCCATTTCCTGCACCCACTTTTCCTTTGCAGGGTCAAGTAGGGAAGCAAATCTTGGCTGACAGTGGGTGTGAGGCAGAGTACAGCCTGTCCAGGAGAGAAGATCATAACAGGACCATCACAGAGAGACAAACTATCATTGACTCCTACGGGCAGTTTTTTAGAGTCACCATTTGGCATAAATTGTATGTTTACCACAACCAATGAGAGTTGGCTGAGGTTATGGGATCGATTAGAGTGTGTGTGTTTGTAAGTGCATGTTTGTTTTAAGAAAGTTGTAAGAAAGATAAAAGAAAACATTTTGAACAGATTTCAATGAAATTGTGTGGACACTCAGGCCTTGTGCAGAGGGACAAGTGATTGGATTTGGAGACTCACCTGCAAGAGTGTATGAATGCATTTTTTTTTTTTTACCCCACATATCCTAAAATGCGAACATACCCAACTCGCCAAACGAAACAGAGAGTAGTATGGGTCATGTTTTCGCCATGACAGGATTTTTAAATTTGTCCAATCTCCCGGGATTTGCATCAAGAATAATCTTCATGGACACAGTGAGAATGTTAAATTCCAAAGAGAAAGGCTCCAGGTGTGGCTTTGAGTCCAGAATATTGGTTGGATGATGAGGATACAGCCTCATTGTTGTGACATCTCCATATCACAGATTTCAACCTTAAGCTGGTTCTAGAGGGGAAACAAGAAATCAAGCCATAAGGATTCAACCTTTGGCCATTATTAATAAACAATCCATGCACTATGGTGGCAGATATTTCCATTCAATGTCAGGTTTGTCATGCATGCAAATGCTTTGGAAAGACCGCAATGCCACAAGGATTACCTTATATTATTATTGCTGTAAGGCCCGACAATGTCGTTCATGTAAGATTGAAGGTTTTTTCTCCATAACAAATACAAAACAATCAAATTTAGCCAGACATATACATTTGGGTAAACTATTACTTTGAGCATCCTACATAAGAAAGGAAAATAAAAATAAGTATCTTGTAGCCTATCAAGTCTGTTTTAAGGGATTGTGTCAATAATGCACAGCTGCCGTTCAAAGAAAACACAGTCAAGGTTAAATCTGTTATTTCCACCTTGCATGCCCAGATATAATTAACCTCTCTGACACAAATAGATATATCTGTGATAAAGATCACCTTAAAGACATACAATTCAGGTTTCTACTGATAGAAACTTGACCCCTGACTGCCTTTGAATAATGAACACCATCCCTGGATGTTTCCCACACGGGAAACCTGAGATAGAGTAAAATGAGCGCGTAGGAATGTAAGTGAGCCAAGAGAGCACACATATGCACACTGCTCTGCATAACACACGCTCATACACACAAACAACACTCATTTTTGTAAAAAATCAAAGGTTAAGTAACAACACGTGGAATTCAAGAACTGTAAGACAGCTGTCTCTTCTGTGTGTTCCCCAACTCAGAGGAGCTTGTGTTGTTTTGTCAAGCTATGGCTGTCATTATTGTTTAACAGCATATATTACAATTAGGTTTAAAACTGAAAAGATGGGTAACACTGCTCCACTGCTATGTGATGGACCAAGGGGCGATGTTTCTAAAAGAAGACTTTGACTGCAGATGTTTGGACACTAAAGCAACAATCGTAAACACAGCAATGACATTTCATAAACTTAAAGTCGATCTAGTTAATGACCCGTTTCTTAAATACACATTATGGAAGCAAGAAGCTACAGTAACACCAAAATGTGTTTGTGTCTACGAAAACAATGATTAAATGATCATATTCCTTTCAACTCTATTGGGTGTTCCAACAATCCCTGAGGAAAATATTTCTTTGCTACCAAATACTCCCCTATTCTCACCAGCTTGTCTGCCTGCTGTTTTTATGTGGGACAGATATTTTGCAGTGGTCCTTGAGTGATTCTTATCTTAAATCATGGATTGTAATAGATGTCAAAGTGAACCTAAACAGTGAAGTTGTGTTTCTCCTCCACCACCATCTATGATTGAACTGTGGAACTATGATTTTCCTCATAGTTTAAGGAAGTTGGTATAATCCCTTTGTTTCCTTTGAATCCTGAATCCATTTCCATTGAGCTCATATTTCTCACTGCTTTAGCAGGAGGGGAAAAGTCAGGGGTGTCTGGGGATTTCCCTTGAGAAATTTTTAATTAATTGTATGTCTGTGGAGCAGAATATGCTACGCTGAGTAATGTTAACTAAGAAGTTCCAGATGGGATAGTCAAACTTCTTCCTTTGACACAGTTATCAGCCATTACATGAATGTACTGCCGCAATCTCAAATAGGTTAGTGTCTTGTTGTAACATTAAAAGGTTCTATCTTTTTATAGCTTAAGATTGTTCTGTTATTGCAGTCCATTACCCATTGACAATTAGATGGCAAAATGTCCAGTTTATCAGAAAAACAATCAAAAAACAAATCAAACACTTCAGTAAGTTCAAAAAAACAAATATTACAATTGTTCGTTTTTCTAAATATATCCCTGTATATGTTATCTCATTTAAACAGTTTCATGCATGATAGACAAGATAACATGGAACAAACCTTACCAGGTCATTAAGATAACAACATCAGTAAGGTATCACTTGAAAACGTGTGAAATTATACATTTTCATAACAATATAATCTTCTTTCACTAACTCGATATAATTTGAGTGCTGCAATAACACAAATATACCTTACTATAACGTGAAGAATATCATATTTTAACAAGATGCTTTATACGTACTTGTAGTGTGATGCTGATACAACCACGAAATACTGAATAGAATCAAATAGACCTTATTATTCACACACGTTGAACTTGACCTGTTTTCTATCAATCAGCACCATGGACAGCGACTAGAAACCTGTGCCTATAAATAACACGTGTTAGGGTTTAGTTTATGATAATCTTTCACTCACGCTGTTCAGCAGAATATGAAGAATTCTTGTTGACGTTGTACCTAAAACGTTACAAAACGCCTTCGAAAAACGCATTTTAAGAATTGAATGCAAGCGAACGAAGTTTGCTGTTTGTCCATGCTGGTCGGCCTCTCAGGCTTTATGTGACACGTCCGGAGTATTAGCGCCTCCTCAGTTGGTTTCCAGGTGACAATGATTATTTTAGCAGGTGTAATCCTTTTACATAATCCCCTACAGTTGTGCACTCATTTGCTCTCCACTAGTTATGATTAAGTAAACACAATACTGAACAGCAATCTTTTATCAGGTCAGTTTAAACATATTTTAAATATATTTATGGTTCTCATTTGGCTAAAGCAGGCTGTTTGGAAGAATTCCTGGCTGCCTCTGAATTGCCTTTGGGGGAACACCCCCACCCTGTGGTCAGAGGTGTCACGTCACAGCATTTAAACCCCGGGCCTCTGCTGAGGTAGGTCAGTCAGTAAACTGTACACTATACTATAAAACACTGATAAAATAGAAATTACTACTTCACGTCAATTAAAATCAGTGCACAGACAGTGCATCTTAAATGTTGCCTCACCCACTATATTGTTTTTTGTAAATATATGCTTGCTTTTTGAAAGCAGGTAAGGTAAAGTTGGAACAAAAGACTGGGAAAGCTCAGGTAAAAACCGCCGATTGTATCAGTTTCACAGATTTAGAAATAAGTAATAGTATCATGATGGAGTATAAAAGGCATGAATGGCTCAGTCATTTATGAACACAAATGTGGAGTTTCAAAATTTAGTAAAATCCTGTGGGGTCAAATAATCCAGTTTGAGCTCAACCTTTCTCAATGCAGTTTTGCAATGAATTGGAGGATTGTGCCATCAGCACTCAATAATACTTTATAATCAAAATATCAGAGAATCTGGAGAAATATCTGCAAGTAAGTAACATTAGATACTCAAAATAGGAGGAACCAACAAGGGAGCAAAAACGTAATTCCAGTGCAGAGTGAGTAAAGTCAGTTACACCATTTTATTTTGGCCTTGTCATAAAAACAAGCGTGCTGATGTTTCGGCCTAGTGGGCTTTCCTCAGAGCCCAAAGGGAGACTGTAGATCATACAGTTTATAGTGTAGTACCTTCTGAGGAAAAAGGTACTATGGCTTTGATCGTCTGGTGAGAGTATGTACTTGGGTTCAGTCAGACAACTCACGTTATCATTGTTTATTACAGTGGCAAAATATTTCAATTGGCATCTAGGCTCCGACATCATCATCACTCCCGGCAGATCATTTACAGCAAGACTTTTGGGAAGTGATGAGCAAATATCCTAATCCCCCTGTCGGAGGCTCTAGGTGGATGCTGGGGTGGTGGTGGGGCTTCAACAAGCAGGTAACAAATGCTGATGCAGGGCAGTTCCGGCATAAGCAGAGCAGAGGGAGGAGATGGGAAATTTTGCAGTTTAGATACGCCGCCAAATTTGGAGGGCGTGATTGGTAAATGGTTATGGAGGGTGTGGCATGTCATTTAAGTAAGCAAAGCAGCTCGAGTTGACTGACTGTACTAGCTTGCGGGCGTCGCTCCAAATGTCCATGCGACTTTGACTGGTCTGTTGTCTTTCGTTTCGCCAGTTGTATGCTTTTCCCTCTTTGTAGTCACGGATATCCCCATCATATTTCCATTAATTATACTACTCACTGAGTTCATTTCCAAACATTTCAATTGAAACAAATATGTCTTGATCAGTGTATAAAATGTTCTCACTCCTCCTGTCAGTTGATTCAAATCACTCTGCTGATCCTCAGATGAGAGCAGCGGATTATTTCTTTCGTCTTGTATTTCCTGATCAGTGAAGTAGACTGTAAGTGCCACGAATTCAGTCGGTTGATTCAAATAATCAAGCAATGACAAGTTTAGTCAACTTGCACTGAAATTTTGTTTGTGCTCCCTTTGTGTGTTTACGTGTGTGTTTGTGTGTTTGTATGTGTCTTTGAAAGCCATTTCAACTCTTTGGATGGAATTTATTTTTTTTATAACGTGGATTCAAAAGAAAGGAAAAAAGATCTGTTAAAGTAATCTTTTCTTTCTTATGTAAATCAAGACCAGAAATAGAATAGATGTTTTCATCTCAGATTAATGTTGTTTAATTTTCATGTATTGCCTTACAAATAGGAGAGGCAGATGAAGGTTCAAAATGACTTGGCCTTGGTTGGGATTGTCCTTTTGGCGGGAGCTGCACTCCATAGTAGCGGATGACTAGCAAGAGCATGGAGGAGACGCAACTTCCCAGTATATTGTTGTGTTTCAACCAGAAATATATTATCAAAATATGAGAAACCAAAAAGGAAAAAATCTTAAATACCCTCTTTGTACTGTAACCATTTGCAATTAACTTTCAAAAACATTTGCAAATCAAGGTGTTTTGTTTCAATTACATTTGACATAATCTACCTTTTTGGACTTTTAATTTTTTTGGAATTGGTGTTGTTGTAGAATCCTTTTCCCCATTAGTGGCTGATAAGAGTACTATCTTTGCTCATTAAAAGTGGTCAAAATTAAGCCCACAATAAGGAATTGTAAAACTTGTTTAAGTTGAACATGATTATCATAATTCTGGACAATTTTACCAATGGTACGAATGTGCAACAGTAAGACTAGAGGGGATGAACAAAAAAAAGTAATGAATTGGGCAGCCTAAAAAGATTTAAATTCAAACGAACAAAATAAAGATGAAAAAAAAATTTTTTGAAAAAAAACAGACTAAGAAGAATGCTGTCCCTTTTTTTTTTTTACTATATGTAGTTCACATTGAATTTAGAGTTTCAATTGTGTGTACCCTTCATTGTTATGTTTGTATCACATTTTCTTTAAACCCTCACATTTAGTTGGAATAAGATATTTTAATTGTTTACAATATAAAGGTTTCGAATTATGGAGAACATTAATAACCACTATATTACAATATATTAGTAATTTAATATTCATTATTTATGCTGGGTTTATCATTGATCTTGGACAATAATTGGTAATGATGGATAATAAAATAATATATTTATTTTGGAACAATTACTTGTGCTTCGTTCCCAGAGTTGGAGGAATAGAATGGAGTCATGGGGGGAAAGATTGAGTCACGGAGGGAGACATTGACATGCAGGGAACAGCCAGAGGAAAGGTTTTCAGTTTTGGGTAACCACAGTGACAGTGTGCTGAAAATAATGTTTGCGATTGTGTTCAAATTTCGATCCATGTGCCCCTTTCTGAGTCTGAGCAGCTGCCCCTTTTAATGTTTTTGCACGGCCTTGCCCACCAACGGAATCCAGGAAATGACATTTACTGATGAAATTACAATGCATTCTTTCATGAGACGTTGGAGGGGATACGCCATCTTCGGTTGACTCTTGTTTTAACCAATCATATAGTTCAAACTTTTCATGCCTTTGCGCTTCGTTCCCCAACTCAAACACCGCCCACTCCACGGTGCTGCATTCAGAGACCTCGTGCAGGCGAAGCTCTGATTCCAGGCAATCAACTTCTATTAGACAGATTTGATCGTATTATTCCCCAAATTGGATGAGAAAGATACAACACATATTAAATATTTCTGTTTAGATGGGAAATAATAATATTAAATAGAAATAATCAATTGAAGAGAAGAAATTAAACTGAGGGCATCAACTTTAACTTAACTTCAACAGATAAGATGTCATTATAAACTCCGATTTCGCTTATATTTCGTCAGGATTACACTGCAATCCAAATGTTATATCAATCGGTTATGCAATGTGTATGTTTCATATTTAACTCCCCATCTTTTGCGGTAAAGTTCTGATTTACGACACTCTCTAAGTCACGATAAGGCAGCACAGGTCCTACTGCTGGTGCCGGGGAATAGTAGAGGTCATATATTTTCGAAAATTAAAGGACGCTGACCAGGTATCTCCACACTGACTGAGCTAACATCTGTGATGTATTTAGATAAAATACGACTTTGTTGACGTTTATTTTGGCTCAATACATGTCCTTGTATCGTTAATTTAAGAACTAACTTGTTAGTCAAAGCGTAAAACTACCTGACTAGCTCGCAGGTTGATGTTAGTTCACTTAAGACAGCGCTGAAGAGGTTTGTTTTGATTATTCTAACAGGCTCTTTATGTACTATCTCACTTAACTTTGCTGATGAGGCTATGAATTCGATTTTACTGCCGAATCTTAGTTCTATATACCAGTTTTAGTTTTGTTATCATCTACTGCGCTAGCTTGTTAGTTAAATCGTTTGCTAGCTAGCTTTCCTTTGCTAGTCGTGACTTCTCCTAAATCATCTGTCACTGCATATGTCACACACTCTGTAAGATTGGCTACACACAATATGACGCATCTGCTTGTCTCGTGAATTAAAGGAAACGTTTTGATCTCCACGTTAAAGTATTTTGTAAGGAGAACGACAGCAATCGGGTCTTCTTTTTGATCTTTAAACCTCCCCTTAGTAGCCGTTCATCCGTCTCTGGGCAGCCTGCAGGTGTCTTCTCCACTCAATGGTCTAACGGATTACCATAGGTTTGGCCTTGTGAAAAGTAGATCCCCATAAAGTCAGGCAGAAAATGGACATTTCATCTAGCTGATGTGTTGGAAGTTGGAAAAATAGTCAACCGTACAGATCTTAGCGATTTTGACGAGAGCCACATTTTCATGGCCATAACTGATGGTTATTGTTGGGGAAGTAAATAACTACCTTTGCCCCACTTCTTTTTGACGTCTCTCCTCGTGTTATGTCTGGCGAATGAAGGGCGCAGTGTTCCGTCGGAAGGACAAGATAGCCTGACCTGGTAGTTTGGCTTGCATTGTAGGCATATAATGATTATTCTGGAGCTGAATCGGAATCAGCTTTTTGGCCAAGAATATACATTCAAGGAATTTGACTCCGGTTAACGGGGCTCTCACAGTACGAACATAAACATAAAATAATTATAAAATAGTCAGTGTGAATAATCTATATATACAAATGGACATGTTCTTATGTACAGGCCATATACAATTAGATATATATGTATTCATCTATATATATAAATATATATGTGTTGACAGACAATGGCAAGATTCCGGGATGAAACTCGCACATGAGCGTGCCGGGATATTATCTGTTATAACAGATATGTCTGTAATACACCCATATATTTACATGAGACAAGTGGAACACATCGAGTTATTTCCTTTTCTTCAAATGATCAAAAGAAAAGTGTTTTTTTTAATCAGTCATGTTTGTTAGAACTGGTTTACAATGGTTGGCACCTGCCAAAAGTGCTCTTAAAAAGAACAGTTGGTGTCTGGTCCACCAATCATGAGGAGTGAGCTTGATACTCACTCCTCATGAGCAAAGGTTAGCCTGAGTTGTTTGATTGTGACTGTTTGAATATGCTGAAAACCACCCCACCACCTTCGTTACAAGCACAAATGAAGGTGGCCGGCTGGTTTATTTTGTACTCACAGCTGGAACAAGAGCATTCAGACAGCTTCAGGCCTTAAACAGTTTGAATTTGACTACAAAGAATAATACCATTGTCAGTCTTCACCTGGGCCTTTTAAAGTAAAAACTGTTTGAGAGGTATAACATACTCATGGAAAGTAAACATGGTTAACTGGTTTTTTGGTTTGTTCTCAGAGATAATTATGAAAATTTGTTATGGCTTGTGTACTGTTCAGTTATGGGGATTTGGCCTCATCTCAGTGCAGTTCCATACAACAGTAGGTGTGTATATTGCTCAAAGCTTATTATAGAAGAAGCTCTGAAATCTGAATTTAAATACTGGCACATTAATTATCAAGTCTTTTTGAACGAGGCCCAGTCAGACCCCCTAAATCAACCATACTGGACAGGACATACATATATGTTGGTCTGAAATATAATAATTTGTTTTAATAAAATACTCTTGAAATAACTCATGAACACATACTAGAGTTGGCTCAACCTTTTACCACCCTTTCACTTTGATTTTCAATTTGATTCAGCTTGTTTCGCTTTGCTTGTGGAGGGGAATGCCATGTTCTGAAGTATTCTTAGTTTCTTAACACTTTTTTACAGATTAACATGTGTTTTGCAGTCGCGTTATTCAAATTTAATTTCCCATTACTCTATCTCATTACTCATTGCCTAATCTATTTCAACTTTTCTTGTAATTCAGTCGTGTAAAAATGGACAACATTTTATGTTTGTTGTTGTTTTCCTTTTGTGCCATGCAGAAAAAAGGTTGTACCATGATCTGTTTGACTTAATTTGCCTTTTAGACATTGTATATCATTCAGTGTGACCATTGTGATTTTGATGCTGCAACCATATCTTGTGCAGTTCTAATTAACATATTTATAGTTTCAATATAGTGTCTGATTAATTAACATGTCTGCTATTAATCAGAAAAATACAGGATGTCTGGGGAGTTGTCCCTCAGCATAAATATCAAGGAGCCAAGATGGGATCAAGGAACATTCATGGGGCGTGCCAGGCACTTCTTCATGATCACAGATCCCAGGAATGTCCTACTGTCCAAGGAGACTCTCGAGGAAGCCCGAGTGGTCGTGGAAAGCTACAGGTAGGGAGGTTAAGATGCTAGAGAAGGACTATAAATTATGTTGTGGTGCAGTGAGGTACAAACACAAATTAGAATTGATGTGATATGTCTAAGTATTTAGTCAGATTTTAATTATGGTTGAGGGACAATGAAAATCAATTTAGCAGCTTTTAACATGGGCATTCTAAAAAGGGGAAAATCATATGTACAGAAGCAATTTCTATAAGCTTCCATCTTAGCTTGATTAAGTCCTATATGATAGAGAAGGTATGTGGAGAATTAATTTGTTGTTTTGTGCTGATAAGGGGTATCCGGTGCAACAAATAAATGACATATGTTATTGTTACTACAGCTTCATTAAATTATCCCAACTCTTTGAACATTTCAGAGCTGGAAATGTGAAACCTGGGTTGACAGAGGACGATTTGTGGAAGGCCAAGTACATCTATGACTCCGCTTTCCACCCAGACACAGGCGAGAAGATGTTTGTGATTGGTCGGATGTCTGCTCAGGTGCCAATGAACATGACCATCACTGGCTGTATGCTCACCTTCTACAGGTAAAAAATGATTAATTATCCTCTTATCGCCAAACTGAAAATGTGTTGCTCTAAACGAAAGAGAAAGTTATCAATTGACTGATTAAATGACTTAATTCTTTTATATCTTTACCCTTCATATATGATTTTAAATGTAATTTAAATACAGCACAGTGCGAACATACATTTTAATCCCTGCACAGTATGAAAATCCTCTTATAGAATAGAAAAGCACTCTCACTGCAGGACAATAAGCTCGGGGATTGTTCAATGCGGAAACATGAAAATAGATTCCAATTCCAATTTTGAAAGTATAATGTTATTGTAGATGTTTATTACATTGTGTGTTTTATATCCAACATTTGTTTGAATAAATGATTTTAGTCTCACATTGAAGCAATAATCCAAATGCCTTATTGAAGAGGTATTCGGAGAGTTTATGAATAAGTAAAGTATCAATACATTTCATAGTTACCATTTACATCATTAGAGTAGATCATATCAATGTTTCTCGAATTGTGGTACTTGTTAATCTATGGGAACTTTGTGGTACTGCAGGGTGTGTATGAATATTTGTTTGGAAAATACCAGTCATGCATTCATTCATCATCCATAACAGCTTATCCTGTTCAAGTTAAATAAATAAAAAATGCAAATATAAGTCCAGTAAACCAAATATAATGATAATAAAATGTTCTATTCTCTTTTAAATACAATTAAGTATCATACACTACAAAGAAATGGACTGTACTTATATAGTGCCTTTTTAGTCTGCTCGTCCATTCAGAGCGATTTACAATGCGAGCCATTATATCTCACGTTCACCCATAATATAAACATTCATACAGTGATGATAGAAGCTGCCATGCAAGGCGCCATCTTCTCATCAGGAGCGGTAAACAATCACACCATCATTCACACACCAATGGAACAGCCGTTGGGATAAACTTGGGGTTCAATATCTTGCTCAAGTACCCTTCGACATGTGGACTGCAGGCCAGGTATCAAACCACCACCCTTCATATAAGTGGACAACCGCTCTACCAACTGATCCACCATCGCCCCAACAACAAACGTGATCATGTTGATAGTTATCAGTTGGAAGATTGGAAAAAATTTCTGGTGAAATGTAGCAGAGATACAAGTGAAAATGTGGGCAGAGATGCAAGAAAAGAAAATGGATAACAAAATTCCATCAGATTCTCTGTGCAACACCTTATTTTTGGTTCAGAATGGAGAAACCACCGGACAACACCTCTGTCAGGTTCAAAGCATTTATTTTCTTCAGTTGGGCAAATAACAGTCTGGTTGGTGATGGTAGCCATCAGTTTCAGGCAAGGCTGGCAAGAAGTTCAAACGGAGCATCAAGTTAAGATTGACAACTTTTGACTGGCTTGAGACTGGATCACGGACCTCAAAGGTCTTTGTCAAGGGGTTCATTTTGAACACGGTATAAACCACATCTCCCGATCCGTCGGCCAACTTCTTGCATCCTCTCTCTCCCTTGTTCGTCAAGAGAGCTCTGTCCCCAGGTTCAATCTCCACTCCTTTGACTCTCCTATTGTAGATGTCGGCATGTTGCTTTACATGATGGAAGGAGACTTCGCTGTCATCTCTCAGAGCAGATTTGAACAAAACGTCAGCAGGTAGGCAGGGAACACGACCAAACATAAGTTGGAATGGCGGGAATCCAGTGATCTCATGAGCTGTGTTATTGTACATGCTAGTCAAGGTGCGTAACATCTGAGGATACAACTGTTTTGCTCGAGGCGGGAGGGTTATGATCATGTTTCCCAAAGTGCAATTGAAGCGCTCTGCTGACCCATTCCCCATCGGGTGATGGGCTGGGGTGTTTGATTTCTTAATACCAGAGACTTGAAGTAGGGCTGCTATCAACTCACTTTCAAAGTTGGCGCTTTGATCGTGTGTATTGTTTAAGGGAAGCCGTAGTAGTGGAAGTTGTCCCATAAATTGCGCGCTACCTGCGCTACCTGCCAGACCTGCAGTCTGGTCAGGGCAGTGGAAGGCGGGAGACAGCCTGGTGGTGTGTCGGTCATGACCAAGTCATCAACAGGACTTTTCTCGGAATCCTCTGCCGTCCAAAAGTTAATACAGACCAATTCCGATGGAGCGGTCGTCATGATGCTCTCAAGTAGTGCCCATCACACACCTGGCAAAATGTCATCCACACCCACAGATAGCATCCTCCTTCAGCGATGTAGGGACAACAACAGGGCGACAAGCCCATTCATCACCAGACACAACCTGGTGTTGTACATCGCCTATTCCTTCACAAGATGCATCTCTAGAAAGGATGAATGGCTTGGAGAAGTCAGGATGGGCTGGCATGACATTGTTGAGCAGGGCGTGCTGCAAATTCTTTAGGGTGTGGTCATATTCCAGAGCCCATTCTGCAGCTGTCAGTTTTATGTAGGTGTTTGTATGCCCTTGATTCTTTCTTTTTTTTCCTCTTGCCACTTCTAGACCTTGATGTCAACTGAATTAGAGGCTTTGCCACTGTAGAGCAGTTCAGAATGAAGTGTTGTACCACATGACCAGACCAAGTTAAGATTTCATTTTTTTAGGACATGGTGTCTGACCATCTGTTGACATTAAGTCTGACCTGGACACCTTGGTAATTGCCTCAACTTTAACTGCATCAGTTGACACCCCGCTACTGTCAATGACATGGCCCAAAACATGGACAGAAAGGCACATAAAGAAGGTTGCACTTTGTGAACCTGTAGCCGCAAACTACATAAAATAAAAACATCAACATCAAAACGATATAAATGTAACATAGAGACATACTGTCAGTCACACAATGTGACAAAAATGTTCCTATAATGTTATATACATCTGGATGACTACAAAGCTAATTTTACTACTCATTATTCAGGAAAAAGCACAGAGCTCGTTTCGGTACATACCGTAGTGGAGAGCATCAGTAAGCAAAGGGACGAGCTGATTATCTCTGGACACCATGACTACCTAGACCCACCACACGAGGATGCCCCAACAGTGTAAATAGACCAAGCTTTGCATATATAACTGATTTGATTTAAACCCAACCCAAATCTCCAAAGGAAATAAACAAAATAAACATGAGAAAAACCTGTTAGCAAAATAAAAGTAATTTTTGAGAACTTCATTAATTAATAATAACCCTTTTACATCAGTTCAGTTCTGACTACATTTTAATTCTAATTGCATGATGACAAAATATAGTTTTTCCTTTTATAAAATAATTTTTGCGCTGATGAGGTAGTTTTAAAATAATTGAAAGCGAGTGCATAATGGAATAAATATGTTGAGCTTTTAGAAACTTGAATCAAATTCAAATTGCTGTGTTTGAAAAAAAACGTCACCGCCTGGTAGTATCACAGTATGAAAAGCTCTACTGAACGCTATTCTAGTTAGTCTGAAAAAAGCACGAGGGTCAAAATGTCATTTGATAGAAAAATGCATATCGAGCCAGAGTATGTAAACAGTTTCTACATTATCACCAAACTCTCTTCTTGCTGTGGCATGTATTGAAGTTGGTTGTACATCCTTTGAAAACTCACCTCCTGAAAGCAAATTATTATTTTTTCCCTCGTTTCTACAGGACTACTCCTGCAGTGGTGTTTTGGCAGTGGGTTAACCAGTCCTTCAACGCTGTTGTCAACTACACCAACCGCAGTGGGGATGCCCCTATTTCTCTGAAGTAGGGAGGATTTCTTACAGCACTTCCACACTAGATCATTCATACCTCTAATCTAATTTCTGTAAGGAGGCTTTGCGATCTCCTGTCATCTTCCCTTTCCACACAGCAGTATGTCTTTACACTATTAAGCATGACCTGGCCAATGTCTCCATGGATTCACATTAACATAGGCCATATGCTCCTGGTTGATGGAGAGTCATCATTTGTACTTTTAAATACTCCTTTTATTGTCCAGCAAAATGTACCTGTCAAATGGCAGAGAAATAATCTAATGCATGTATTAAGTTGGGCTTAGGAACATGCAAGTTCATATTCATAAATGAATAATGGCATGGAGGATGAATGTTATTTTGTCTTCCTCTGCTGTATTAATTGGAGAGAATGTTCTTGTTTTCCACATTCAACGTGCATAGCATGAATTAGCACTCTTACCGAGGCACCGGGAAAACAGAAGTAGGTGACTTGTGTGGTGATATGCTTCTGTTTCTTTGTAGTCAGCTTGGTGCGGCCTACATCAGTGCTACAACTGGAGCTGTCGTCACTGCTCTTGGACTCAAGTCTTTGACTACGGTAATTACTGCTTAAAGAGGATGAATAGATGATATGAAACAAATCATTTGCATATAGATTGCTGATAAGTTGGTATTGAAAGATTTGATGCTGGTTACAAAATGTGTCTCTGATTCTGTTCTTTGTAGCGTCTCCCTCCAATCGTAAGCCGGTTTGTCCCATTTGCTGCTGTTGCGGCTGCTAACTGTATCAACATCCCCTTCATGAGACAGAGGTCAGATCCCCTAAATCAAAAGCCAACAATCACTCATTTTTTTATTCTGGAGCTTCTAGGAACTGTGATGATAGAAATGCTCTACATTATTATAATTTCCCTTCTTGCAGGGAGTTGAATTACGGTATTCCTGTGACGGATGAGAATGGAAACAGGTTCGGAGAGTCTCCAAATGCTGCTAAGCAGGCCATCATGCAGGTGGTGGTGTCCAGGATTGGTATGGCAGTGCCTGCAATGGGTAATGTCAACATTATATTTGCTAGTTTGATAAAGTAGTTATAACCAATATTTGTGTTATAACAATGTAACAAATGACTGATAATAATGCATTTGAGAATCGGCCACTGGTGTTGTTGAACCTACATAGAATCATCACTCAAATTTGCTGCTCCACTGAGATTTAGAAGGTTTTATTTTAAATTTCAGCTCATTGTCCACAACGTAAATTATTTGATACACCTTCACTGTTCTATTAGTGCTATAATCTGGTCCACAGCCTGCTAAACAATATAACACTTGATTTAGCAATTAGATGATGAACACAGGAATATATGTCCCCTAAAAAGGATGAATGATTCCCTCAGAAATTTATAGAATCTAAAAACCGAGAGAGACTATTTGACTTAGAGTCACTGAACATTCAGAAACACAATCTTAATTGAGTGATAATTCTTCTCTGTTACTGCTTGATGTGTAAATAAGCATCTGTTAACTGAGAAGTTCATCATATTGATGTCAAATATTATGTGAGTTTCCTATATTTTATTTTGAACGTCAGACTACAATTTTGATCGAATACACAAAAATACAAGGACTCTACCTTCGCACACGTGCACAAGCTCACATGATATGATTCACAGTAACGACCACAAAACAATAGCTATTGTGCTTCCAGCTGTTAGCAATGATTATATTAAAATCATCATAGTGGGAGAAGTGAATGTCCATGGGGGAACTTTCATAATTACTTTTCTAAGAATCTTTCAGTTCTGTACACACTTAGTGGATGTGAGGTGATCAGACTTAGCAGGGACAGGTAGGAGGATCCCTTTAGGGGCTCCAAGCCGATTTAATAATAATTAGCTAAGAGACCGAATTGTCCAAGAGACGCATACCATGTCAGCTGACCTGATGATACCAGAATCCATTTGATGTCCTGTATACAACTTTGTTATTTTAAGGCTAAATAAATACCTCATTATGGCACAAGAGATTAAAGAAAATGTCTCTGCCTTCAACATTTTTGTTAAAGCTTTGCTTTTTACTGACGAAACCACCTCAACAAACCTGTTCTTACTGTCCACAGCTATTCCCCCTGTTATAATGGAAGCTCTGGAGAAGAGAGCTTTCATGAAGGTAAGCACGCTACATGCATGACTGTTGGTGTTGTCTGTGAGTGTATTAACTGGGTCTGCTGGTTTTTTGTGATGCGTAGAGGATTCCTGTCATATTCCGAATATTTCATACTTCCATTGTAAATCTTCATGCAGGGAAACCTGTCAAAACCTCGTATTTTTGCATTATCTGATTTTGTCTCCTCATAGCGATTCCCAATTCTAAACGCTCCGGTCCAAGTTGGCCTTGTTGGTCTGTGGTAAGTAAAGACCTAATCATATATGGAATTACTTTTATTTAAATTCAATAGTAAGTCTCTGAAGGGTTGATTGTCTAAAAATGCCCCCCTCAGTCTTCTCCATATCTTCCTTTCAGCCTTGTGTTTGCGACTCCTCTATGCTGCGCCCTCTTCCCGCAGAAAAGGTACAAACAACCACTTTACTCTACTTTGGAAGGGAGAATTAGCTTGTAAGTGAATCGTTATCCAACATGTAGCATTTTTTGAATCGCATTCAACCCTCTCTTTCTAGTTCAATGAGTGTGAATAAGCTGGAACCAGATCTGCAGGAGAGTATACGACAGGCCAGTCCCAATACCCACACCGTATACTTCAACAAGGGCCTGTAGGACCAGCTGATGCTTCTCCATTTACACAACATACAAACACTCACTCATAGATACACATCCCTTGTTCTGTTGGCAGGGACAAAAGTGGGAGGGAAGGGAACAATTTGTTTTTAGTTATTATGCATCATGCTATTTTTTTTTGTTTTTGAATGCATGAATGTGCGATGTAAGAGCTTAAGATTTAGTGAAGGGAGAAGACAAAACACTTTGAGAAAGTAGACAGCAGACTTTTTTTTTTGTTTCGCCTTATATCTTCAATTTGTTAACGTTGCTCTAGTGCAGCACCTAGATATTATTACAGGGTGATATTTTAATGCTTACAGAAAAGCAGTTTTTGTTAGTTTGGTATTTTTGAAGATACTTCACGTTGGCTTTGCAGGGACATTTTTTTGTGTGTTTTTCTGTCTTCCTTCAGTTAAACCTATGAGGTAGGACTTCATGAAGCTTTTGTTTAATTTAGCAGTGTGCAATGTTGCATTCAGATTTATTCAAGTTTGAAGTCCTCCTGTGAATGCCTTTGTGTCTGAATGTGATATAAACTTTCTTGTCTTGACACCCCCCAAAAAAAAAAAAAAACGACAAATACCCCCCAAAAATGGTCGGGCTTGGGCAGCCTGCCCTGTGTAGTCATTATCTGTAGTAACATATTCAATTATTTCAGTTTGAAGAATACACAGAATCAGCCATAACATTAAACCCACCTGCCTCATTGTGTAGGCCCCCTTTTTCTGCTTCCAGAAAACCTCTACAATACACCGTGTGTACTGACACACATGTTATGGCTGATATGTATTGCATTTACATATTGCTAAAATGAAATGCTGTAATCTGAATTGAAATTCCATTGCTGTTCATGTGCTTTAACACAGTGACAACATATATTTGCTCTTTTTAGTGGTTTCAATGTGCAAGCCTTGAATTGATAGATTGGATGGGTGGGCTAAGGGATGTCAAAAGCATCCATTTGCAGTTTTTTTGAAATTGGAGACACAGGGGTTTTGTGAGCACCAGCAAGTAAGCCCTTGTGTGCATTGCACATTGGCTGATCACATCCTATTATACCAAATGAAAGTCACCAATGTAGAATGATGAAGATGCTTCTTTGTTTTCTGTGAGGACTTTGGGTAACTATTTAGACAGTATTTGTGTATCAAAAGTAGAAGCTTCTCTTTAAAAAAAAACAGATGAACAGATTAATTTGATCCCAAGCTGCCCAAATACATGACTTGGATAACAAAACACAATTATTCAACAGTGTAATCTGACTTGGTTGTGATATGATATGTATTTATTGTATTATTAAATACATATATATATATAAACATATACACGCACACATACATATATATGCACATATATATGTATATATTTATATATATATACATATATATGTATATCTATATATATATGCACATACCGAAGAACAATGTCTGCTGCTCTTGTTGGTGTACAGAGGTATGTCATAAACCAGAGAGCTCCTCAGAATTTTTCACTGGAAGCGTTGCGATATTTATCAAGCCTTTGACTAAAATGTCTTCCGCTAGTACAACTTGGTAAACAGTTGACAGATTACCAGTTATGACTCAATCTTTGCAAGTTTATGTGGAATCATTCTTTGGTCAAGTTGTGCGATCATTGATTTGAATAGTGGGGACTTAAGGGACTGTAGCAGCCGCACATAAATGCTGCGTTGGTCTGAACTCGCGAACGACTCCATTCTGAAAGACAGATTCCTGGTATCACTCCTTCAGTATGAAAGGTATGGTCATTTAATTTTCAAAACCAACTCCTCTTTCCACTATATACAGTCATTCATATTTTTGTGTAACTGTTCTACCCCCTTTCCAGTCATCATGGCTGGTGGTAGTTACTGTTTGTTGTGTGTTGGTTGCTTTCCAGCTGAGGTTGAAACTGCACTATATAACCTTTGCTGTGCTGCTGTAGGGAGCTAGATGGCTTTTGTGTTGCTATATAAAATGAACCTTTTAAGAGTACATTTATGATTGCATTGTGTATCATGTTGACTAAAGTGGAACTAACTATGGTTACTGCTAGTTCTGTGAGTCATTCATTTTCTTGAATCCTGCGCTGTGCATCACCATGTGGATCAAGGCTTGCTTTTTTCCCCTCTGTTGTTCTTTTTCTCTTTGAATTATGGAACAGAAGTTTCTAGAACAAAACCTGAGGATGTCGTCAGCATTTAGTAAACACAAAGTCTCATCTTGTGACTTTAGTAAACCATCATAGCATGCTACCCTCATGGATCTAGCCAAAGATGAGTTAAGGTGACATGAGTTGCACAGGATTTATGGGAAGCGTGCAGATGTTTAAACTTTGTTTCACACTTATGGTATGGAGCTTTTACCATGCAAAAACATGTTTGACCATCAAGAACCCACCAAAAGAATTTTCAAAAGTATAATAAGAATAGATTTTATTTATAATGCGCTTTTCACAGTACTCAAAGACACTTTACAAAGTTAAAAACAACATAAATAGAAAACAATTGTTAAAGGTTAGATGATAAATATAGTAAAAAATATATAAGAGACAATATCAAAACATTAATCACAGATTAAAAGCCGTTCTAAAGAGGTGGGTTTTGACTTGTGATTTAAAAAATGGACAGAGTGGAGCAGTCACGGATGTTCTTGGGAAGAGAGTTCCAGGGGAAAAGGGCAGCTATGGAAAGGGCTCTGTCGCCCCAGGTGCCTTGTCCTGAGAGGTGGCTGAGAGGAGATTGGCGGAGGCTGAGGGAAGGAGTGCGATGGTGGAGCATATTGCTGAGGTAGTAGGGGGCCTGGTTGTGAGTGAGAAGGACAAATAATCCTCATTAGCATAGTTATCAGATTAAAGATTTAAATCATAGTTCCCACATAGTACACTTGATGCACTGGTTGAAAAAACTGATGTTGGTTTCGTGAAAAAAGTTTTATACTAGAGACAGTAAATATATCTTAATACACTCCATTCATGTTTTACGTACCTACATGCAGTTCTTTCAGTAATTGAGCACAATGTTTCCATCAAATTTTGTATCCTGTCTAAATGCATTTCTTGGATGTGAAATATGTTACTCAGAGCAATAGAATTAAAGGATGTTGATGTCCAAACTGGTCTCTAATATACTGTTAATAATCCAATATATTAAAGATTTATAATGCTGTCCTTATGCTCCTTTGGATTGGCCAGAAGATGGTTGGAATTGAATTGTACTACCAGTAGAACTTGTCTTATTAAGTGATTGTAGGAACATTGCACAGTACTGACCTGATAAGGCTTGTTAATAAACCCTCATTTAACTGAATTGTGTGGTTTGTTTTGGCCTTTCATCTTAAAAAAAGAAAGAAATCCAGCTTATACTATAAAATATAATATGAGGTACGTGTAGCATTCCCGCAGTTAGTCCATGGCTTGGTAGACATTCATTGAGTGAGAGGCAGGATACACGCTGAACTTTAAAAGAACTCATCACAGTGCAAAAGTTCAAAAGTCACCAATTCACCTCTTGATGTTGTTGGACTGCTGGATGAAGAAGAATACCTGAAGAGATCCCACATGGACAGAACATGCAAATTCCAGGCTGGACACCTGGTGGATTTCAACCTACACCCTTCTTGCTGTTAAACAACAGTGTTCCCCACCAAGTCACACATGTCAAACTCATATATATTCACATCTTTGTGTCAAACTCAAAGTCCACCGGCCACATCCGATCTGCTGAACCATTATGTCTAGTCTGCGAAGCAATAACTCATTTCTATAATACCGTGCCAGCTGGTATAGAGCACAAACACCACGGATACTACAAATCCCAGAGTGGCCCGGTGTGTCAATTAAGAGCATCCGCGGCGGCTCTACCAAAGCTCCGTCAGATATCAGCGTAGATCTAATCACTCTAAAGAGCATTCAGCTTATCCTTAGAAGGCATATCCATGCAGCCTGGGAGGGGACGTGGATGAGAGAAAGCAATCATAACGCTTAGTGATGAACGCATTAGTAAGTACAACGCGCGTATTATGAAAATAAAACGCACCTTTTAATTAAGTTGAGTGCACTGAAGTCTTCCAGCAGTTGAACGTGTGACAATGCTGCTGTGTTAGAGATCTGGAGGATGTTCATACAACTTACTGTTTTCTTCGGTGCAGCTGCACCTGGGTGCAGTAACAGATCAGAGGAGTATCAGTCTACTTTTACTTTTTTATTATGACAGAGGGAATAGAGCTAAATCCGCCTACCCATTAACATGGGTTTGTTAAAGTTCCTTTTTATTTATAGTATTCATAAAAAATCTGATAACTTTATGTACAGATTGAAACATACAGTTTTTGGCTGTTGTTGATGCCTCTGAAAAAATGTTTTTCCGTGAAACTTTGTCATAATGCCTCAGATTAAACATGGCCAATTTGAGTACTTTTCGGCCCTCCATGTGGGCAAATTTTTTTTATTTTGGCCCCCTCTGTAATTGCCTTTGACACCATTCCGTGATCATACTTAGTAGAGATTTATAAAGGATTAGTCATTTTAAAGATGAAATATGTTAGAACAAAACCCCATTTTCACCAAAATAAGAATAATGCATTCATAATATACAGATAAGCTAATGGAATAGCTTTTCTTTTATGGAAAATACAAAGGATTTGATGAACAAACTTTTTGATCAAATGGAGAATTTTCAGACTGCTATCTGTGTTATTTCAATACCACCAAAATAATTCAAATTATATATTGTATTGAGCAAAAAATAATAAAAGTAGCACAATATTAGAAAATTGTTACTAAACTAGATGATATTGATTGCCCTCACTGGTGCAGTCAGCTTTTCTTAATATATACCAGGAACTAGTGGGCATGGGTAACCAGCTCACTGGGGCAGTTTCCATCCCTGCTGTTAGCTGCTCTTGTGATAAACCAGGTGAATACTAGACAACACCATTACCTCTGTGTGAACCGATTGTTTTGTAGAAATCTCTTGGGTATTAAACAATTGTGTGAGGGTATTAAAATAAACTGGTAAGTCAGAGATGTGCTACCAAATTTAACTGAAGGGTATCTAGAGTATTTACCAACTCACGTACAATCTTTTCAAGTACTTCACAATAGCCTGAGAAGCTAACCATTTCCCCTGAGTCCTTGAATGTTTGGAACCGATAATACCAACTTCTGCTTTCCAACAGATTATGAGTCTCTCAGTTTAAAGCAACAGCCTTAAGAACTTTTTTAACCCTCAGTCCATCTTGCTACAACTGTGATCTGAATGCAGATGTATGTATCTGATGTCGTTTGAATGTCAATCAAGTCGTAAGTTATAGTATCCCATTGTTTTGGATATATGCTAGAGAGAAGATGAACACTCAGTCAGCTTAAAATCTTTTCATGGACTTGGATTAACACTGAAATGAATAAATGGATATAGGCAGACTGGTGATTTTGTGTTGAGGTCTTTATTCTTTACTACAACAGATGATATTCACAAGTACAGATTCTCCCAGCCTCCTCCGGAAAAACACAGGCAAGCAGTACCTGCCTCCAACTTGGCCACATTGGTTGAACCTGAATGTGTTTGAGCATCAAACCTGCTCCTCTCAAAGTTGAGTTTAGAGTCAGGTCTTCATTATCACACACACACACACCTGACCATGTTGGAGGACTATTTAGTGCTTGATCAGGAGAGGAAAGAATAAAACTGTACCACTGAGGTGTTTGGAATAATCAAGTACAGAAGTTTGACTTATGCTCTTCTCTAAAGGAAAGATTTCCAGTGATCTTACTTGAGGTACCTGAATGACTAGCCAACTCGCTAAATTAATAGAAGCTAAAACCAGTGTTGATCTACTGGTGCCAGGAGTCTTTGGGTCCTGGCACGATCTTTGCTCAAGCCTTTATAATCCCTTCAAATCAAAAGTTTCCAGGCAACTCGATGCTTGGGCCCTAAAGAAGTGGTTAACATGTCACCAGGAGCAAATTAATGTGCAAAATAAAATCAATAATGTGATATAAACATAGTAGTAATATTCTCCTTATTGATGGATGGTGTCCATTTAAAAACATATTTAATTGTAGCCTACATTTGTCTAATTCCCTCTCTTCTGAAAAACCCCCAACTTATTTCACCAGTGAAATTTTCTTGACAGCGTCCAAAATATCTGACGTCTTAACCTTGTTGCCGAACTCTTTTTCACGATGTTCAAAGAGGATCCCCTGTTGAAACAACTCGGAGTCAAAATACAGACATGTTGGTTGAAACTGTTATTGCTGCCAATGTTTACAGACTGAAGTACCTGATTTCCAGCTCCAATCACAAACACTCCTCCCAGGATGAAACCCTCCCCGTGCATGTTTCCCTGGTAACCAGTTGTCCAGGCCCGTATGAAGTTCTGCCACACTCCAAGGCGAATGAACCCCAGTGCCCCCATCTTCCTCTGCAGTGGGCCGTAGAAGCTTTTCTGTAATCAAATATTGACACAGTCACCCTAATCTGGAGCAGCAGTTGCTAAACTATGTTACACTGTTCTCCTTTTCCATTACTTTACTATACAAGTACACACTGCTCATCACAAAACATTTTTTCAAAGGAAACAATTACCTTAAAATTACAAAAATGTAACTTGACAGTGATCCATTAAACAACAATTTGCTACTGAAACAATCTATTAACTTGTTTCTCACTGTAAAGGTGACTATGTTTGCAGTTTAAGCTGGTCAACAGCTCCAGACTGGAATATTGAGTATACAAATCTGGTTTTCATTTAATAAAAGGTAAAATTATTTATGACATTAAATTTTGTATTTTGTCTTTTCATAAACCGTACATACCACCTAAAGCACCTTAAAGTACCCCTAGGGTGCAAGTGCTCCAATTTGGCAAAAATTGAACTAACTAAATGAGAAAAGAAAATGTTGAATTAGCGGTGTTATTAATAAGTTATAAAAATAGTTTTGTAAATCAATAATCCATTAGCCTATTTTTTATTTTAAAAACTTATATCAAAGACTAATATCTAAGAAACCAATAAAAAGTAATTTGTTACAAGAGATCCCCAAATACTAACTCATTATAAGATATTTTGCAATGTCAAGCCTGATAACATGAAAGCCACGGACCAAAACAGATTTTGTTATTTAGGGTATTTCAAACTCAATCCTTGACGGATCAAGTAATTGTTTGAATGTTACGACGTTCTGAAAGTAGAACATTTCAGTCCAAAAATTGTGAATCACAAGAAGTGAAATTTCTTTCACTTCTAACTGTTTTTGAAGATATAAATATTTGCTGGTCTGAGCCCTCATCTTATATTCATATTCTATATTTTTAGATAGTTATAATTATAAAACAAATAAAAAACAAAGTTACAAAATACATTACATTATAAAACAAGGAATTAGGATACCAGCAATGACAGAAAAAGAATCACAAATAGCAAGTACCAAAATAAACCATCTGGGAAATGAGATTACTAAAAAGCTTTCGTGAAAAGACGTGTTATGGTGAGTTTGTGCTGTTTTAATAGAATATAGAACATAAAAATTTAAAATGGAGATTTTCAATCAAACTTTGGACCAACTGATGTGTACAGAGATTTGGAAAAGGTGCTCTTAACCTCTTCATCTACGTAAATGTCCCCAGCGAAGTGCGGTGTGAAGTCCTGGATCTCTGTGCCAATGTTCTCCTTAACCACAGCAACAAGAGGGACCCCTAGCTCTTCCAGCTGGGACTTGAGAGAGGACAGCTCAGAGGCCTCCTAAACAGAGAGAGAGAGACGATAATAATAATAAATAATAATAATACATTTAATTTATAATGCACTTTACATTTGGATCAAATCTCAAAGTGCTACAAAGCAAAAGCAGATAAAAGCATCAATAAAAAAATAAAATAATAACTATATAAAAGCCTGACCAAAAAGCAGCAATGTTAATTAAAGTTATAAGTTCTGCTAAAAAGGAAAGTTTTAAGTCCTTTTTTAAATGTGTCAGTCATCTGTGGAGCCCTGAGATGGTCAGGGAGGGCATTCCACAGACGAGGGGCAACAGAACAGAAGGCCCGATCACCCATGGTGCTGAGCTTATTCCGGGGAAGGAGGAGGCGGTATGAGTGGGTAGAACGGAGGGATCGTGTTGAGGTCAGTGGGGTGAGTAGTTCTTTTAGGTAGGGGGGTGCGTTACCATGGATGCACTGGTGAGTGAGGAGAGAGATGTTATTATCAATCCTGGAGGAGATGGGAAGCCAATGAAGGGAATGAAGAACAGGGGTGATGTGTTCGTGTTTACGAACCCTCATCAGGATCCTTGCAGCACTGTTTTGAACATACTGAAGTCTTTGAAGACTTATCAGGGACACCGATGAAAAGCGCGTAACAGTAATCCAGTTGGGAGGAGACGAACACGTGGACCAGCTTTTCAGCATCACTCAAGGTGAGTGAAAACAGAGTTTGGAAATACTCCTGATATGGTGAAAGAAGATCTTGTAGATGTGTTTGAAAAGTGAGTTGAGGGTCAAATCTTACACCGAGGTTGGTGACTGATGAAGAGAGGGGAATGTCCTGATAAGAGAAGGTAAAACTGGATATGGAGGAAGACTGGGTCTGATGTGGGGTGCCAATTAAAATAGCTTCGGTTTTGGAGTTGTTCAATTGGAGAAAGTTGTTTTTCATCCACACCTTTAACTCCTCCAGACAAGCGCGGAGAGTTGACAGGGGAGATGATGATGACGATGAGGATGGAGAGGCTGCGGAGGAACATCTGTCAGTTTTTATGTAGATTTGCGTGTCATCAGCGTAACAATGGAATGTGAGTCCATATCGACTGATGACATGGCCAAGGGGGAGCATGTATAGTATGAAGAGAATGGGGACTGATCCCTGGGGGACCCCAGGATCAAGGACCAGGATATTCAGGATATCCAGGATATTTGAGGTGGTCCTGGAGGTGGGCAGCAACTACTTTTTCCAGAACTTTGGAGAGGAATGGGATTTTGGAAAACTCCAAACTCCCATTCCAAAGGGGAGCTTGGGACCACCATAAAAAAATCCCTTCAACTGTCAGTTTAGAGTCATGCATAAATCCCCACTCCATTACCTCTCTGCACAAAAATCATCCGGGTCGCCGTACAGCCATGATCACAGCACCGTTGGTCTGCCACAGGCTCTTTGCTTTGATGACCTTGCCATCTGCAGACAAAACAAGGACACACCATTTCTAAAATAGGGCTCCAATCTATCTTTTTATAGAAAAACTTTGAATCTTCGTACTTTTTAACTAAAGAACTCGAAGCCAACATGTAGGACAGAAAAGATGCAGCCTTTGAATTGAGAAATGGCAAATGTCAATGACATGAAAGAAGAAAGAATCCTTTATTAGTCACATAGTCATACAGGAACCTCTGTATGATGAATATGCTCAAGTATAACACAAATCACCTCCATGGCGATCTTATCTGCAATACCAGCAGATTTTTGAAAGCAGCTTTTCTTTCAATGGCACAGACAACGTCATTCTTCATATGGAGCTGTGCTGAAGTAATGTGAACTCTCCTTATGGGCTTAACACCAACTGCTCAGAAAAATTGACTCATTGGTATATAGCCAACAGACAGCACTCAAGAGTTGCAGAGCTCCAACAATACAGCTTAGTCTCCCAGCTAATAACGTAAATACTCCTTAAGCATGAAAACATACATAATGTGGGAATTTTGAAATACATTAGTTTGAAAACATAAAAACTTTGATTCCACCACTTTATTTGGATCCTTTTCAAATTTCCCTATGTAGTATCTACTCTGTTCTTCCCCAACCCATACCCCAAGTTTCATCAAAATCCAACAGGTCAATGATGGGGAAAAGGAGTTTTTTCCCCAATGTTAAGTGAAAAAAAAGGATTATCCACCTCTTTCCAGATCCACTCAAAAATGTTAAAAGGTTTCTCACAGGCACATGCTAAACATTCACATCAAGTAGTATCAAATTCAATAAATTACTTTGGGTTTTATCCTGGCAAAACACAAAAACTGGTGAAAACAAAACCTTCTAGGTGGAGGTATGAAGAAAGCCTGAATACCATCTACGGCAGAGCGCAGGTCAGTTTCTCCAAGGTAGTCCAGCGATGCGCTGGCGGTTTTCGGCAGACACAGATCAGTGTTGGCCAAGAAGATCCCAGCTACTGCTGCTCCAACAGCACCCAGACCCCAGTACCACGTCCCCATCGTGAGCAATTCTTCCTCCAAACCAGAGGACAGTACTGCAGCACAAAAATGCAACGACATAAGAGATTTAAGTCAGTGACAAAAAGATTTTTTTTTTAAACTTTTTTCCTCTTATTTCTGGCCTTTCTATGTTGAAATATTATAACCCGGCTAATATATGTGCAAAATACTTGTTTTGGCGCAAATTTATAAATCACTTTCTTTGGTTGTCTGTTCTTGAACAGTTGAATAGTTAATTATTTTAGCAAATCACTCTGCTTTTGCTCAGTTTAACTCTTGTTTTAGACCCAGCACTAAATCCGCCCCTACATTTATAAAGCGGTGTTTCAAATACTTAAAATATTGATCGTTATAGATTTATTGGTGTCATTTATTGGCAGGCAGGCCAGCGCCAGCCTCAAACCTTTTGATATCGTATATCACGCCTCTCTCCTCTTAAGATTAGCCCTGTGGAGTGAATTTCAGCCTGAACAAACGTTCAGTTGACAGTTTTACAGTCGACAGTTTCTGAAAATGTTTTATTTAAATCGTTACTGAATGTAAGTACTTTATAATTTTTAATGTTTTATGTCAATGATCATTTGGTAATCGTTTGACAGCTAGGTATTATTTTATTTTTGTTTGCGTTTAAATGTGATTTCATTTGTTGGACTGCGTGCAACTCAGAATTGTTGACAATGAGGGTACACAATGGCCGACAGGAGCAAAGGCACTGCAATCATCAATTTGACAACAAACGCACTGCAACCATTACTTTCACAACATTTTGGTTAGCCGTTTCAGTTTCCACCTAACGTCCGGGTCATGCAGTGATGGAACTAAAGATAACCTTTAATCAATCGTGAAAACAACAGATAAAGTTAATATTGACCGAAACATGCACAGTACCCAAAGCCACAGTAAACAAGGTGTATTATACTTACTGAAAATTCTTAACCTGCCATGTTTGTGACATTCTGACCGTGTTGTACACGTTACCATGGCAACAACTGAAGTCAGTATAAGCGTTGGTAGTTAAGAGTTTTCTTCAGCAAGTATATACATCTATATCTATCTCTATATATCTATCTCTATATATCTATATATATATCTTTATATCTATCTTTCTTTTTATCTATCAATGTAAGTACATATAGATATATATATTTACATATCTATATATCTATATCTAAATATAGATATAGATCAGGGCTCCTTGACAGTCTGTAGTCAGTGGTCAGTGGTGATGGTGCCTGATACAGCGATACGTAACATCTCAGAGGTTCTCAGGTGGATTCAGGTTCGGGGAACATGAGGAACAGTCAATAGCATCATTACCTTCATCCTCCAGGAACTCCTTACACACTCTGACCACATGAGGCCGGGCATTGTCCTGGACCAGGAGGAACCCAGTGTCCACTGGACCAGTGTAAGGTCTGATAGTGGATTGAGTGTCATCCTGTTACCCAACAGCAGTCAGGGTACCGTTGATTAGCCCGTGAAGGTCTCTGAGACCATCCAAGGATCTGTCTCCCCAGACCATCACTGACCCACATCAAAACCGGTCCTGTTGGATGATTATACAGCAGCATTACGTTCTCCATCGCATCTCCAGACTCTGTCACACATGCCACATGACCTCAGTTTGAACCTGCTCCCATCTTTGAAGAGATGGGGCACCAATGGAGAACCTGCCAATTCCGCTGTTCTCTGGTGAACACCAATTGAGCTCCACGTTGCTGGGCTGTGACCATAGCTCCCAGTAGAGTACATCGGGCCGTCATGGCACTCTCAAGCAGTCTGTTGCTGACAGTTTTGTCGGAAACATCAGACCAGTAGCCCACTGGAAGTCATTTTGTAGAGATCTGGCAGTGCTCCTCCTGTTCTCCTCACATCGACTAGCAGATACCAGTGTGGTTGCTGGGTTTTTGTCATTCTACGGACCTGTGCAGCTCTCCTCGTGTAACGGCCTGACTAGTGACATCACCTCTATGCTCTTGAGACTGTGCTGGGAGACAGAAGCAAACCGTCTTGCAGCTGCATGCATGTATAAGCCATCCTGGAGGATTTTGGGGGTTGTCATACTTTTGCCTCTCCATAGCAGCTGTTGTCACTTTCATTGCAACAAAACAGCTGAAACTGATTCACAGTCACTTGTGCTTCTTAAGTGAACAGATCCCTTCCCTTCCCTGAAGATTAACTGACTTGGTGTCATACTGCGATGATAAAGTGTTCCCTTAATTTTTTTGAGCAGTAATATATATATATATATATACACATTACACACATATATATATATATACATATATATATACAAACATATATATATACATATATACACATATATATATATATATACATATATACAAATACATATATATACACATATATATATATATATATACATATATATATATATACATATATATACATACATATATATATATATACATACATATATATATATATATACATACATACATATATATATATACATACATACATATATATATATATATATATATATACATATACATATATATATATACATACATATATATATACATACATATATATACACACACATATATATATATACACACATACATATATACACACATACACATACACCTGTTAATATATTAGATTTTAATTTAAACCTAAAATCGTTAAATTTAGGTTTAACGATTAATACTTTGTATTAACTAACTTGTATTGCTAATAGTACGCTTTTGGAACAGAGTAAATGTGGCAGTAAAAATTAATTTCAGCATGAGTTAATTAACTTATGACTAACACTATTAATACCTTTGTGGCCATTTTGCTGGACTGTAAGATTAAGATTGGTGATGTGATAATAACATTACTTGAAACTCGTTAATTTTCGAAACCGAAAGACTATAATATTTTGGTATTTCCTCGAGTGGTAATCTCATGATGCACTTATTGTAGCTTACCGCCGAGGGCTGCTAACTCTGAAGACAGCGTCAGACCAAGAAGTTGATAAATTAGCAGTTAGCCAGATAACGGTTTAGCCTGTCATTATTACGTTCTGGAGTTGAGGTCTGTGCATGTTTACCTCAGTTAATGTTGCAGTTTTGTGATACGAAGAAAAAGAAACTCACCAGTCAATACATCGACGGACAAATCCTTAGATAATACTAGACATACGGCGCATGCGCAAAAACAATCCAGGAAGCAGGGGAACTAATCGATCGTGATAGGCGGAAAATCAGGATTAAACTCTGATTTAAATGTTTGTGTTGTGAATGACAGAATAATAAGACAGACGACCAGGTCAGTAAGCAGACATTTCATCTCCAAGTACGTTTATTGAATTATAATACGACAAACAAAAATAGACTTTATCAGTCCTGTGGTTTCAGCTCCCTCATGTCAGGCCAGAACTGTCTTCTTAAATGTAATGGACTGTGTGTTAGTGTCAGACCTGTTCCCTCAGTAGAGTTTAGAAACTTATCTTCATTAAAACACACAAAAGGCCATCACATAACCAAGCCAGAAATGGGGACAAGAGGGGCAATAATCAGTTAAAGTGGAACAACTGACTGCACACAAAACAAAACATAATGCCCCAAACACCCGCATCTTAAGGGCTATGTTGTTGTGCTGATAAAACTGATTGATTTGGATTAAAGGATACAGAAATATAAATGCAGCTGCATTAACAAATATGCAACTCACAAGTTGAACTCTCTATCTTGTCATGTCCTTCATTTTGCGGGCCGTTCTTAATACCGCCAGCATGTTCACTTTATCACCAAATTCCTTCTCCCGGTGCTCCAGGAGAATACCCTGGAAAAAAACAATAACAACCTCAAAAACGGCATACACTCATGCCAGAAATATCTTCTTCTCTGCGGTACTGCATACCTGATCTTCAGGTCCAATGACAAAGACTCCACCTAGGACAAGTCCTTCACCTCTTAGGTTTCCCCTGAAGCCTCTCCTGTAAGCACGCCAGAGGTTCCTCCACACCCCAATACGCAGCAGCATGGAGAAAAACATCCACCTCTCTTGAGGACCATAGAAATGTCTCTGTTTGGAAAAAATGAAAGAGGCTTATTGAATTTCATAACCCTCCATATTTCATTCAATACCTTAAAGCCAAGCGTGTGGTTGGGTTTTGCAAAGCAGACCTTCTGGTCCACATAGACCTTCCCAGAGAAGAACTTCTTGAAGCTGTGCAGCTCCTGGCCAAGGTTTTCTTTGACCAAGGCAAACAGGGGGACCTCAAGATCCTGCAGCTGGGACTTCAGAGAGGACAGCTCAGCAGCCTCCTAGAGACAAATTAGTTAGTTGGAGACAGCACAACGTTCATTACTAACACAGGTATATTTACATCATGATATACCTCTCTGCACAATAATCATCCAGGTCGTCGTACAACTATGACTACAGCTCCAGTCTTTTCCCACAGGGTTTTTGCTTTTTGTCTCTCGTGGACTGAAAAACAAGGAGAGAAACATTACTGAATCTAAATTCAGTTTCCTCCTGAATCCATCAGGAGGGATGGATTCAGATTAAGCCTATCAAATATTGATGAGGGTGATATAGGAATGGGTTCTATCTGCCCCTCTGTCACATTTTGTTTGTAAAGCGTAACTCAACATCTTTCATGAAACTTTCCATACACGTTTATTGTTTTTACTTACAAGTTAAGTTGAATTCGGCTTTGTCTGGTTCTTTGTTTAATTTCCAGAGGAGTTCTCAAATACAAATCAACATGGCACCTTTTCATGTTGAGAAACTTTCCTCATTTTAAACATTTAAGTTTCCATGGTTACAATTTGAACTGTAAGTTGCTCTGTGAGATGAGGGTTTCAGGGGCATAACTCAAATTTTAATATTATGTAAACACACTTCTTGAGTCGTGTAGAAGTGCCTTTAGATTTTGACAATTATAAGCCTTTAATTTATCTATTTATATCCATGAAAAGTCACTTAAAAACTTAAGTGAAGGGAACTTAAAAACTATATTATGGATCCTTTCCAAATTTTAGATTCACATAGAACAACTGGTGTGTTTTGGAAAAGCTTGCTTGTAAATTTCTGACACTAGGGGGAACTTTATCTCTTGGATCTTTTGGATAAAACGTCAGATGTAATTTGAAGAGTTCAATCAGGGAATTGCTTGCAGGTGATTGGGAACATTTAGTGGATATACCCATGCACAGCATTGACCGAGTTACTGTTATGAAAATAAGGTATTTTGTTTATTGTTGGATTTTAGCTAACTAGTAATCGCTCTGTTGCCACTACTCATCAGTAAGCCATCTATCTGTTTGTCAGTCTATCTGTCTAAAAGTGGCTTGTTCCTGACTTACCACCTCCTGTACTTTTTAGTTCTGTGTCCTCCAGCACTTTTAGGTTGGCCCATGTTGGTTTGTTCTGAAACCAGTCTGTGAACGAGCTGATTAGCTCAGCAAGAAACACACTCGCCACCCTCAGGACCATGCTCACAGTAACCATTGTGCTCGACTTCTTCCACAGGCCATCTATTGAGAAAATATACAATAAGATTAACCCTGACCAATGGTTCTGCTTCAGAAATTTTCAATAGGATGTTTTTGTTGAATCATCAAGCAAATAGCAGCATACCAAACATTAACACATACACATGCTTCTCTCGTAGATTAGTCATTGTTCTGTAATCAACATGTTGGTCTTTTAAGAATCTCAAACACACAGATTCAAGATATTTCATATTACTGAGCACAAAGTTTGTCACATGTACCCACTTAACAATAGGTCAGAACTTAATTGGATTAACAACAGGCACAAATTCTATACAATAAGCCATACGAATCCGTGTCTCAAACCCTTTAAATGCTGCTGAAGTTCTTCATACAGCTTTATCATTGATTTTTAACGTACAAAATCCCTAAGTGCTCATTTTAATCTTGTTTTTTGTTGCTAAAGAGAAGTTTAAATCCATTTAATACATCTGATGCTTTACTTACATCTCCTGTAATACATTTACTCAGTTATAACGACAAATTCAAGTCAAATCAAATTCATGTAACACAAGATACTAAAAGTTTATTTTAAAAGTTTATATAAGTTGATTTATTTTCAACAGAGGAAAATAAATGACTATATAAGCCCAATATAATATATATGTAATATTACAGATAAAAAGGTTGACATTTCAAAAATAGTTTCATAAATTTGTACAATATTTTCTATTTAATGTCACCCTTAATTTTACTTTAAAGGAGAAATCACTCTGTGTTAATTAGTTAGGATTAGCAAAAGAAAATACGACTGAGCTTAAACAGTAAAGTTTGTTATGACATATAATATTTCATAACGTCAAATGAGATGCGAAAAGGTGATACTTACCAGAGTAGGCCGTGCTGCTGGTCTGGAGGAATCTGATGTTTTCACCAAGACCTTTAAGCCTTCTCAGATCAGATCAGTCCAATCACAATGAAAGCATTGCTTATGGGTACATAACACAAGAGGAATTCCGCAAAGACTGCTGAGAAACAAGGCTTGCATTGAGCTGAATCCTGAGTACCAGGTTCAGCATGGCGCAGACTAGAGCTCTCATTAAGGAGCCATGCTACCTCAGCAATGTAACAACATTGATTAATATTCAATTCATTTGTTACATTCACTATTAAGATGTTAACACTCTGAAATATAACAAAAAGCATCTTCAATTAAGTACTAGCGGGCAATATACATATACACAACCCTTTAATCTACTGACCTTTGTAATTAAGATAGTGGTAACCAAGTGAATAACTTTTTTCAATGCTTGGAAATGCCAGTGGAGGGCATAAATATCTCTGTATGTAGGGTTTGGCTTCTCATTGTCTCCACCGGAGAACATTAAAGAAGGTGTACAACTCTGAGATTATTCTCCAGCTGTAATGCTGAGAGCTGAGGCTGAGAGCAGGCGCCTCCTACAGGACGTCGGTGGTTCTACAGAGCCAACCAATCAGAGTACGAATTCAGGGCTGCTACTGACTCACTCACTCATACCTCCATCAGAGAGGTTGTATTATTTTCCAGCAGGCTACAAAGTTAATGGATTTTGATATTCCTTTTTCTTTTTTTTAGAGAGAGTTAGGTAACAGCCAGTGGTGATCATTGGTATAAGGCCATCGTCCAAAAAATAAAAACTTTTGTCGAAAAATCCAAAATACGTCTAAATATCATGATTAATTTAAGTGTAAAGTTTGGTGAAACTTAAATGTTAAAAGATATGCTCCAGACAAGATTACCACCTTAAGACTTACCTTGAAATTACCCACACAAAATAAAATATGTAGAAAGTTGAAAATGCCAAATAATCATTGAATACTCTCTGCTGTGAAATTACATATAATAATGTTGTAGTTTTGCAAATAAGATCGAATTGTGGTTGAAACTGTTGTGATTCAATGATTTGGTGTCACATCTGTCAATCAAACCAAGAACTATATCGATTTGTTTTCAAATTCTAAGGTTGTTGTTTTTTTCGTGGTCATGGAGTCATATCATGAGGGTTGAACTCTCATGGGACTTATGATGACATAATGAGGAAACAGACCTGCCTTGGTGGACAAGTGTTGTCAACTTACCATTATTGATTTATTAGTAATATTTCTCTCAGTTAATTAACAAAATAATTTTTTTGAGCAAATGCTGAAATAAAGACCACCATTTTACTACTATTTCACTCAACAAACAAGCTCTCTATAACCATATACTGCACGGTGAGTGTCCGGGTTATAAATGCTTTCTTTAAAATGCAATACAGTGCAACAGCCCTAACAACACAAAACAATGTGTGAACCTTGAAATGTTCATTTATGCTTGAATCATAAATTATTGTCTATTTGTGGATGTTTTGTTTGTTGAGAGTTGTCACCAATGCTTTCTAATCCAATTTCAATTTAAACAAATAAAGGCATAATAATATTAGTCAAGTGTAGATTATCAAAATCTCTGTAAAAACTGAGTTTAGTCCATCCATGGTGGATGTAATCTGAATTTTTTTGAAGGTCTTAATGCTTTATATATATTATGTCTATCTTCAAAAACATCCTGTCCCCATATCATGGCCCCTTTTACAAGTGTGACCAGTGGAAATAACAGCTTCATAAGAAGAATTATCGATAATAACACCCAAGTGTAATTAAGTAAGCGGTTGTGGTGTGATGGTTGTGAAGGGGCTACTTTGAACAGTCTTTTATTGCTTTTTAGTTACACGTTTCTATAAGCTATCATTGACAGATTAATGTAGTGAACACACCGTCTTGCTCAAGTATAAAGCTATTGATGAAAGTCCACCGCTGAATACTGTTGTGGTTGTATTTCACTGATTGGTGGCAGTGACCCAGAGGAATGTGCTGAGGGTCCAAAATGAGCTTACTGAGATGGGATAAGGTGATACCCTCCGAACTGCACTCTCCTTATGTGTACTGCTCAGCCATATGCAAGATTATATGTTTTATACAGTGTGTGAAGTTATAGGTGTTTTTCTTCCAGTAATTACTCTTCTAAAAATATTTCATGGCAACAGTCTTTTTCCAAATTATATGAATCATTTTTGTAGGTCAGATTGTTTTGCAACTGTTGCCCTCATCACACAAACATACATACACATATGTGGAAATACTGTGACACCTTGTTAATCTGTTGTGGTTCGTGTAGGACCAAGAGCCAATCACAGTTGAAGGTTAGCACCCCACCTCCTGTGGGGTGCTCTATTGAAACCAATCAGCAAGCAAACTGTGGAATAGTAAAACGACATAGAGTACTATAGTAATCAATATAATTTTGAGATTAATATGACAATAATGATACCAAAATTCTACTTTATAATTCTGCTAAAGCAAAAACTACAGTTAATAAAGAAAAAAAAGTTCAGAAATACATTAAGAAAATAAACCTTAACATTCAGAGGGGCTGAAGGAGTCAACACAAACTGTAAAAACACTGAGCAAAAGCACAAATAGAATTTTTTTTTAAAATAAATATACAGATGACTAATGTTGACAGAACATGTTGTTCATACTTCATATTGATTGCCATGAAATTCCCCGTATAACTTGCCCTTAACATTATTTGCTCCACAGTCTCTCAACCATGCACTCAAAGTTCATGAACTGCAGGGCTCGACTCATTCTGACTGCCACCTTGATCAAACTGACTTGTGACATAGATGGACAGTAAAAGTAAACTACGCTGCGTCATTGAACCTTAAAGGACCCCATTTGTCTTTTTGTTAATAACTGCTTTAAATGGTAAACGGACTGTACTTATATAGAGCTTTTCTAGTCTGCTGGACCACTCAAGGTGCTTTTACAACACGAGTGCGCATTCACCCATTCACACAAACATTCATACAGAGATGATAGAGGCTGCCATGCAAGGCGCCACATGCTTATCAGGAGCAGTAACCATTCACGCCATCATTCAACACCAATGCAACCGCAACCTGGGGTTCAGGATCATGCTCAAGGACACTTCGACATTTGGACCACAGTGGCCAGGGATTCAACCACCGACCTTCAAATAAGTGGACAGCCACCAACAACAAGAAACGTGGACAACTGAGCCACCGTCGCTCATGGCGTCAGCGGTCAGAGGCCCTTTATCTCAGCATGTTTATGATCTGACTGACTCTTGAGCCAAAAAGCCCCCCCTAAACCCTGACCCCAGCTTTTAAACTGAACAACATGGGTTGTTCAGTTTAATGACACAAAAATCCTGCAGCCAATCAGATGGAAGGAGGACACAGTCTAAATTTTTGGAAACCGATTTGGGATTGGCTCAGCCAAATATAGTTTTCTCACCATAATATCTCATGGGTGACACATAAGATAGTATTTCACTGATAAATATTCAACATCTGTTTGCTTGTATCACCTAGTTTCATTTGACAACACATTGTTACGTCATTAAAAGTGTCATATATGAGAAAAACAGACATTTATGTCCTCTAACATATTCGTTGGATGGCAATCAACTGGCTTCACTCCAGCTGTTAAATGATTAAGGGAAGGTTTGAAACTCTGAAGCTCAGAAGAGCCCAATGGCTCAATGGAAAAAAGATGAACTTTAAACTTTATCTAGAGTGTTTCATCAGTTGGTATCATAAAACCAGCTCTCGTGCACTCATATTACGCCGGCAGCAATGACATTCCGTTAGAAATATGTCTCAAAAATCTGCTAGTTACCTGAGTAAAATGTGATCCATTTACCAGTGTATCTTGCGCCCCTGACACTTGCATGCTTCAAGTGGTGTGGGTGCAATGAAGCCCTGCCATAAACGTTATGATCATCAATAAAAAGCAATGACTCCAGCTGACCTCAAACCATCAAAGAATGTGTGAATAGACCAATTAACCTGACAGAGAGCCAGCGAACAATTATAAGCCTAATAGATATGGATTGTATTGTTTTCCTGACAGACCATATAATGATTTAATGCTGTCCAGATATTTCACTTTGAGAGGCTTGAGACTCAGCTACTTTTTAAGCCCCTTTTTTAATATTGCCTTGAGTTTATTATTTTCCTAATTAGCTTAAATCGACTTAAAAATCTATTTCATAACAAAATATAACTTCTAGCGCGGGCTCATCCTGTTCCTACCTGTTTCTTGCTGACACGTTGTTAGTGCTCTGATAGCTGTTATCTTCCAACATAACCAGAACTATCTTGTTACAGCCGAAAAAAGTCCCCTTTCCCTGGTCAGTCATTAACAAATGTTTGAAGGCAAACAACCCAAATTCAGGGAAATCAGTCCTTCTTTTTCCGATGAAGTTCAATGCAACGAGTGCGGTGTCTTGTGTTAACATCTCAGCAGACAAACTCTAGTGAGACCATTACAGACAGATGTCTATCATCCAGAGATCTCCATCAGTCCGTCTCTCAGTTCTCTTTGACATCAGGCAGGGATTTTATCGGCGCTCTACTGTTATCCTGGTCACATCTGTTAAATTATCTCTCTGACCTCGGAACTTGCCATCCTTGCAGATACTCAGAACAATGTTGCATGCCCAATCTAATCAGCTTTTGAGAATTTTTACAATACAAGAAACAATGTATGTCTGTTTAGATTCTGATTCGTTCAGTTCATGATAATCCTTGCAAGTTGAATCCAAAGCGACTGGACTTCGGTTTAGACTTGAAAACGCTTCACCTGTCATCCAAGAGGCTTCCTGGCTTTAAATCACTGGTGGGGAGTAAGGCTGGTGGCTGGTCGAAAATATTGATCGGTCCTTGTATTTTTAAGCAAGACATCTAACTGACTCTCGTTTGAACGGAGACCAAAGTCTGACAAACACCACCAACTAGTTGTATTCCATGTAAATATGAATACATTCAACAGCCTTCCCAAAACAATTACAATCAGAGTGTTAAGTGTTAAGTAATGGGAGGAAGAGTTCCAGTGGGCGTAGACCAGCGTGCTCACCCATTCTTTACTGACTCCCTGGTGATCATAGGTGGCCATGAACGAAAGTAATCCCCATACATGCAAGTAAATGTCTTGGAAAAAGCTGCAGTAGAGGTCAGAGGAAAATCTCGTTATCGGACATGAGAAACACAGAGGACAGAGGAGTGGGCCTAGTCAGGGATGGGACAGAAAAAGAAATTAACAATCTGACCGCAGTTCCTGCTTTATAGACTGGCTATAATTAGATCAACTAAATCATATTCGGCCACAAGGTGTGTCAACCAAGTTGTGGTGCAGGTAAAATGGAAGTGCGGTTCATTTGCATTTCCTATATTTCTGTTAAACTGCAGTTATAAATGGTTATTAAAAATCAGAAGAATTTCCCTGATGGTATAATTCACTTTGATGTTAACACAGGTACTTTTAATTTTCACACATTTCCGTAAAAAACACAAAACTGAGTGCATGTGTGAATTTTTTTCATTTGAAATTATGTAGTGCCAGCAAGTTTAACTTACTCTGACCTCATGAATTATTGCTGTTTCCTGTAGGAAACAAGCTATTATCTGTGGAGGTTCTAGAAACAGATTGTAGTTTTAAAAAAAAACAACAACAACAGGCTTTGATGCTGATGCACAGTTTCTCAAAATTCAAGCCATTTATAGGCTTTCTTTTACAGTACCCTGACTCTGTGGTGAAAAGTTGATTGGACCTGCCGAATCTCTTTTAAATGTGTTTCAAAGAGGTAAAGAAGGCTGGTACTTGATTCAAGGCTTACATTCTCCTCTCATTTCATGAGGTCAACTCAACATCAACTGAAACTAGAGCCAGAAAAGAAATAGAGTTGCAGAGGAAACCATTGTCCGTGTGCACTGTCTACACTTCATTAAAGAGACTTTTTTTTTTTTATCTCTCTCTCTCTATCTCTCTCTGCGGAGCATGTACACTATATGAAAAGTCATAGAGTCTGTGTCTGTATGAGGTTTACAGTCCCGTAGATGCATGCACATACAGGGTGTTTGTGCATATTGTGCATGCACACAGTCCCATTTGGAGTCATATGAAGCCAATGAGTTCCTGAAAAAACAGGCACAGTGAATCACCTGAAGGGCCATGCAATATCGCCTCGATACATCTTGGTTATTTGATCTTCTCTCAGGAAATGGCTTGATATTTTCCGTAGTCATGTACATAGACAAACGCCGCAGGCTATAGCTGTTAGACAGCATTTAGACAACAGGTGAATGTCTGCTTCAAATGTAATTATTAGCAGTGATACAAAGTAACTAAATACATAGTACTGTACCACAGTAAACATTTCAAATAGTTTTATTTTCTTTTTCCATAGTACTCTAAACATATATTCTCCACTTTTAGCTCTACATACAGTATATGATGGACCCCTGCAGTAGATTCGTTTTTAAGATCTGAAACGTGAAGCAACCCATGCATAATGTAGTTGACAGAACCTTATTATGTCCTTATTAAGTAAGATCTGAATGCATAGCTTTTACTTATAAAGGGTTTGTTTTAACATTATAGCATGCTATGTTCAGAAATTCAGAAGGACCACTGCTAAACCTTTTTAAGTCTTTGCTATGTTGCTGAATGCATCAATGTCTCCAAACTTGACCGATGAAATTCCTGCAAACTTAGCTCTGCCATTGATTTAGCTTAGAATGTTTGCCTTATAGTGATAAAATACCTAGATTTAACAGTACAGAGTTTGTGTTAACCTAAATGAGATATCTAAGTGATACATAGGTATGACTGTTTGAAAAATGTAGTGAGGTACAATATTACCATTCGGAGACGAGAGTGGCATTTGATTATAAAGAGCAATAAAATATAAAGTCTCAAGTAATGTGCAAAATAGTACTTACTTCAAGTACAGTACTACACTCAGTATCTAAGGTACTTTCTACTGTTGCAACTTCTATAATGTATAGACCGAGAAATTTTCGCATTTGAGACTCCGAAACTGAATAAACCTCATCATCAACTGTTAACTCTTTAAACACTCATTGATCAATGTCCTTTCAGCTGAATATTGCACTAATTGGTGCAGCTCTACCTGTTTTATATTATTTATATTATTATATTAATTAACAATTATATTGTGTTCTATCAGCAGTATCAGCAAACTATTAAACCCTCAAAGAGTGCTATCCTCCAACCATTGTGTCATTACATCTAAAAATATTTTTATTACTTCTTGACCATCAAATCTGGGGTCTAATATTTAACACTGTCCAAGGAGTTATTATTTACACCTATTCAAGCCAAATTATTAGGGGTTCTTTCCTGTCATGTGCCCAACCATAATACTTAGTTTCATGAAGATCCGTAAAGCAGTTTTTGAACAATCCTGCAAAAACTCACACAGATATGTTGAGGCAAAAAAAATCTCAGGACTCGATGTAAACAAGAACAATTGTACCAAACTCCTATGACAAAAACGACTTTTTTTTTTTGAAAAACTGTCCCACGTGTGAGGGGGAAGGGGAACCCCCATTTAGAGCATTCCTGCTCCCAGACAAGAAGCATCCCAGCCTGGAGCAGAGCTGTCACAGCCGAGGTGATGGGTCCCAACAGAAGGTCTAGCATCACACCACACATAAGGGGTTAAAAGGCAGTCCCCACCAGATGAGACGTGCTCCCACCACCCACACCCCCCTGGAATGGACTGTCCCATGGATCCTCATGACGTGTGCGTGCGTGCGTGTATGCTTGAGTGTGCGAGCGGCTCCTCTTAGCAGTATATATTGGGCCATGTGGACGATGCCGTGTAGTTAGTGGGAAAGACTTTGTGTGGACTGCTTTTCTGTTTGCCTGCCTTGTTTCGTGTTTTCCCACTGTAAGCACTTAAGCAGGAATATAAAGCAGCCTTCAGCTCAGTCCGGACTGCTGTTGGTGGAAACTGAGGAAACTTTTCTCTCTGAGGCGTCTCGAATACCTGGTCCAACTTTTTAAAAATGACTGATCTAGACGATGGCTCCTTCATGTTCACGTCGGAGTCCGTGGGAGAGGGACATCCAGGTGAGTCTTCACGCTGAGTTCCTTCAGGTTACAAAGTTTATAAAGAGTTAAATACAATTCACACATGCAAATGTAAACATTTCCCAAACGTATCTTTATATTTCTTATCAATAAACGGAGGAAAACAAGATATTATATAACAAATATATGTTGTATAACAAAAAATTTGTATGATTCATATTGAAATATCAATGAAATGTTGCAGCAACATAGACGTAACATGTCAATAATCCCGATGCAAGTTGTCAAAAGCGAGCCCACAGTGGCATGCATTTATTCCCAAGGCATGGTTAGTATTCCATTAACAGCAACATGTATTTACTACCCTTCAGTGTCAATCATGGGGGCAAAGGACCTGAATGTGTGTGTATTTGTATGTGCGTGTGTGTGTATGTATGTGTGTGTGTGATTAGCCCGCTGGTGTAAAGTTGCACACTGAAGGAAGACTGACTGACAAATCAGGAGCAGAGATTCGTGGACTCCATACCTTCTGGGGACAAACTGTTGGAGCAATCATTAATATGTCAAAACTAAATTCAGATTACTGCTACCGAACAGTATTGTCTTATAATGTAAATAAACTGACCTAATTATGGCTTGTCAATCAAGTTCAAAATCAATGCCTGGATGGAATCTCCTTTGGTGGCCATGTTTAGCCTTTATAAACATGTCATAAATGGGTTAAACACTATTTCGTAGTTATGCCCATATCCTCTTGTGGATAACCATAGTATTTCCTAGTGTATGATTAATGACAGTATAGTAAAACTGTAATAATTAAACTATCTTTCCTTTAATTCATCGTTAAAAGCAAAGCATTTCATTGCACAATGCATTGGCTTTGGAAAAATAGCTTTGACATGTATGTTCTCTTTATTATTAAAGAGAAAATACTTTTATTATTTCTATTATATCTATTCTATTATATCTATTATTTAATTTGTCTGCCACTTGCCACAAAATCTCCTGGGAAAAAGAAAGGTGAGGGTTGATCCAGTCAAGCTTGTGTCCTGAAACCATTTTATCTGTTTTCATGGCTACATTATGAACTAGATAAATAGATAAAGTCGTGTTAGTAAGAAAAAAGAAAACATGGTGCTTTGAAGCACTGCAGGCGTGGTTGCACATTTGCCACTCTAATGTTTTATCATCATTTTGATTATTAGTATTGATATTATTACTTGCATTAATTGTAGTAATAAAAACGATATGTTACTACATTTTAATGTGTAATAAACCATTGATAAAAATTTGTATACTGATTCTAAATGTTAATTGGGGGAATTTAAGTAAAGTGATACCTTAATATTAAGTACACACTATGAAGTTTTATAGCTTTAAACCAATGATACATAATAGGTTAAATGCACTCTGTCCTCTATACTCATGTTTAAAGACCCCTCACGCACCTGTCTACTCTCTGTCAGTGTTTGTAACCCTTTATCAATGATATAACATTACAAAGTCCGCTGTGTTCAATCAATCAGTTAACACAGCAGAGCTGACCAGTGTACAGTACAGTACTCACTGATATGTGATAAAGACTGTATGTGACATGAAAACTGTGAACCCCAAATAATATGTAAATCAAATGTTAGAAAATAAATTATTTACCTTTAAAACATCTATCATTGAGCAGATATTACTCATTAAATCACAAATTACTTCCATAAAGAGGAATCAACATAAACTAAAAAGCACTCATAGACCGCAAACCTCCACCAAGGCCAACAGAACCCATGATAAAGTCATGACATAACATCACCAACTTTTCATAATGTCTTGGAGATGCCAAAACCTACCTCTGGGTAAAATTTCATGCAAATCCACCAATTAATTTAATAGTTATTGAAAATAGTCTCACTCATCTTACAATAATCAAGAACATGTTGACAACACATGGCGGGGTCACCATCTCTAGGATATGCCAAAACCTTCCTCAAACAAACAAACAAAGATGAAAACATAGCCTCCTTGATGGAGCTAAGAAGTAAACTCAATGGATCTAAAGATATATTTATATGTATATGTATATATATCATTATATTATTAATTATGATTAGGCGATATAGTAACAGAAAACAAATTTCCAGAAGAAATGTATCCATATATTCTTATTTATCTTTATACTCAAGAGAAAATATTGATTTTTGATTTTACATTCATTAAAGAAGCCATATTCTATTAATAGAATTCTAAGGGTAGACATGTTCGTCCAATCACAAAGGTGTATGGCCTTGAGAAAAGAAAACCCTGCAGAGCACACCCTCTGATTTGATAACACACTGCAAAGTCTGGGCTTTTACCACAGATAGTGGCTGTATGTGGAATCAGGCCGGTCATTCTATCCCTGTAGAGGTGAACTCCCAATGCAGTGGGAGTTCTTGGACATGGATGCAACCAGATGTCGACTTTATTTCTGATGAATCATGTGAGCATCATTTATTCAGCAGGGAGACACAGAGAGATAAAGGCAGTGGTATCTCAGTTATTGTCCAGCCAAATCTAACTTATCTACCTAAAATCTCACTCTCCTTGTGTTTGAAGTTCATTTGTGTAACCGTGCAGTTACATATTTGTTAATCTCTCATACTAATTGGTTTTAATGTAATGATATCCTTAAGAAACCATAATGCAATTAAATGTAATGTTTCTCCGCAGACAAGATATGTGACCAGATCAGTGATGCTGTCCTGGATGCTCACCTGAGGCAGGATCCAGATGCAAAAGTGGCCTGTGGTGAGTAAACAGTGATTCAGACTGGGGTAATGTCAGGTCTTAGAAACATGGAGTCAAAGAGAAAGACAGAGGATCATACTAGAATCATCTGAAATGCAGCCTAAAAGAATGAACCAATTAAGTCAAAGCACACAGTTTTAAAGACTGAAAGTAGGTAAAGATAAAATATAGTAAAGATAGATATTTGAAAAAATCTAATGTGATGTTGTGTGGATTGTACCCACAGAGACGGTGTGTAAAACCGGTATGGTATTGCTCTGTGGAGAGATCACATCTCGGGCCAACGTGGACTATCAGAAAGTGGTGAGGGAGGCTATCAAACACATCGGCTACGACAATTCTGACAAAGGTAAGAAAAAGAAATGGAATGCGTCTCACGTTTTCAACTTCTCTTCCTCATTTTCACTCGGTCTCACTCATTTTCCTGCCGTAGGTTTTGACTACAAGACGTGTAATGTTCTGGTGGCTCTGGAGCAGCAGAGTCCAGACATTGCACAGGGGGTCCATGTTGACAGAAAGGAGGAGGACATTGGAGCAGGAGACCAGGTAGAGCTGTTGCAATTGGACAGTGTGTTCTTTGGCTCAAGGCCGGAGCGATGGTGTAGATAAAGATGTTAGGAATACAAATATGTCCGTTTGTTTGCCTCAGTGATACACTGGGGAAAAATGGAGGAATTTAGTGGACTCAAATCTACATATAATCATTTATGATGCACCAACAGCAACCTCTGTCAAATTTTGTGTAGTACAGGTGTCACGGCGCAAAAATTTAAATAAGTGTACCTCAAAGTTCCTACACTGAAAATAGAAATTAGGTGCAGTTCAATTTGAAAAACCTTGTCTAGAAAGTTAAATGAATCTCAAATCTTTTCCATTAAGATGACTTTTTAATACCTTTTGCGGACACAACCGGCTAAATACACTATATTCATGTCATGATGAATTTAATTTAATTTTAATTATAATAGTTGTTTATATTCATAAGGTGTCTTCTTTGCCATGGCCTGCAAGTCATTTGAATGATTTTCCCCATGTATGTTTTCCATAATTATATTATTTTCCGACCATTCCCATTCTCCCCCCTGTCTGTTAGAAGTGCTTAACAATGGTTCCATGATTATATCCAGCTCTTGTTGACTACACTTCCATTAATATCAGCATTTTACCCTCTTCTCCCTTTCTGCTACAGATCCAGTCTACTGCACAGTTTTCATCTTTCCATGTCTGTTCTGACTCTCTGCTCTGCAGGGTCTGATGTTCGGCTACGCCACAGATGAGACAGAGGAGTGCATGCCACTCACCATCGTCTTAGCCCACAAACTCAACTCAAAGATGGCTGAACTTAGACGCAACGGCTCCATCCCCTGGCTTCGCCCTGATTCTAAAACACAGGTGAGTGCTTTTTTTTTTAATTGCATCACAGAACAAATGCCACAGAGGTCCTTCTGTGTTTTGGGTTATTGTTTCTAGCCTGGATCTCTCCCAAGAGGTTTATTTTGGTGCCAGTAGACAAAAGCGGATCAGATCAACAGTGACTACTGCAAGCATTTAACATAATCCTTTCTGTGTAGAAATAATAGACCTTGGAAAGATTTAGAGGCAATTTGATGCTGACTGCAAGTTTGCAACTTGAAGTATTCAATACCCTTGAGTTGCTGCTCAAATGTAGACAGCTTGAATTTCCTCATATTCAAATACAAGCCATTAGATTTGAGTGAGCACATGTTTTTTATGGAAGAAGGCATAAAGGGACATAAAAAAATTATAGTCCTATATTTATATATTTGTTAATTTTGAAGGAACATAAATCAGGACCATAATCTTGAATTCTTGAATTCATAATCTTGAATTCCAAATTCCAAATTTTGACTGAAAAAAAGATACCTGAGATTAAAAGAATTCTGCTTTTATTCTCAGTCAAATCTAGATGTATTCCCATAATTCTGATGTTATTTTTGGACGTGAAAATATATATTTATATAAAGATCAGGAACTTCAAGTTGAGGATTCTCAATTCTTAGAATTCTAACTTCAAAGTCAAATTCAAATACATGTTCCCTTAATCCTCTTCACTACACATGTTGCGCAGCACCAAGATTTGTGTTTGATAAATCACCATATTAACTATCCTATCTCAACACCAGAAAACAAATATAGATTAAGTTAGTAATTCTAGCAAGTTCCATCTTAGAATGCCTCATCTGTCCCTCAGGTGACCGTTCATTATGACCAGAAGGATGGAGCTGTGATCCCTAAGAGAGTTCACACCATTGTGATCTCAGTCCAGCATGATGACTGCATCTCTCTTGAGGAACAGAAGAGGGTGCTCAAGGAGAAGGTAGACATTCAGTGGCGCTCAGGAAGTGAAGTCAGATATTTTGATTTAATATTGTGTCTATTCTGTTAGGTGATCAAAGCTGTGGTTCCTGCCAAATATTTGGATGATAAGACCGTTTACCACCTCCAACCTAGTGGGCGCTTCGTCATCGGAGGACCTCAGGTGGCTATAACACCCAAACTGCTGGCTTCCTCTACAAAAGCCGTTCAGGACGAATACTCATTCTACCCTCTCTTTATACCGCACAGGGTGATGCTGGTGTCACAGGCAGGAAGATCATTGTAGACACATACGGAGGGTGGGGAGCTCATGGTGGTGGAGCTTTCTCTGGCAAAGATTTCTCAAAGGTTGACCGCTCAGCCGCTTACGCTGCTCGCTGGGTGGCCATGTCTCTGGTCAGAGCGAAGCTGTGCAGGAGAGTTCTGGTTCAGGTGAGTGTAACAATTTTATTCCATCCAATCATTTCTCTAGGACCACGCCTGCATGAAGGTGATTAGCGTTTGAAGCATAATAATTTTTATCTACCCGTCTTTGTGTATTACAGGTGTCATATGCCATTGGAGTAGCCCAACCTTTGTCAATCTCTTTGTTCACCTATGGGTCATCTGAGAAAACAGAGTCAGAGCTCCTTCAAATAGTCCACAAGAACTTTGATCTACGGCCAGGAGTCATTGTCAGGTAGGCCACGCAAAACCTTAAGTCAAGTAACATCTTACTCTAATCTACTCTCATCTAACAGTTACTGACAGTTACAGTCACAGTTACTTTCTTCAGCTGCTTACATGATGTTACAGTATCATCATTACCCCTCAGGAGCACCAAATTCTAAAATTCAACTCAGTGACGTCAATCCTGTGCTTCCATTCTAGATGTTTCACTACCATTTTCCCTTCATACTAAGAAAAAATATTAGGGTTACAGTGAAAAAAATGAATCAGATTTTCAAAACTAAAGATCAAATATTAAATGATTAATAGTAATTTTATAAGGAAATAATCATTATAATGCAAGATGTAGCCGTAGCATTACAGGAGTAAAGTCATAATTACAAAGAAATAGTCAGAATATTATAAGAATAGAGGGTGGAATATTGAAATATTGGATCTTTTGGTGCAATAACACCACTTTAACAGACACATGAGGACTTTTGAAAAGATTGTGTGGGAAAAACCAGGAATCAGGAATGCTATCAAACTGTGCCATTTAACTATTATTAGTCCTTTTCTAGTTGACCCTCAATAATTATTGCTGAAGAAAGCTACATCCAAGAAAACCCTAGAAAGAACATTAGAAAACATCAGATCCAGGTGTAGTAGAACTCCAGTGAGAACAGCTACAGAGGCTTTATGACAAATGGATGAAAACCTCCTGGCTACGTTGATGGATGTAGCCAACAAGTAATGTGACGGAACAATAAATATCAAACCGTGATCCCAGAGTGATCACCAACTGCTTCATGAGCACAGTGATCTAACCCTTTAATTTTTGTAATAGAAATACTTTACTCCTCATAAATTTCGACTTTGTCCCCAGAAAAACCTTTTCTCGGGAAATGACAAGTGAATTCTAATAATAGTGCATTCTTAAATCATGTAATGTATCAACTTAGTGTTCTTGGTATATCCAAATGAATTTCAATGTGGCCCTAAAAACTCTGTAATATGATTACAGTCTGTGACTTCATTACTATTATTTATATTTTCCAATAATTCTTCTGTTATGAGGTGTGTACTAAATATTTTTCCCACTGTTCCCACTGAAAATGCTTTTATGTGTTGATGTGAGATCAATCAGAAACAAGAGAACCGTGCACACATACTTTGGCTACTGAAAAAGAAAAACAGCATCAGTGTGGGGCTGCGATGAGTTTGCACCCTGTTCCATGTTCAGTTTTGTACATTTCTGCATTCCTCCTAGGGAACTGAACCTGAAGAGACCAATCTACCAGAAGACAGCCGCCTATGGACACTTTGGCCGATCAGAGTTTACCTGGGAGATGCCGAAGAAGCTCGACTTCTAAATACCCTACCTGCCTGTCCTGATCGGCTCGCCTGGAGGCTGAACCTGACAACCCCTCTCTGTGCGCCGGAGGTGCCTGCTCCATCAACTGATAGGATATTTTTTAATAAGAAGAATTTAAGCCAAAGCTAAGGATAAGTCAGCTTTGAGGAGTTGATTATATTCAGTGGTCGTAGCTGATGGACATATAATGGGACACTGCAGAGGACCTTTCTCCCATCCTTTTCTAGTCCACCTTTAATTTGTATTGCTTTAAAAATCTAGAAACAATAATTTTGTGTAAGATCCTCTCTAATAGTTTAAAGGAATACCACAACAAATGCTCTTAAGATACACTTCTCAGCACTAGAACCAGAGTGCTTTACCTCAAAGCTATGAATGTTCCTTCATGTGACCAGTAGGATGTACTTTAACCACCTTGGTGCTTCTCGTTCATTCATAAGGTGCATATGACAACAGGTTAGTTTTTCATCACCTACTTCAACGTGAATGTTAGCAGCATCATTATTGTTCAACCAAAGGCTTTGCTTTACAAGAAACTGAAATCATTTTTGGTATGACTTTCGGATTCATAGGCTTAGTTTATAACATCTGCTTACAATCTGTACCAACAGACGGGTCATGAAAACATGGGGTGAGCTATCATCTCTACAACATGTTAAGATCAATCATATGTGAAACAGCCATGTATTCTTAAAGTCTTCATACTGCCTGCTCTTCTATTCTTTTCTTTTCCCGATTTGTTTATTAGTTGTCTTTACTGTCACACAACTAACGCAGTGGTTGATTTACATCTTTGTCTTTTTTTCTTTTTTTTAACCCGGAGTCTTGCTTCTGGGAGTCTGTAAATGTGACCCATTGTAGTGAATAACTAGAAGTCTGATTTTGGATCCATCCCACTGCAGTAAACAACAAAACTGCACACTTTTAATACTTAACTACTTATTGGATTTTCCTAAAAAAAAACTTTGCTAGTTTAAGCTAATATTTGACAGAAATCTGTCTGCTCGTTCTGTCTTTGCAGGCTTTTTTCTTACTTAAATTGTCTTGGAATAGTGTCCCGGAACGCTTCACTGCTATTATGGCAGATGATGATCCTTCCTCATGAATTTAGAATGTGAAAAGTGAGCATTTCTTTAAATATTTCTCACAATGTTGTTCTTTTCACACAATGAAAAGAACAACATAAACATCATCTTTTGTTATTGCTAATCTCAGAGTATTTAAATCTATTCTCTACAAACAGCTCTGCTGGGACTGAGGAAGTGTGACCAGTACTCTCTTTAAGGCTTCATGTCTCCAGAGGCTCAGGAGCCATTCTATCAGCTGCAGCCCTTCTTTTGTTGAGTGTTTATAACCCATTTCATCCTTTTTCCACTTTGGTCGCAGAGAAATTGGACAATGTAATTAATGAAGGAATAAAGGAAATCAAATACATGAACTTACTCTTTTCTGTTTCCTTTTCGAGAACATATCGGGTTTTAGTTATGAGGTGAAGAAACTGCAATTTGGATGCAACTTAAATAAACATATGAAGCAAATTATGAAGTTTTTACTATATTGTTTTATTCATTTAACATAAAGGAAATATATATATATATATATATATATATATATATATATATATATATATATATATATATATAGTTGTGAACATACAATCATGTAACTTTTCATCAAAATAGTATTTACAACCCAAACGTCTCTTTGTTTTTTTTTCATTATCAAAATAATACATAAGGCACATGGGGAATATTTTGCATTTGTGAGTTTGGTATTGAGTAACAGATTATTTAGACATCTTACAGCTGATAGTTTGTCCGTGATTATACACGGAATAAACTTTTTTTTGCATATTTTTTGCTGTTTTTGTATGACCAGCATTGACATTCTCATAAGCTTACTTGACAAGACTGTTTATTAAGCTTTAAAGAGTTTTTATTAGCAAAAATAAACTATAATGACTAACAAGGAATCCTACAACTGTGAAAAAGCAGTTTCATGTGTACTACACTAAACAGATAAGACATTTAAACATAAAACATTTCATGAAAACAGATGACAAAAGGCAGAAAAGTAAGCAGGGTTCATCCTGCTTTGAATCAAACAATGTAGCTGGTGTCGTAACACTTTCCTGAGTGCAAGGTTCATACAGATCAGTCTGTGAGATAAAACAGAATTAACAGGTTAAGTTGACATGACATGAAGTGGAGGAGGCTGAAAGGAAATCCTAGATGTGAATCTGAATGAGAGGAAAATTTCTCCCAAAAAGTATTTAAAATAATCTTTTAAGTCTTTCAAACAGACACACAGGCACTATAAACAGAATATATATACAAGATGTATGTAAAAATAAAACACTTGGGTAACTGTTTACTGACAAAGTGTGTTTCAAAAGCAACTCGAGCAGCAACAACATTTGGCCTCATATTTAACCATCTGGATCCTAACATCATGTCAGCATGAGCTCAAGCCCTAACACTACATGTTTTGGGGTTCACTATGATAATATGGAATGTTAAAATGATGAATTAACTGAAAGGTCATAGAGGTGGTATCCTGTAAAAGAGTATGCCAAACATCATCTTGTTTTACAGTATTTAATGTGATTTATAAATGCTTAGGATTAGTGTTGATGCCAAAATGGCCATGGACTCCAGAACGATAAAATGCATCAAATCTTTACTATGATTTGTTCAACACTTGTATATTCTCCAAGTCAAGACACAAGGCATTAATGTGATGTGACGTAGAAGGATTTGAAGGTTACTGATGCAATACAGCGGGACACACAACTGGGTATAAGTGTTCGGTAAAATTAGAAGCAAAACACAAAAGCAAATTAGACCAAAATGTGAAGCTGACTAGATATTCTGAGTTGTAGATACAATAATGTGCAATTTTCAAGTAGAATTACTGAATCTAACAGGAATTCATCCAACCTTCTGTTCCTTCAGCTCCACTGTCAGCAGTAAGTACCAGGACTGAGTCTCTATCTCCATCTCATCAGGTGTTATACAATCAAATCAACACTTTAGACACAATGATAGGAGAGGGTCTGTGTTTTAGCACCATTACAGTTTATTGTAAACTGAAAACCGGCATATTCTCTTCTATAAAAATTAGTAAAAAGAAATTATGTCTCAGTAATGGTTTCCTTATTCTTTGTTGTTCTGCTGCAGAAGCTAGCTGAGGCAGGTAAAGCAATAACGGTATGTTCTGCTCCTCCTTGTTGGATACTAATGTGATGCAGACCTCTGTTCCTAGGCCCTGAAAACACGTGTGGTGCCTCGTCACCAAACTCAATAAACATAGAGCTCTGGCTTGAATTAGCTGGAATGCTTTTTGCCCTCCGGACATGGCATCATCGCTCCTTTCATATTATTTACTAAGAGGAAGATGATTCAGGTCTACTTAATGTTCTGTATGCAGTTCACATAACTAAAATGACAAATCAATCCGAGCATCCAGACATAAAAACACAGTGTGGAAGGGGTGTGGGTAATTTATGAACATGAAACAAGCTGTTTTATGCCTAATTTAATATATGCGGAGCATACACGGAGCAACAATAATATTCTAATGATCAACTGAACTTAATGGAAAAATTGGAAGATAACTTCATATTCAATTTAGCATCTTAATGATTATCAAGGCATCTAGCACCATGAAGAACTTTTGACATAAATATAAAACAAAATAGTGCGTTATGCAAAGCTAATGTCTGAAATTAAAGACTGCCCTTTTCTCCTTTCTCCAGGATTGGCTAAGTCATCCATGTGCTCTTCTGACCTAATGTAGACTGGCCAAAGTCTGGAAAGACTTCAAGCAAAAAAAGAGAAAGGATGAGTGACAATATCTAAGAATCCGGGGAAGAAAGGTTAGAGCAAGGGGATCGAGAAAGAAAACAAAACAACAACCCAAGTCCTGAAGAGGACCTCAAACTGAGCATCTGGTTGTAGGCAGGCAAAGCTACTTTCTCTCGTGAAGAGATTAGAAAGCAGGAGGAGAAAGAGTTAAGAGAGGAAAGGACTTCTTAAACCTCCTTTACACAGCCTAAAAGAAAGACTGGAAATCAACAGAAGGACTGGGCAAGATATCCTTCTATGAGGATCTCCTGAGATTTGTGAGAGAGTTGTTCACAGAGGGAAAGAGAGGGGTTATCTAAGTGTTGCAGAGGGAACTTGAGTACTATTTAAATACACAGTAGTATATACTGACAACTAAACAAAGAAACACAATCCCTGATATGTCACACTTTCGTAAACCAGAAAACTAGAGCGACTACTAAAGGATAAAAACCGTGAGGATGGAAAGAATAGCATCAGCGCCAGGATAAAATCGAGACACGTAGCAACTATATAAAAATGCCAAAGATGCTACTGTTTTATTTTAAGAATTTCCCAAAACATTAGCCCTCTCGGGAAAGCTACAGCTCCGGTTTCTTGTTTAAACTCAACCCATCCTTCCCTTCCTCGCTATGAACTGGGAACTGCTCAGAGCAGCTCAGCCCCACTGTACATAGTTCTTTTATTCTAATGTTGCACTGTTAAAACTTGATTCATTGCAATTTTGTAATTCATTTATATTTATATTTATTTTCCATGATGAGTAATTTTTGTTATGTGTGAATTAGAGAAAGAAAAAAAAATGTTTCCCTTTCGAGAATTGATGAGCTTTCACTCTTCCACAATGAAATGGATAATTTTCCAGTTTCCAATCAGTGGTTTTAGTGGTATGAATCACTGGGAACTGGGAGTGGGTGGACATTGTGTTTTCATATTGATTTTCCACAAACTCTGGCTGACTGACTTAGTGACTCAAATGCCTCAAAAAAAATTTTTTCGGACTTAATCAGTTGATTATTGAAACGATTAATCGATATCAAAATGGTCGTTAATTGCAGCCCTATAGTGCACTATGGCTTTGTAGCCACTGGAAATAGGAATATTGGCAGGATTCAATTCCTCTACAAACTTCACACCAACATAACATGGACACTGATAAGTGCAGGATCATTTCCATCATCAAACAAAAGCCCAAAGACCAAAAATTCCACACTAATGGGACACCCATACCAATTAGGATGTTATTTAAGAACTTGGGAGGGTGGCCCAATGGAAGCTTTAAGGACCAGAGAAAAGCAAGTTAACGGCTTGTTAACATTGACAAATACAAACTTCCAGGGCAGTTTGAACTTTGGTGTTAATTGTTCAGATCGCCCCTTCTGATGTTTCTGCTGATAAGCTATGAGGTTCCATTTCCTAAGTCAAGAAAGAAAACAATCAGCTCATACATCAAGAGATGGCTCGCACGCTGTCTTAACAATGTTAGCTTGCATGGGTACAAGGTTCTGAAACTACCAATCACCAGCCTTACTGAAGAACACAAATGCACCAAGGTGAGGCTGGACATGACTATGACAGAAACTCAGGATGCCCCTTTACTAGCAGCATCTCGCAGAGTGGTGGCAGGCAGGCAATGGAACCCATTTGAAGCATTGCAGTAAGCAAAATCTACTATCTGGCATGGAGATACGGTGGGCCAAATACAACATGGAATAGGAAGCTTTGGACTAGACATGCCTAGACCAAGATGGCAAAGAGCAACACTGGCACAGAAAAGAGCTAGTGATACAGAAGCAGAGCAGTGTTCAAAGTCAACACCACAGGCAAAAAAGACCAATGGATGAGATGGGTTAATCTAGAAGACCAGAAGCTTACGTGGGTGTATGTTTGGGGAAAAGTGTAAAAGGAAGGAGGAATGATAAGCTTGATCATCAGAGACATCTGCAATGTCCTTCCTAGCCCAAGGAACCTGAACCAGTAGCTAGGCAGAGGATCTAACTTTTCCCCTCTGCCAAACAACAACAACCCTTAGGCACATCCTTACCAGTTGCCAGACTAGCTTCTGTCAAGGACTTCACACCTGGAGCCACACCAGGTCCTTTACCAACCAGCACTAATGCTGGAAGACAAGACTTACTTCAATGTTCTCTCTCTTGCCAAATCCGTAGCTTCCACAATACAACCACCTTTTGAAGTAACAGTCAACTGCAAGATGGCAATGCAAGAAAAGATACCAACTAAGGGGACACGCCACTGTCTTAAGTAGGCAGTAACTTGCTTAGTTTCAAACGAAAACCTAAAAACGAGTCAGACAGATGACCATCGGTCAGCAGGAAGGGTAAAAGAAGGACGGGGGGTGTTCATCATTGAGCTCTCTGGAGATGTTGAGGGCCTATTAGTGGAACACCAAGGAAGGACGGTGTCCATCTGACGACCAAAGATAAGTGTTTCAACACAACTGACACCCCATGTCCACTCAATTTCTGGCAATTACAATATGGGATCAGAAAATCAAGTCCTTTTAGCTTAGCTTATAGAATGCATCTATTCTCTTTCAGAAAAACAAGGTCTGACCTTACTCCCACTGTAACACTCATACCTCATCTTTTCTCTCTAAATTTGTCTCCCCCCCCCGCACTGTTGTAATGCCGTCAGCATCAGCTGGGCTGTCCAGCAGCCTTCCCTCCTTTACATGCAATAAAAAGATCACAGAAAATGGAAATAGGCCATGGGAACTTATGGGGGATTGTATATTCTCTTGATCTGATTGACAAAATACTCCTCTGCTGGTCACTGAGGACAGGACTGAATTGGGAGAAAATGTGGTTCTGTAATTGTACAATGTGCAAAATACAAACCAGTTTTTAGACAAGCCAAGCTTTGAAGTGAGCCGAGTACAAGTGGCGCTCTCCACTGTGACAGCAGATGTCAACCCCTGGGGTTGGAATAATAGAATCCATTTAGTAGAATCAACACTGTCGTGATCAGTGACTGCACTGGCCTTATCCATTTGAAATCTTCTGATGAATGTGGCTGGAAATGAATAATCCAACTCATTTGACCACCAGACTTTGAAGAGAATAAACAAACCAACTGTGTGGCATCAAATGTGCCAGCAGGCTACAGTATGGACATGTGTTCAGGTTGGTGTGGACGAGGCTGGGAGTGTGAACCGGGCCCTCCCAGTGCTTCCATCTTATGTTCTCGCCCAGAGGCTCCCAAAGCCCCGCCTCTAGCCAGCACTGCCATGGTATCTCCTGACATGCTGGCAAACTCAAAGGCAAATGTTCCGTAAAACAGCATTATGATGACACAGAACACCCATTCAAAGATTGCTGATGCATGTTGGAGGACGAAGCTCTCCTGACAGAAAAAAACACCACCTGAAAACTGGTTAGGGAAAACAACAGCGTAGAAATGTGGAAGCCTGTGTGAACCACTTCGGACCAATTTTTCTTTTGACTCTGACACCCCTCCGTTAAACAGCAAGATATAATATATTAATAAATGTGGTTTGGAGGTACTATTCATTAGTTTAATTCAGTCTGAGTCAGGCAAGCTGTCCATTGTATTTTAACTAAATTCTATACTAAACTAAACAATATGGAGATTTCCCAAACAATTCCTTTGAACAATTTTCCAAATTTTCATTGCACTTAGTGTAATGTGATAAAGATCTGTTAGCAACATCCTCCAAATGTCAGTGACTCTACTCTCGTGCAGAAAAAAGTGTCCATTACCATGAAAAGATAGGATTTTACATTGACTACTCAAGGGTAGCTGCTGCTGTGATATAATTAACGTTAGACATTGACGTCTCCGTCCATAGACAGGGTAACGGTACCATACTATTCTAAAGGTCTTGACAGCCTCGAAGGCTGCCATCTGCTAGTGGCTGGAAAGGATACTGAGCACCAAGGCTGCAAATGCCAGCAGGGTCATGCAGAGCCGGAGGTGGGCCACGTTGTTCTCCCCCTGGGTCTTGGCCAGTCGGTAAGTCAGTGCTGACTGCAGGCATACAAACAGCATACTTGTTGGGAAGGCAATACCTGCTCCAACATAGTGGAGAACTTTGGCATTATCCACCTGTCCCATTAAGAAAGGAGACAGAAGGAGAAAGAGGGATTAGATAAAAATCGACAAGGTAAGAAATAATGCACAAATAAGCAGTTTAACAGCTGATACAAACCCCACCTGGGAAGAGGGGGGAGCAACATGAGGTAGGTTCTGCATAAGGCTGTTGGTTCAGATTATCCACTGAAGTCACACATTAACATTTGTTGAAACTCGTTTAGACTCCCTTTAATAAAGAGCCAAAGAAGAAGAGAGTCGGTGACACGGACCATAGCGGGCAACACAACACTTTGCCCGATTTGCCCTACTGTTCACAAGAACAATAAGAAACAAAACTCAAAAGAGCTACTTAGCATGTGACTACAGCTCCCACTCCAGGACACACACACATGCAAATACACACACACACACACACAGTCCTAGATAAATAAAGCTCAGATGTACTGATATGATCATATAAGAGATTCAATAAATAATAGCAGAAATGCATCTCTGATGTCTTATTTATCTTTTCTTGGCTACTGCTAGACAGTGTTGTTTTGACTAAAAATGTCCTTCTACTCCACACAGTTCATAGTGATCATTAGGGTAACAGCCTTGATGTTATTCAGTTTTGGCCTCTGAGCCATTTATCCATTGACCTGGCTATTACATGCTGAACATTCTTGTGCAGTAGGCTAATCCCTGAAGTGACAAAGTACGATTTTGTAGCAATTTCAATATGATTGGCAAACCGCTTTTTTTTTTGCCTTTGACAACTCCAGAGGTGGAGAAAACTACGTTGAAGTGGTAGAAAATGTCTAGATAACAGTGAGCATTAAAACAATATAAATCTGTTGATGATCAGTCATTTTAGTTTGTAGATAAAATGGGATTGCGTCTGCCTTTATTGTATCTAATGTATCTATAACTGTCATGGTGGGTGTCCATGTAACATAGTTTAGCCAATCTCTTACTATGACCTGTAATAAAAGACAGGAACGTCAGGATCTGATCTCTACAAACAACATATGTATCCACAGTGGAGCAAAAATTACTCATCCCAATCTCGATCCACAGAAAATAAACATGGAGTAGTTCCAGCATCTCAGTTGCAAGGGTTATGCGGTCTCTTTGCCTTTAATGGGACAGCAGAGTGAGTGTCTTTAGGTTCTGGACTTTTGCATGGCTAAAACCATCAACCGGAAGATGTCACATTGTATTTAGAGAAATATCTGGGGCATTTTCCTAAATTTTCTAATAGTAGAGTAAACCAAAACAATTTATTTAATAAAGATATAACAGGCAGACCAGTCAATTATGTAAACAATTGTGAGATATATCCTCATTCCATAAATTCCACACTGGTCTATGAAGAAATGTATTATTGCAATAATTAAGTTATTAATGATTAATCTTTCACCGTCATTCTTAGAAGTCTTCACACATAATCCTCTGCAGTATGTGTTCTTGCATACGATACAGCTTAATGACCTAGCAAGATAATTCAAGTTGACCAGCATGTCCTCTGCATAAATGAATAGTAATGTCTTCACATGGTGCAAAACTCCTATTTTACAAGCAGAGGACAGGTTGCCCGTATGGGAATATGGATGAGCTATCTAAATTTTATACTTTCACTGTACAATCTAAAAATATATTACAAAATAAATGTGTATCAAATCATAGAGAATGCAACACAAGTATGAATGTACACATGGGAACTTTCTCTAAGCATATGTTTTCACGTTCCTGAAACTCAACCAAAAAAGATGGAGTGAAACTCACTTGACTTCCATCCATTAACAACATATCAGCAAAAAAAGAAACACTGGCGTTGCAAAAAGCATTTTTCAAACATACTTTCAACTTGCAACATACAAACTGGATACACATTTTTTTGTATTATATTTTATAATGTGCATTGTGCACTGTTATTGAATCAAGGAAAATTAATTTCGCATTAGAATTGTAAACTTTGGTTTAGTGATTTTTATCTTAAGAGCATTTTATTTGGATATGGAGGATGTACAAACCGGCCACAACAATGTCTGTTCTACTTCATCTACTGATCGCCAGAGGCATGCTTTAAGCACTGGATGCTTCCATCCGCGCATGCGTAGGTCGAGTAATTATATCAAATTCACCCGTGACCCCTGGACGCCCCGAGAGTGTCTATATCTTCTGGCGTCACCAGGTGATCTGGTCCTTCTATCTTCTTCACTTACGGATTTATGATAGCAGGTCAATTATTTGTTACTCAATTTTCGGATGACACGTTGTCCAAAGCCGCGTCATGTACCTTGTTTTGTGACGATGAAGGAGAAAGGAAAGTTGAGGATGAGGGTACCTCTTGTATTTATGTGCCTTTTCTGAGGCTTCTGGGGGAAGTTCATAGGGATTCGCTGTCCAGCCGGGACACCATACAGCCAGATGTGCGAATGGCCCTAAAGCATGTAGAACTAGACGAAACCCCAGTAACAACTGTGCCAGTAAACACATATTTAGGCAGCCCCCTCAGTCCTCTACCTCTACTGTGTATCCCTCTGAGCCTTACATTGCGGAGCTCCACTGGTGCTGGTCCGACTCGAAGTGTCTTTCTGATCATCCTAGTGACGGCAGAGCTCTGGCAGCTATGCACTAGGCAGCAAGCCCCCAACCACCTGCTCGTCGGGGTCGGCAGTCGCGAGACCAGCGCTATGCAGTGCCATATGACCAGCACCATCGCACTTCGGTACGGTTGTCATTTCAGGTGCCAAGAGGCTGGGTGCCTAGTGGCCGCCCCTCCAGAGCCCCTAGGGGCAGGGGGGGTAGGAACTGAACTTCCGGGTCTGGCCGTCGGACGCTTTTCTCAGAAGCACCTCAGCTACTTTGAAGAGTGAGACCACAGACCTTTCTTTGGTATCCACGCTATCCAAAGGGTATGCAATCCAATTCTGACGCCGGCCCCCAACTCTTAGTGGCATCAAACTGTTGTCAAGATCCAAGAAAATCCCTCGTCCTTAGCCAGAAGGAGGCCTCCCTCCTCAGAAAGGATGCCATCGAGGTTGTAGACCCACAGGCACAGCTCGATGGGTTCTACTCAACATATTTTCTTGTACCAAAGAAGTCTTAAGCTGGCGGAACCGGTTCCTCAAGGTTACTTCCTTTTCACATGCTACGCCTCGGGAGCAGGCTGTGATGGACACAGCTGTTCTCCTCCACCATGTGAACCTTCTCCGCCTTACTGAGCAATGATACACCCAATCAGGTTTCAAGTTAACTAAGGCTGGTGCTCCACTGCTTATCAATGAGAGCCTCCCTTTCGTCGAAGCGTGTGGCTGCCATTTTGCAGCTTCTGCTGCGCTTCCAACACGGCAGGATGCTGAAATACCGCACCCTCCGTCGGCCGACAGACATGCTGAATTTAGCATCGACGATAGACCCATAAGGTCTACTCTGCTTGTGCCCTATTCAGGTCTGGGTGAATGCTATCCAATTGGACCCCAAGTGGCACAGATACAAAATCGTCAGGGTGTCTTGCCAGTGTCTTTTGGCCCTCAGACACTGGAGGAGGAGGCCATACCTGACGGCAGAGGCCCCCTTAGGGAGGATAGCTTCCCGTCGGGAGGTGGTAGAGACAGAAGCATCCCTTTCAGGTTGGGGCGCGGTATGGCAGTGCAGAACGGTCAGAGGCCAGTGGGATGCCCAGAAGAGGCTGGATCATATAAATGTGCTGGAACTAAGTGCGGTGTTCCTAGCACTCAGACATTTACTTCCAGTCCTGAGGAACAGGCATGTTCTAGTCCGGACAGACAACACCTCAAGGGGGCACCAGATCCAGGCAGTACCTGCTAGTGACGCAACGCTTCTTCACATGGGCCTTCACACATTTTCTCAGGGTCTCAGGGCTTTATGGATCTCTTTGCCACCGAGGCAACGATCCAAATGCCCCTTTTGGTTCGTCATGGAGCAGACGAGTCCAATGGGGCAGGACTCTATTGCTCATGATTGGCCAGACACCACACTCTATGCATTTCCTCCCTTATGCTGGTAACGCTGGACTGAGTCCGGCAGTTGCAGATTGCTTCTGGTGGCTGCAAGTTGTCCAGGGAGACTCCGGTTCACAGCGTTACTAACGCTCCTTGACGGAGTGCCATTGTGCCTCCTGGACAGGCAAGGTCTCAGGTGTGCGGTCGCATATGGCATCCAAATCCAGGTGGTCTGCAACCTATTCCTGTGGCCCCTGAAAGCCAAAACACACTTTTATATACTTAGCTCAAGAGCATCCACCACTAGGTTGCTCTATGCTAACAGGGGAAGCTGTTTGCCCAGTGGTGCGAGACAAATAATGTAAGTCCCAGAGATGTGTTCAGGGGCGGTTATTCTTCGCTTCTTACAGTCTGTATTCAACAAGAATGTAGGAGCTTCCACCCTTAGGGTTTAAGTACCCGCTATCTCAGCTGGACATGTGAGGGTGGATAACCAAATTGTAGGATCTCACTATCTGGTGAAGTATTCCTGAAGGGAACCCGAGGGCTTCAAACATCACAGGCGCGAAAAATACCATCATGGGATTTATAAATGATGCGGATGTCTATGTGTCTACCCCCATTTGATCCACTGGAAAAGACAGAATTGAGGTGGCTTTCTATGAAGACTGCTTTCATTCTTGCGTTACAACGCCTAACGGGTGGGGGAGAGCCAAGCTTTGTCGGTGAGCCAGCCATGTATGCGCTGGCATGCAGACGGGTCAGGAGACACTCTGGCCAAATTCGGCTTTTATACCCAAGCGATTGTCTCCAGATCATGTGAACCAATCCATTGAGTTGGTTGCTTATGATTCCCCGGGCTCACCAAGGGGGCCAGTAAGTTCACCAGACCTGTTGTGCCCGGTGCAGGCACTTAAGGCATATGTGGACGCAACGGCCAAATCGCGCTAGACAGAAAAACTCTTAATCTACTATGGATGCTGCAGGAAGGGGGCTGCGCTGTCCAAACAGAGACTCTCTCATTGGGTTATGGAGCTAGTCGTACAGGCTTACAAAGCACAAGTTCTTTCTGTGCCTCAGGATATTAAGTGCCACTCTACCAGGAGTATTGCTGCAACATGGGCTGCCTTGAGGGGGGTTCCTCGACAGGACATTTGTGTTGCTGCTACTTGGTCCTTATCCTGTACCATTGCCCGTTTCAGCTCCTCATCCAGTGGAGACTGCCGTCATGTCAACGGCATCAAGCCCTTAATTTTGTAAAGATTCCTCTTTACTTTTCTGGTAAAAGTCATCCCGTGCTTAAAACACCGCCTCTAGCGGTCAGTACGGATGAAATAGAACAAGAGTTACGTATTTAAGTAAGGTTCTATGAATCCTGGATGATCGCCAGAGTGTTCAGTCACTCAGAATCCTCGTGAGCAGATTCTGCAGGAACTGATCACCTGGTGACGCCGGAAGATATAGGCACTCTCAGGTCATCCGGGGGTCACGGATGACTTTGCTGATACAATTACTCGACCTGCGCATGCGCGGGATCGAGCATTCAGTGCCTAAAGCACTAACTCTGGCGGTCATCCAGGATTCATAGAACTGTAGTGACATACGTAACTCTCATTTTTTTCAATCATACAGTAGATACTACTTCAGTAAAATAATATTTTAAAATCTCCTCTGAAAAAAACAACCTATTAGAGATATCTTTGATAACAATGTTACACAATATATGCTAACAACCCGGCAATTTTAAAACAGGTTTCTAAATAAATTCAAACAAATAAGATATATCATTTAATTTGTGAGCTTTAAAGGTGAGCAGTTAGGAAGCAGAACTCTTATCCCAGTTTATATGCCAGGCAATACTGACAAACCTTTTGCTGTGCTTCACTTCACACTTAACAAAGAAACAGGAAATTGTTATCGGCAGCAAAAAACTGTCACTAACAAGTTTTTTCAAGTTTCCTGTTTTTTGCTTTTTGATAGCAAGAGACTAAAAAGCATATATAACAATTGTCAAACTACCCCTTTAAGAATAGAGAGGAACACACATTACAAGAATATATGTGTATGCAGTCTCAAAATAACGAATAATTGTTCAGGAATGCTTAAAATGCGGGAGTCCTTCTGGAAACAGCCGGAAACGCAATCAACAATATCATGCTGAGAGACTGCATCATCTGCAACTGATAGAGGTGTAAAACTTGCCTATACAGATTTGAAATAATTCTTAATATTAAAGATGCAAGTGTATCTTGTAATTTTGCAGTCTCCACTCTCAAAGAGAGATTCTCAGGAGACTTTTGCATTTACCTTCATCCTTTTCTAAGGGTTATGCCATTGTAGTGCTGTTTTAGTTGAGTTGTTTACGAGTTGTTTATGAAAGTTAAAAAGTCATCTCTGCAGGCAGAGTCTTAAGGAGTCTTACATCCTATAGCTGTTAACAGTTTTCTGCTTTATTATATCCTATTTACAGTGAGTTGCACTGATATTACTTCTGTATTTCCGTACGTCTTTTGAGTCACATGACAGTCACATGATCTGAAGCACTGACATTATGTCTTTGAAATGTTGTTATCTAATAATATTTTTGTATCTCCTTGTTTTCAGAAATAGGAGGGACTTAAGGAATTTCAGTGTGAAAATGGAAAAATACGTTGATTATCTTTCTTTCTTTCTTTTTTTTATATCATATTTCATTATATTTCTCCCTCTAACTGCCAAGCTGGGCATGAGCATGTGAGATAGACATAATTTTATATTTACTCTGTCAACGTTTTAGTTAATTTTCATTTCAATGTAAGTAAGGACACTTTTATGGAGCTGGCTTGTTTAAATTTTTAATGACTAATGAATATCTACATTAAACAAATTTTAAGAATTTTTTAAGATTACATCAATCTGAATCGAATGGTATTAAATATTTCTGTATTAAAATGTACTGTTACTAAATGTAAATGTATCAAGATATTCTTCATCAAATGGTTGTATAAGGGATAGATAAACACCTATAGTATCTGGTTGTGCAGTGTTAGCAGCGATGTTGGATCAAACTCATGTACTTCTGTGTGGCAGTGATCTGCTGCACCATAATCTATATATATATCTTTTTCTACCCAAAACCTCAGTCGGGAAAAGTCCCAGAGGCCATAGCTCAGTTTGCTGCCAAAGCCTTACGTAACATACGGCTACAAATGAAGCAGATGTGACTGCTAGGTATGTTTCCAAGTGTTGTGCTCTTCCTGTGCTTTCAAACTCGCTAATCAGATTTGGGATGCGGTCTTCTCTGATTCCCACTCATTTTTTGTTTTTGCCTGTTGACGCTGTGCCCATATGTTTTTGAGCCTTTAACTTTGGGTCTATGCTTCATTTAACAGCATCTCTATCACAGGGCTTCACCTTCTAGGGTCTATGATCACTCTGGCCTGATCCCTAACAGAAAACCTAATGTTTGTTGGTATAGTTTGGTAATTACAGTATATTAAGGTATAGAAATAGTTGTCAGGTCATGAAGGGGATGTTCAGACGCAAATGGATATGCTAAACATTGGCATGTAAAACATTATTTGATGCAGCATATAAAGGCTTTGACTTGGAGATCTCTACTTCTACCATGACTGTAACAGAGACCAGTCTGTGAACAAAGTGCTACAGTCAGATCTGTGATTGATTATAAACGGGGCCTCTGCTGTACACACTGTCTGCCCAGCTTCTCTCCATGCATGCTCTGACTTGATGACTCATTTCCCCCTGGCTCTTCCCATAAAATTCCTTCTGAATCATTAGAGCAGAGGCCATGGAAAAGAAGTAGGAAGGGACCAAAGACGACCTTCATGCCATTCTACACCTGTTCCACACACACAACTATAAAATGATTTCTCTTTTTCATCACAGTGTGCGTCAGATATAAACAATGTGCGTCAGATATAAACAGATTAACTGAGATACATACATACATACATTTAAAATAAGTTTTTAGAGAGAATAAGGATCTAACAATAACAACAGATACACTCAAAGAAACTATATTTATAATTTAATATATTTTGATTAAATTCAAAAACCTTACTGTTGTATATGATATGATTTTAAAGGTTGAATGACAAAACTAGAAGGGCAACAAAATTTCATGAATATATGCACCAAACTATTTAAATGTAATCTATGAATTCATTCCTCCTTTGTACAAAACCAATCTCTATCGCTGTCTCTACTTTTCTCTCTCCCTTTATCACGGTTACTTTCAACGTAGATAGTTCTTTTGATTATTTTCATTAGTTTGGTTGTTTCGGTTTTTATTCATTAGAATTGTCTTTACATCTTTAATTCATTTGTGTGATCACCCTGAGTTAAAACTAACAAACTTGGTTTTATGTCTGGTGCTCGATGTTGTATTTAATATTACCATAAGGCCTTCAATTATGCTAGAGATCCAAAAAAGATCACAAATCTACAGGGTGTGTATCTCTCCCTTAAGCAATGATTCATTAAGTATCTAGATATATACTCTCCAATACGATTCCGGGACTCTGGAACAACACATGTCAATGAAGAACGATTCAAAAATAATTAGAAATCAAAATAACCCCTTCTATTTAAGTGTCACTACTTACTTTTAAATAAAATCTGAACATAGATGTTGACCATGTGGATATAAGCTGGGTCTGTATCATGTTGAGTTGAGTCTGTTTTTATGGTTAGAGGAACAAAATACAATAAAATATGAAATTATTTTTCCTCCAGTCACGCTAAATATAAATGATATATTACGTTTCCACAGTGGCAAAATGAGGATACGATAAAACCCCCAGCCTGCAAAGAAGCGCCATGACCATCAAAAAAGGAGCAACGAGAAATCTGTCAGTCATCGTCAGTTGTTATCGCAACCATAGACTTCATGCATTGTTCTTTCCTTGGAGTGATATCAACATACAACAGTTCCCTAATCTTAAGAAGGCAGCATCACGGTGATCAGTATGTTTGGATTAACATACACATGCGAATGAAGCTTTTCTCACATGAACTCAATAAAAAGCTGCTCTCGTTGCTTCTTAACACACAGAAATCTGCACCAATGCATTCGGATTGCATTGATGTCGTATGAGCCAAAAGTCACTGCTCTCGTTCAAAACAGAAAATGTTACTTCTCCCACTAACAAATTCAACAGAATAACTGTGGCCTACATATCAATGTGTAACAAAGTCATGCCTTATCACACATGTGATTTAAAACGAATGTATTTACATTCCCTGAGTGTACAGTAGGAGACATTGTATGCATGTGTGTTATTTGTTATCACTTGCTATAGATTTGTGAACTAGTATTTTTTAATTCAGTTTAATGTACTTTATGATGCGCCAGAGTCAAATGTAACCAAAAGCTTACTTTTGCTCTTGAAACAACGTATTGTTAGTACTGTACTATACTTTTGGTTCTGTGCATCGATACGTTTTAATTTTTATGCACTTTGTTTTTTCTTATTGATACTGGTTCTGTGTAATGGCAGCAATAAACAATTGTTGCTTGGTTTTCATTACATTAATTTGTGTTCATTTAAAATTTGTGATTAGCAACTGTTGAAAAGGCTCCGGCCCAGCTAAGTTTCTCGGTTTTAAAATCTGGCCCATTTCAATCTGAAATTGGACAGTCCAGCACTACGTGTTCCAAAATTAAGATGGAAGAGTTAGTAATGCGGTATAACCAGTGTCGGCACTGTGGGACTTTATATAGGCAGTTACAGACATTGAATTGAATTGAAGGCAGTTTTTGGAAATGCGTGGTTAGAAGTCTCCATTACATTTCAGATGTATCGGACATTCAGTTGGACAAGCGTAACCCGATATGCCCCACTTTGCCGCGGCAAAATTTAAAAGCAGCAGTTCACCACAATGGAGAACCCGAATCCAAATGCTAAGGTATATTTGATTCAAAAAACAATTTAAAAGATCAGTCAATTATTAAAAGGTTAACAATGACTGGGCGGTCATTCTAATATAAATCAACTAATCATAGCGGATCTTCTAATTGAATGGTTTGTCATATCCCAGTATAAATGTTAATTGATGAATTATAATCATAAACAGCAAATTGACAGCTAATCCTCAAACTCAGTAACTTGGGAGTTATTTCCCTCTCCTTTGACAAGTGTTCCAATCATACTGTCATTATGAATATGATATCGTGCATTATGTTACCAATTTATCATCATTTACAAGTAAGAATTTTGCATTTAATATGATTTTTCTCTGGTAAACGAATTGAAACACAGTACCTGGAAGTTGCCAACCATGATGAGTCCAGCGGCACAGATCCAACCTGTGGAGAGACTTGCTGTGTTGAGTACACAGTTTTGGTGCTTTTCAATGACGTGGGCATAGCGGAGCAGTACAATCGCCATAACTAAAGGAGGAGAAAGAGACATAGAGACACACAAGGTAGAGAAAATTACACGATTATTGGAGTAATTATCGGTAGATAAAACACTGAAACACGGCAGTAAGACTTATGTAAAATGAGGTAAATAAATTCATATAAGATGGAACTTTTCTGTGCAACTTCCGCAATAAGGAATTTTCATAAAAATGGACATTTCTGAAATATCATCTCACAACAAAATGCTCAGCAGTGAGTTCAGAGGTCAGATGTAACAAAGCATCTAACGCTAACACTACAGTAGGCAAGCAGACTCGTCAAGCAACACCGGAACCAGCATTAAGACGCAAACTAGATCAACCTTCCATTTTGTTGGTGCAATACAGGGGTCTAATACAAGTGTTACGGATTATGTCCTCTCTAACACAGTGTTTAAACAGTTATCAACAAATACAATTATATGAAAACCCAACAGCTCTCTGAGACCAGAGGTGAGCAAATACAGATGTACTGGGTAAAGCCAAAGATATTGCCCTATCCGGGGGTCACTGAATCTCAGTAAGCAATCACTATTATCCCAGTGTAACTGCAAACATCATCAAAAGTAAGGGGAAACTTTGGTCATTTGTATTGACCATCCTGAAGACAGTAATCAGGCAATCTGCTGATGCTCGTGCTGAGCAGTTTCTGTCTTTACCTGTCTGTTATTTGTGTACCAAAATCCATAAGAATATAAATATTTTTAAATGCTTTTCCCAGCAAAAATGAATACATATAATTAATTTATACTCAATGTTTTTACTTAGTTACAAAGCATGTATTTAATTAGATTTTTTTTCTATACACCTGAAAACCAAAACGTATTCTCATTACTCATCTCAATTCTTAATACCAAACACTTCCAAACCTCATTTAGCCTAAATACACAATTGAATTAAGAGTAATGTAATGAATATCTGCCCAACTAGTGGGAATATGAGAAACAGGAAATGGAGGGAAAGTGACATAGAAGGGTGGGGGTTGGTCTGGGTCTTGCATTAGATTAAAAGTTGGAGGGAAACTAAAAGCTGGAGGGAAACTAAGTACAGGGTGTGGGACAGATGATTTCTGATGTGCTAATGAGCTATGACAGGGGTATTGTTGTTCCACGGGATCTGACCTGTTAGCTCCTCGAGGCTGGTGCTTGATGAATGCTGACTGGGATTGGTGAAAGCGGGGCATAGCGGGTGAGAAGAAAAGAGGAGGGTGAGACAACTCAAAATTAGTGGGGACAAAGAGCCCCTAATGTCTTGACCTGAAGCACACACATTATCTTAGAGAATGAACTGTTAACTCTTTGGCCATCTCTGTCTAAGAGGCAGACTTGAAGACAGTCTATGAATCCACTAGTGAATATAAATGGAAACAGAGAAAGAGAAATGACTGTGTAGGATCCAGAATGTGAAGTTTTGTCGTGGCTAGTGATGCTCTGCGTTTATTGCTGCTTGTGTACCTTGTAACCAGTTTCTCAATGGGCAGACACATTCCAAAACCTGGCCACAACCTGTTATTGTATTGTGTGAACATCTATCCTTTATTTACATTTTAATGATGTTGAGAGAAATATAAATATAAATCTGGCAGAGAATTTAAACAGGATAGGACATACTGATGTAATTTATTTGATCAATTCAAACAGACATGGTTACATTAAGAATAGAACGGCACTAATAGAGTGCATACCTCTTTCAAGGCTGCAAAAAAATGCTGGATCTGCACCTTTATTTGGATACGCCTCAAAATAAAATTCCCTCTTCCACGAAGGTGTCCTCCCTATGAAATGTACATGAAATCCATAAAGAAATGTTGCTCAACAAACAAACTAACAGACCTCATAGGCAGAGGTTGCGCTGCTTTTAATATAAATGGGTTGCTAGTTAAAGGTAATGTAATTAATGAAATACATATTGTTATTAGAATTTATAAATGTGATTGATCGTATCCTCAAGCCTTACTTTTTGAGTGCATATTCCTGTTTGTGCAAGTTACCCTCTCTTTCCACAGCACTACAATCATCTGGGCTAAGTAATTTCAGTTACAATCATGGAAAAACAACAGCAGTGTCTCCAGGCTCGGAAACGATCATCTCTTTGTTGTTTTCTTCCTACTCCTTTTTTTGTAAATGAATAACACACTGTGATGCTGAAAGGACAAGAAAGTCAAATGTAACTCATTTCATTACATGATGGCGTCTCTGCTGCAGACTGGCTGGCTTGGGATTTTTCCCATTTCGACCAAATTAGTTTTATGTCAATACAAATGAGCATATATGCATTTGTACAATCCAGCTGCTATTATAAAATGATGTAAGCATGGACTAAAGGTAAAAGACAAGGAAGAACATTTTGCTCTCTATTACCATAGCCATGTTTAACATTTTGGAGGACTCATTTGTGTGGGTACTTTCTCTCTTTGAGGATGCATGTTATGCTGAGGGGTCACAGGCTCTTAAAGCATCGAGGTTAAACATCAAATAGGAAAGCAGGATAGATTATCGCCACATGGCATCAGACGGTCATGAAAAACTGTTGTCGGACAGTTTAAGATTAGGTTTAAGTTTACATAAACAACATAAACATGCCATCTCAGTGTCATTAACACAGTCCCAACTTCGGTCACCTTCTACACAGCCATCCTTTCTTGGTTTTCAATGAACTCAGGAAGTGCAGCTGAGGAAACACTCAAACACATTTCCCTGCTCTAAACATCAGCCTTAAAAAAAAAATTCACACATAGACATACATGAACTCAGAGACGGGTGCAGATACACACATTGCGTGGTCCATAAAAAATTCCCATCAGCCACGCCTCAATGTTAAATAAATGCTTTTGTCCCCAGAAAGGAGTGATTTTTCAACCAAAGATCCATATGCATTCTCACCCACAGGGGGCACATCACACTGAAAAAGAACACATACATTGTCTTTGAATTGCTATGTGTGTAAAAGACTGGGATAAACTCGAAAGAAATAATTATGATGCAGTTCATCGAGTCATTGTTATCCCAGATAGGAGTGAACTCTTAAGCCAAAAATCAAAGACACAATCTACAAACAGGGCATTAATCAATATGCTAAGAAGCTATGCACTGATTATTAAGAAAAGCCTGATTTCTTTTTGTTTTTCAAATTGGTTTATTTGTCAGGGACATTGTACATTAATAAATAATTCCGTCATTGTACCAGAGTTAGCCAAAAAGCTATTTTTCATCCGCAGTCCCTGTTGTAGAGCGACCTGCCTTATTAGCATAACCAACTTACACAGGAGCATAATAACTTGGTTTACAACAGGTATTAACATAGACTATGTTCAGACTAAACAGATGGGGAAGAGAAAAATATGTAGAAGCAAGGAAGCTGTAATAATACCAATTTGACCAAAGCAATGAAGCAGGGAAACCACCAACGGAAGGTGATCACAGATCTACTAAACTAGACATCTTGATTTAAGTCTTAATATAAATAGATGTTCAGCTTACTAAAAACACAACCATTTTTAAAGGATTTTTAACAATCTCAATATTCTTACTTATAAAGTGCTTTTCTAGTCTGCTCGACCACTCAAAGCGCTTTACATTTCATAGCATAGATAGCATTCACCCATTCACACAAACATTCATACAGTGTTGATAGAGGCAGCCAAGCAAGGCGCCACCTGCTCATCAGGAGCAGTAACCATTCACGCCATCATTCACACACCAATGGAACAGCAACTTGGGGTTCAGTATTAAGCTCAAGGACACTTCACCATGTGGACTACATGTGACAGGGATCAAATCCCTGACCTTCAGATAAGTGGATAACCGCTCTACCAACTGAGCCACCCTCACCCCAAGTACTGCCTTGCTAGGTGTAAGGGTGCATGCAGCATAACCACGGTGTCACTGGTTCAGTATGATGTTGAGTAAGACACAAACAATTTTCATGGTTGAACACGATAGATTTTACTTTTTTTTTGTTGCTTCTGGGCTTTAAGTTATGAGAAGTGAAATTGTTTGGCTCCCATATTGGTTGGTTGTAGCATAATTCTCTTTGACTTTTAAGTCATTCATGTCTAATTCATTATAGCAGAATTGAAAAACAATGTTTAGTGTATTGTACTTCTGTTTCTCTTGCAGAAGGTTGACAGACTGACATGGTGTGCTCCATGGGTGATGAATGACTAATAATGCCAGTCTAATGTTTGGACTGCTGCTCCAACAGACTTCACGAGGAGCTGCAAGAGTCTGGTCCCATAATAGTACCTTGATCTTTCAAGTACAATGTACTACGCGTCGTCTCTCTTCTTACGCAAAAATACATAAAGAGAGGGTCTTCCAGTTTGTCAAAGACAAAGACTCGAGCAGAGGTGGCTTTCAATAAGACATAGCTTATAGCGGGGCCATTTGAAGTCAAATATTCAAACCACTAAAAGATTAACGGAAGGATGGACATCGATCAACCTAAATGCCTCAACAGCTGAATTGATTAGTGTGGCTCTCCATTAAGAAATAAGCTAAGTGCATTTCCATATGAGGCACAGAAGCTTTACTTCAATAACTATTTAGGTGTCTGGCAAGATGCCAGGAACCAATGTAAATGAATGTTGTGTAGGTTTACACATCCAGAGAGTCACAAAAAAACATCCAGGTTTATTCAGTGAACCTGCCTTGAGTAAAAAGTCATCTTCCTGATGTATGTGGTGCTCAATGCCTGACAAAAATCATAACAATGTTATCAGGTGTGTTAAGAAACTGTCAATCAGCCATCCAGGCGGCTCTTAAAAAGCTGCTAGAGACATAGACATAAACTCTGAAGAGAAAAAACTAGGCAAAGAAACCTCTACCCTGCTTAATGTACACTTCATGTGCCGCCCACACACACAAACACATGCAGTTCATGTCTAAGCCACAGCTGGGAAAAATGAACTGGATCAGGGAAGACAGAACTACCAGCTTATACGATGAAGACTTACCAAAAATATACAGACCATTACAAACAAGCCTATTCCCTTCTATTATGTTATGCATGTTTTTCTTGTCCTGACTAATTTAAACTACACACTTGCTGAGTATTTGCACAATTGTTCATAATGATTTGCTATAAAACAGGTCTCACTCTAAATTATCTTGTTTTTGCCACCCCGCTCATTTAAATCCGCATGCAAGGTTTTGTCCGGGTCTTGGTCAATTTGCGTAAATTTTACACAGTGCCAGTATTTTTCATCTGCCAAAGAGGTAGTGATTTTGCCAGCCTTTTTTTGTCTGTTTGTCAGTTTTCCTGCATTTGGTGGGTCCTCTTGACACGGGCTAGGTTTTCATGGTTGAGGTGTCAAACCATGGCAGTGAAACTGGGATCTATAGTTTAAAAGTGCTGTGGCAGAGTTGGAAAACTGAGTTGCCTTGGCAGACGCAGAAAAGTATGGTCTAGCTCTAAGGGTAAAAAAAACAAAGCTGAATTTGGTACTATCCTGCAACAAAGGAACCACTTTCCTGCTGATGAAACTTGAGAGACAATTTTAACATTGTTAATATCGTGTAAAATAAATCAAAAGTGACCCCATCTTTTTTATGCATCACCCTAGATACTGCCCCTACACCACCGGAATGTTAGATCAAAACGCATGTTTGCGTTGTTACTTTTATGTCTCCTAAACTTATATCTTATAAGTTAAGAAAAAATAAAAAAAATATCTGAAGACACACACCTAAAATCAATTTGTGTTTTTATTTGTCATTGTAACTTGTGCCTTAAATGGCATTAAATACACTCATAAGCGCTGCCATGTTTATAAAGCCTTTGGAGTTTGAGGTCACATAAGCGTGAACCCTAAACCTAAGCCATTATATACCAAATTAAATAATGCTCTAATTTTGACAAAATATTATTATTGCTATTGCTTGAAAACATATCTTGGAGCAGTGCTATTTTGTTTGGTTCAGTGTAAACAGAGGCAGTGTAAAGAAGAGTCTTCAATATACTGCTATTGTCCAAACCCAGAGTAAAAAGTGCTTTAGATAAAACCCAGAGGCATGTCAGTGACCAGACTGACATTACACTACATCTTTATATAGCAAATAAATTTAGCACTTTGAGATTTGATCCAAATGTAAAGTGCGTTATAAATTAAATGTATTATTATTATTATTATTATGATTATTATTATTAATAAATAGCTGTTTGCTGATGTATTTTGTATATGTATAAGAAAAGCATTTGCTGTTTATTGGCTTGGAAAATCTTAGGATTAACATTGTTTCTTTTTTATATGATATTGACGATGGCTTTAAGTTTTGGAAAAACCTATACTAGCATTTTAGCTTTTTGTGCATCTCCCAGACGAAATGATGAAAACCAAAATCTGTTTGTCGATTTACTGTGAAATATTAACCAGTGCACAGCTATCATTGATGGGATGATTTACAGGATGTGTTTGTGTGTGTGTTGATCTTTAACGCACAGAATACCTTACCCATGAATGATCCTGTGCTGCAGAGAAGGCTGAAGAAGCAGCTCTCTGGAGGAAGAGTCCCACATTTACTGCAAAAGAGAGTACAGAGAAATATATTTACAAAATACTATGAATCCACCAGCACACAGTTCCCAGTGTTCCTGTTGTTCTGCCTGAAATATAGCATGTTTTGAGAATGCAATTGTATTCACACAATAAGGAAGTCGGTGGTGGATAGAATCAGTCCTCCTCACATCCTATCATAAAGCATTTGACATTTTACCTACTGCCTTCCTTCTAGGAATGGGAAATGTTTGGAAGGACAGGCAGAACACAGACAACACAGGCAGTCTGTGTCTGAGCTCCTGCTGCATACAAGCCTTTGTAGCTGGCTGCATTTATACACACACACACGCACATTCTTCAGAGCCTGGACAAAAAATAACAATCGCACCAATGTTTTTGAACGATTCTTTGAGGTATTTAGTATTTTTGAAGGATGTAAATGTGCAATTAGTTAGACATACAAAAGGTTTCAATGACTTATCAACAAATTCATGACATAAAATTTTGCATTTCTCACACTTTGTCCGTTATATTGTATATTCAGAAACAAGCCTCGGTAAAGTTGACCTCTCCGATAATTAAACAGCCTTAAAGTTCAAATAGAAGCATCTGAACATAAATATAGATAAAAGTGATATTTAAACTCTTTTTAGTTATCTAAAAAGAAAACAATGTATTTGCACTCTAATATGGTCATTGATGTTGAAAGTCGGATAGAAAGCTAAAAAAAAGTTCGGAGTGTCTTTATTTCCCCTCAGTTGCAAGTTGATTCCTCGGTGTGTGTGTGTGTGTGTGTGTGTGTGTGTGTGTGTGTGCGTGTGTGCGTGTGTGTGTGTGTGTTTACATGGTTAAGTCCAGACCCATGCTTTGCCTCTGAACTGCCACGGTGGCACGCAGGATATTTCAGCCCCAAGTTATTTCCAGAATGCACGCACACATTCACGGTCACACACTCAGGAGAACTGTCTCCTCCAAACACACTCAATTTTTCTTGAACAACGTGCCAACAGCAGTCACGTAAAACAATGGGAAACAGTTCCTGTTTTTAATCACCAGACACAACTAGGGACACACAAACAGAGAAAGAATGGAGACAGAGAGACTGGACAGAGGAGGGGTGGGTTTAGGTGAGGAGCCTCACTGACCTGATGAGAGGTACATTGTCTAGCGTGCAGCATAAGGTTGGTCCTCTCTGCATAAACAGCTCTTCCGCACATGACTGGTTGTAGAACCTGCATGCCAGAGATGCATGCGCACGTGGACACAAACACATGAACGAGATGGAGAAAAGATCAATCATACAAAACAATGGTGGGGTGAAATTAACATTAATTAAACATAATTCCTAGAGGGAAACCGCCAATAAAAAAGAAAAGAAAAAAAGTATTTCTGATTATTAGAACATAGAATCTTAGATTATCTGGAAATATAACTAATGTGAGATGAAATGAAAATGTTAAGCCTTTATATGACAGTATCATATAACAGATTGAGTAACATACCAGTTATCCACAGGGCAGACATGCTGGTTGTACAGGGCCATGGCATACCTACAAGAGCGAAGCAGTTAGCCAAAATAAAAGGTAATATATACAAAATGTGACATATTCTTGCTTATTTTATAATGCCGTCATGCAATGTGGCTAAACAATTACGATTCAGAGGAACTTACTAAAACCCAAATAGAGTGGAATTGATATTGTTTGAGCAATATTAAATGTGAGCCAGTATTCATTTGGGTGTGCTTCCAGATAAGAAAGTACAGAAAAGAAAGTCTAACAATTAGTATATACTTTTACTACCAAAATGCTATACTATGCTACTTCAAACAAGTCCTTCAGGAAATCACAGTGACCAAACAAAAACCCACACATGCTATGTTAAAATCCTGCAAGTTTTGACCTTCTGCTGAATTTACCCATTTGTTCAACCTGAAGAATCCCCTATTATGAAATTGACAATTTCTTATCACTTTGCCCACGACTCAGAAGCCCAAAGAGATAACAGACTGGTTTGATTCAGTCAAAGTAGTATGATTACTACTGAAATTCAAGATCTGTGTTTATTCAGTCCGGTCACTGACCAGACACATATGTAAAGAAGTCAATGACCGAAAGATCAAAAGATTGACACTGCCTTTTTGAGTTCAAAATGATTTTCTACTTCAAATAAATATATATAAATTAAAAAATGGCTGTGTAGCTTTCATTCGTGTAGAGCGTCCACAACTCAGCCAAACATTGGGGGAAATATGTTACTGAGGGTCATCAATTAAAACAAGACCTTGGCGAGACTGGAGAGAAATTGCCAAGATGAAGTCTCAGGCAATAAATACATCAATATCAGTGTATATGTCAGCTGTTAAAGAAACAAAAAAGAATCTCACCCAGGGGTTGATGTAATTTAGAAACAGTCTCACTATTATACAGATTGTCCAAAAGAGAGAACTTAAAATATAATGGACATCTTTTGGAATTAAAATAAAATAAATAAAAGAATGAAAAAAGACTAATATTACAAAGTGCAATGAAGTGGGGAAAAATGCACCCATTGATTGTTCCAAAATTGAATGGGTATCTTCTTTGCTACATGTCCAACACCTACTGCCGGGTTTCATCAAAATATGTTGATGCGTTTCATATGAAGAATAACCTAAAATAGTGTCAAAAAAAAGAAAATGGAACTGGATCCACAAACACCTGCTACCCACAGAACATGGTCATGACCCCATACTTGTTCCAGGAAAATATCTATTGATAGAGACATCTTTTGAATATGACAGATTGTCTAATTATTTCCACAATTTCTGCAACCAAAATGTCAGAAATGACCATGCTAAATGGTATGGTCTCACATCTCAAACAAAAACGCATGTAAAGGTGTGTAGTTACAATAATATCATTTTTTTGGGTATGTATTACCTAAAAAAAAAACTAGACCAAGAGTTTAGTGCTGATATCTACAACAGCATAAGGTTTTAATAGTTATCTTATAATTCAGTAATTAAGAAGTACTAGTTTTATAATCCAAATATTGTTGTAAATATTTGTTTTATATCAAAGTGGCAAAGTTTCTGATACACATTTATTCCCTTGTTGGAAAAACGCTCAAATGGCTGATTCAGAAAACACACAATGACCCATTCAATGTCGGAAAGTTAAAATACATCCATGTTTGGGTCACTGTTCAGCTCAGTGTGTAGAGCAGGCGCCCCATGTACATAGGCACATGGGGCGCCTGGATCACATCATTACACAATAACTACCTCCACCTGTCATTACTCTGACAACTTTGCACTGTCATATATATTTATATATACATATTAATACATATATATTTAAAGGTATATAGCCTGTACACAAGATAATCTCTATTTGTTTGTTCCTGCTTGTATATTTGTTTATTGCCTTGTCCATTTAGTTTAAAATTATTTATATGACGTTCGTACTGTGAGAGCTCAGTTAACCGGAGTCAAATTACTTGTATGCATATACATGGCCAATAAAGCTGATTCTGATTCTGATCTTTTTTTCCCGGTTTCCTGTCTATCCTCAGCTGTCCTGGCCTATGGACCTGAAATAATGAATTATCTATCTAATTAATTAATTATCTGTAACCTCTCCTGTTCAGGGCTGCAGGGACTGCAGCTTATCCCAGCTGACATAGGTGAGAGAGCACATTAATTGCTGTATGAAAATCAACACTATTTGTTCTTGGCTCAACTTCACAAGTGTCAGTTTTACGTGTGTGTGAAAGATAACAGTGTAGAACTCCAAAATAATTTCAAATGTATACGTTTTCTAACGCTACACCCATTAGTTTAATGCATGCCTGGAAGTGACTGACTGCTGGAACAAACTTTTGAAGAGCTGGGTATTGGTTGAGGGTGATTTATGTTAATTCATGAATTGCCATGTGAAAGACATAGAAGCCAGATTGCCTGTTTGGAGCACCTCTCTTGCATAATGCAGTGAGGAATCCCACTGATGGGAGTGAAATATGGTTGAAGGTAGAAGGCAGCTAAAGGTACTGCCACAAGGCCTTTTACAGTAACATTTCCAAAACTAAAGAAGCATATCTCAAATGAGGCTTATCAAGGGACTTTGTTAGAAACATAGTATAGTAACAAAGTAACAAAGTGTAGTTTAGAACTCCAGTAAAGCATTTCCAGAGCATAAATAGCAGCTATGTAGCTGTGGGAGATTTCAAAATAAAGTGTCTTTCATTGCTGTGTGTAGAACTAAACTAGTGCAAACACTGTGATTGAAGGAGGTTAAAAAATGATAGGCTTGTACCTTATTAGACCTCATATCCACTACTGTGCAACTATGGTTTTAAAATGTGATAGCATCATATAGGGGGAATAAACAATATTTTTTTCATGGAGAACGGAACAACAAATATTAAGACAACTCTTTTGTGGAAAGAGCTGGTAAGAACTGTGACAAATCCCAAGGGCTGCGCAAAAATAACACATCAGAAACCACATGAAAGGTTGTGATGCATCAACTATGAATTCACTTTGGTAGTAGAGGCTAGACCGCAGCTGCTCCTCCTATGGCTAGTTGCTATGGCAAGAAAATCTTACAATTCTCTAAAACTGAACACAATGGTCAACAGCAAGTACTGCATGTGGGTAAAGCATAACTCCGCTGAAGTTTTAAGTGAATTACTTAACTCATACCAGGTAAGTGATTGAACATAAAGCCAGAAGTTTTGGGTGGGCACAAGACTGAGTCTTCCTCTGACTCCACAGACTGTTCATACACTGGGCAAGGCAACTACATACGGAGTGAAGTTATGCTTACGCTCTCCATTACCCCTTCCAGTGTTTACATTACTCCCAGCCAGTCATTCACAGTAAAAGAGGGCGTTACTACACGTCACTTCCTTATTCCCCTAGCCTGGAAAAAGACCCATGACGGCTTTAAGAAACAAGGCACTTTTGTAAAGGTAAATGGAAGTAAATGGGTTTATAGGAACTGAAATGCAGAAGAATGTAGCATTTACTGCTTTCTGTTAATCTCAGATTTACACAAACAAGACAGAAAACGTGCAACGTTGGCACTCATTTTCACATAGTCTCAAAACAGTAACAACTCAACTGCATTTTTCTGCAAACCCCCCACACCTGAACACACACTCTTGAATCGACTCAGAGGCAGCCTATTCACACACACTAATTGGTGTGCCTGATCTCAGCTTTGGTGTCCGATTAAACTGTTTACTTCACAGCCGACACATCGCAGATATAGCACAGTCTAAAAACAGAACTACAACTATTTGGAAGTTGGCCATAAATCTCTTTGCGCTTGGGTATTAAATTACTCCTCCCAAAGCAATGACAGAGCAGGGAGAAGAGCACCAGGAGGTGTTCACAGTTTTCCCTCCCGTCCATCTGCTCAGATACTGTGTTGCAGATAATTAAGCTATTCTTCAAACCTGCATGTCTGACTTTGAAGAGAGGAGTGATAATCCCAGATCCTTCCGTTAGAGAGTTAATCCACATGCAATTGCCATGGTTCCCAGGAATTTAACATAAATATGCAGTACAGTCCATGTCTCCAGAGCTTTCCTGGACGCAAAGAGTTTGAGGAATCAAATGATTTTTGTTTAAATATGATATATATTGATATTTTTTTAGAATTTTAAATTTTTTTTTTAGAATATCTGTTGCACTCAATAAGCCATCGCAAAATGATATTTTTTATAGTGATATTATTTCTGTTATGCACACAGATATATTTAATATGTCGAAAATGCATATAAGATTGACGGAATTTGAGTAGTGGCTACATACATATACATATATATATATATATATATATATATATATATATAAATATATATATATATATATATATATATATGAATATATATATATATATATATAAATATATATATATATATATATATATTTATATATATATATATGTAATCTACTCATCATAATGTATGTAGCCACTACTCAAGGCAACAGACAAACCATTCTATAGGTACCTTCATAGTTATATAGACCGATGGAATAGATGGAATGCAACAATCATCCATCAGCCATAACATTAAAAACCAGTAAAGATAGAAGTCACAATAACTTTATCTTGTTACAATGCCACCTGTCATGACGAGGGAGGGGGGCATATATTGGGCAGCAATTGAACATTTTATCTTTTAAATTTATGTGTTGGCAACTTTGGGTCAAATTGTGATGGCTAGACGACTGGATCAGAGTATCTGTTCAATTATGGGTCTTGATAGGTGTTACCGGTCTCTAGTCGTTAGTAGCTACCAAAGCCAAAGGTCCAAACCAAAGGTCTAGGTACAGAGACCCAGTAAACCCGAACCAGGGTTGCAAAGGCTAACCCGTATTGTCAAATCCCATAGAAGAGCTACTATAGCAGAAACACTGAGAAATTTGTGCTCCTTCTTACATAAAGTTTCACTATTATGGATGATTGGTGTACACAACATCACAAAAAAAAAACAAAGCACTTACACAACCCATATCCCAGTGATGGTCAGAACTGGTAGACTAACAGGAAGAATCATCCAGGGAGACATTTTCCAGCACCTTGTGCTGCCCCTTTCTTCTCTTTCCTTCTTCAGCCAGCCAAGCTAAGCTATATCTGCTCAAGTCGTCCTCACGGGAATCTGCACCTGCGCCAGAGGACTCATTCTCTCTCTTTCAGTTGGAGGGTGGCAGATGAGGCTCTGGCAGGACCGATGTGTCCTTTCAACTGGGAACGAAAGGAGAGAGGAAATTAATTAGGTTAGAATCATCCGCCTAATAATCAGAAGGTTATCTTCATCCATGATTGCAAGTAATCCGAGAAGACGCGGTAACCAGGGTTGTGATAGCAACGATACTACAGTACAGAACACCTGTAATGCAAGGATTCAGTAGCTATAAGGTAGTGTTTCGGTGATGTCGTCCCCCCGACCCCCCAAAAAAAAAATCGCTTTCAAACGATCTGGCATTTTATTTATTAGGGAGGGAAACACGTAATCGGGATATAACTTAACGTGTCAATTATATCCCAGTAGGCGCTGGTTCAGCCATATTTTCATCCATGACAAAGGTAATGTTTTTTTAGTTTGATGCGTTAGACAACGCATAGCGTTGGTTTTACGTTAACTTATTGTCATTTCCAGCGAGTCCAATGGTTGTTTAGTTAGATGAATCTTTTTTTTTAATGCTACACAACCATCGCTTTTCACTACTCTTTATTTTTCTGGCTATTAACAGCGATGAAGCCAAAGGTAAATCTGAAACCTCACTCACCTAACGTCGGTTCAAAGTTTTTCTGCTCGTATGTGGAAACTCAGAGTCCGTCCAACTATCCTTTACAACTCTGCTACTCTCTCCCCGGTGTCACGCTGGACTCACGTTTAGCCTTGTATTTGACTAATTTTCTACGTTTTCTCTTAGGATTAGCAGGTACCGTTAACCGTCTTCATTAGAGTTGATACGGGAGGAAAGGCTCTCTCTCTCTCTCTCTGCTACATCGCCGCCACGAGACACTCCAGCTGTTTGACTCCGCCCCCCTGAAACCTGTAGACCTGACTATTCAATTACAAATGCAATTGGGCGAGATTTTAAAACCGAGAAATTATGGACTAGGCCATTTCAGCGGTTGCTAATCACAAATTGTAAACGAACACAAATTTATGTAATGAAAACCAAGCAATGATTATTGCTGCCATTACACAGAACCAGTATCAATAAGAAACATACCAATTGCATAAAAACAAAAACGTATCATTGAACTGAACCAGAACTACAGTCTAGTAGTAACAATAAGATTTTTTTCACTTTTGAAAGAACAAAATAAAGATGTTGGTTACATCTGGACAAAGAACATCAAAAAGTGCATAAAAACCCCCCAAAAAGCTGTATCATTGCACAGAAGCACAAGTACAGTACAGTAGTTACAATACGGTTGTTTATTTCAATTAAAGAACAAAAATAAGATTTTGGTAACATCTGACTCTGGCACATGAGTCAGAATTTAAAAAAATACTAGCTCACAAACCTACAGCAAGTGATAACAATTAACACACATGCATACAACGTCTCCTACTGTACCCTCAGGGGATGTAATTATATTCCTTTTAAATCACATGTGTGATAAGGCATGACTTTTTTACACATCCCACATAATGTTCCTTCGTAGACTACAGTTATTCTGTTGAATTTGTTAGTGGGAAAAGTGAATTTCCTGTTTTGAACGAGAGCAGGGACTTTTGGCTCATACGACATAAATGCAATCCGAATGCATTGGTGCAGATTTCTGTCTGATAAGAGGCAACGAGAGCAGCTTTTTATTGAGTTCATGTGAGAAAAGCTTCATTCGCATGTGTATGTTGATCCAAACATACTGAGCACCGTGATGCGGCCTTCTTAAGATTAGGGAACTGTTGTATGTTGACATCACTCCAAAACTTTGCAGGTCCGTTAGTATAAAGCTCATGTGGAATGGTTGTGGATGACTAAATGTCGACAAGTTAGAGAATGACATTCTCCTCGTCGATGGAAGTGATCGCTTCTTTAGCTTTGACACGAAAGTCCCCCTCTGCAACAGAGAATGGGATTCTGGCAAAGCACTTCACCTCTTTAGGCAGAGCAAGTCCAACCAATTTAACAGCAAAGTTTGCTTGAGCCTGGCGATAAAATCTTTGATCACGTCCGTGATTTGTGCTGATGTTGAGATGCGTTTGTGGAGCGTAGGAAAATGCAGTATTCTGCCTGTGCTCAAGCAAGTCGCAAAAAGATCACAATCACAACAACGGCCTGCATTGTGGGTTGTGTGTAGTTAGGCGACGTGAAGCGTTACATTCATGGTCTGTGGGAATTTCTGCCGGTTCGCATAACGTGTATTCCTCGGGTTTCCTCTGCTTTTCCGGCCTGGCCTCTCGGGGGTGGTTTATGGGCAGAATGTGGCCCGCGGGCCGCCAACCGAATAGGCCTACCGTAGTAACTCGTATTTTACGTTGCCTTAACGGCGTAACAAGCTGGTGGGATTAGATGCTGAAAAACTTGTTTTAAAAATCACGTAACAGCTCGAGTTCTAAGTCTGTCTCAGGAATGTGAGACCCCATTCTGGAGAAAATACGGAAGCTCACTTTTTTTTAGCAGCATAATTCTGTTCCGGTCTGAAACCACACTCGGGGTCGGACGTCAAGAAAAAACAAGGGTCACTTTATGTGTGTCTTCCCACATACGAATAGTATAATATATATATATATATATATTAGATGAATGAAAATCATATCTGTAAAGAATAACTTCTGTTATTAAAAACGTCTTGCGTGCTTGTACTTGATGTAGAATTACAGGCAGTGTCCTGGTTTCTGTGGTAACATTTGAGCAGCTGTGTATTATGGCGCACTCTGTTGGTGAGTCGGTTGCAGCAGTTTGAGTTCAGAGCAGGATTAATTGGTTCGTTTAAGGTGGAGTTCTAAACGCTGAGCAGGAGAGTTAATGCTTCTCTTACTGCAACTCAACTTCAAATGTCTTTGTCTTGAACAGTAATTGTCCGTGAGTAGTTTTATTTTTAGATGTAACATTTATCTCATTTCTGAGTTTCTGTTTTCCTTTAAGTTAAATTTAAAGATGATACAATTGGTAGAGTTAACATGTCTGCGTTGTTATAAGAATTGGACTTATTTCCAAATAAAGAGCAATGGGCTGGTGTGTATGTGTAAATTACATACACACACTCAAACGCACAGAAATAAGAAGAAACAAAAAATCACCGAAATAATTTATCAGTCGCAAGATTTAAAAAGGAAACTGCACGGTTTTTAAAAAAATTGTTTGGTTCCTTATCTTGGCACAAAACAAAAGTTTACCTTGGGACCTGTTAGCATCATTGAAACCTTCATCATCCAGGACTTAGCTATACATTTTCGTCGTGTGAGGCCGGACATTGTCCTGGATCAGAACTTGGTACCGAACAGCAGTCAGGGTACGATTTTGGGGGTATAATTTTGGGATGCCACTACCGGAAGTAGAACAAAACACAAGAATGTTTTTCCACATCTCTAAGGTCTCCCATATCTGAAATGGATTATTGTATAAGAAAAATTATACTACCCAAATTGTTAAATTAATAGTATTGTCATGTATGCCAAAACTAAAAAAAGAACCTATATTTAGCCTGACCGTATGGGAGTTGAGATGTAAAAACTCATGAAGAGTAATAATAGAAGCTCCAGGACCTTTGAAACTTGACATGCTTGCAATCCGGGAGTTGTTCCACACAACAGAAAAACCTGGATGTGAATATCTTCATGCATGTAGGAAGTATAAACCTTGGAACAAATAACTAAATTATATGGCAATGTAAAAAAAGCAAAAAGTAAAAAAAATAGTATGTATTCAGAAGTTCGGATTTACTTTGTAGTTGCTAGAAACACAGATGAGAGTTAATATGTCTGAACTAACATACTGTCAAGCTATATATTTAGTTATTTTTTTAGTTTTGGCGTTCATAACAATATCTAACAATTTAAGAAGAATAGCTCTCATCTGTGAAGGTCAAGGGGCCCCAACGGAGACCCTGCTATTCTGGTGTTCTCCAGTGAACGTTTATCCATCTGCACGCTGATGGGCTGTGAGCATAGGACCCATTAGAGGACATTGTCACCCTCCTGGAGTCTGTTTCTGACAGTCTGGTCAGAAACACACACCAAACAGACGCTGGAGGTAATTTTGTAGTACTCTGATAGAGCTCCTCCTGTTCCCCCTCATACAAAGGAGCAGTGACTGGTCCTGCTACTGGGTGTGTTGCCCTCTACAGCTCTCTCCAGGTCTCCAGGTGTAAAGGCTTGTATCGTAGTATCTCCTCCACGCACCTGAGACTGTCTTTGGAGACACAGCAAACCTTGCAATGGCACAAATGGATGTTCCATCCTGGAGGAGCTGGACTAACTGTGCAACCTGAATGGGCTCCAGTTACCGCATTACGCTACCAGTACAGACAAGGAAACTACCAAGATACAAAACAAGAGAAGAATCGGTCAGGAATGATGAGGAGAGAGAAAAAGTCTGCAGCCACCACCTGCAGAATCATTCCTTTTTTTGGAGGCTGTCTTGATGAAGTGCACCAAAGTTGTTTGAACTGATTCGGAATTGCTTACGATTCCTAACTGGACACATCCAAATCCGAGAAGTTTAAGTGACTTTGTGTTATACTGTGATGATTAACTGTTCCCTTAATACTTCTGAACAGTGTTCATACTAAAGACTAGTAATAAATGGTTGATGAAAAAGCACCCTCAATTACATTTTGTTTCCTCTTCACCTCTGCCTGTATGCAATTCACCCAGAAGTATCTTAAGATTTGGGATAATTAACTCATTGACATCAACCTTGTTTGGATTGTTTGGAATTCTGTATATATTCGATATCTGTTTATTTTATTAATGTATGCATGGAACTAATATTGTTATAAATATTATTGTTGTTGTTGTTTTATGCTCTTTCTGTGTTATAACTAATCCTCAATAATTATATTCCCTTAATGTTGGAGATATTATGGGATGGTCATCACTGTGTCTGCCACATGCACCGCCAACCCCAGATCCATCATTTCAACAAGACAACTCATAAACTCTTTCAGGAATCATTTTTAAATTTTATACCATAGTAGACCATAGTTTGTAGGAAGTATATATATGTTTATATTTATTTAAAATAACTTCACATTTAATTTGAAGAGTTCAATCAGGGGGATGAGCAACTGAAGGATGTTGGCTTTTCAGGGATATACTCTTGCTGTCGGGTACAATAGCTTAGAGGCCAAGTTTTCATTAGGATAAATAAGCTTCTATACTGTTTTTAGAAGTTTAAAACTTGAATATGTCATATGTCATATGTCATATGCATTTGTCAGTTGAAGCAAACAAATCTTGAAATCTACAAAGGTCTACACTGCTTCTCCTGGTCCTCAGATTTACGGGTCAAGGTAATGGAATGGTATTTCAAAATAAGATTTTCTGTTTGAATGTGCGCCACATGTTTAATAGACATGACATGAGTGTGAACAACGTTGTGAACTGGGAAGGTATCCATTGTGTGCCACACCTCTTACCCAATGTGACATGGTATCAGCTCCAGGGCCCTTGTGACCCTCCACTGGATAAATGCTAACAAAAAATTAATGGCTGGATGAGTTTGAATAACTAAAGTTACTCAAATCCCAGTAAGAAGAGCCCGTGTCCACATGGTCTGTTTGTAACAGGATCAGAGACAGCCGTCTTGTGCCAACCCAGATACCAAATACCCAAATAAATCAGTAATAACTTGGGAGGGTTTAAAAGCTATGATTTAATTTATCAGGCATGATTAGGAACTTCTTATGCAATGGCATGCTTAGCATTATAAAACAATATAGAGAAATGCATAAATAATCCAGAAAATAACATTATAATCACTTATTGCATATTTACAAATTATATTTTTCCATCATCTCTTCAGAGTATACTGTCCCAAAATAACAATCATAGAAGAACAAAAGCAGATCAGCTGGATTGTCTCAAATGTTCATACAATAGTTCAGAGTTGGGGAGGAAATCCTATCAGTTCGAAGTAAAGGGAATAAATCAACAACCCTGTTCCAGATTTCATAGTAATATTGACAACATTGTGTAAAAATTAAAACCAATAATTGGAAATATGGCCAGTGTGTCCTACAGTCTGATAGAAGTATTGAAGCCCCACACACTGAATGCAGCGTACAGGGGCTCTCTGAATGTTGTTTGGATGCTGTGCAGAAGCCTCATGCCGTCAGACACACTGTAATATGCAAGTATTCCTGCTGTGTGATCCAGGTAGACGCCAATACGAGATGATGGTGCAGCTGGAATGTCTTTGCTCTTATTGTTGTGCACAAAGGAGAATTTGGATTCGGAGCAGTATAGACTCCACGACTTGTCATTCCAGCCCAGGCTGCATTCATTACCATTTCCTTTACGGTGGATCCCTTTGTAGGTTACAGCAATATCGATCTCTGTACCGGTCCAGTCCACCTCCCAGTAACAACGAGTCCCAGTCACACTGTCCCTACTCAACACCTGGAATGGAACAGAGGAAATGAAAGTCAACATAATCAGATTTGGTACATCGTTTATATCATGTGCTTACTCGGAAGTTTAGGTATGTTTTCTCTTAAGTGATAAGACTTAAAGGGACCAATCAAAAAACTGGTTCGGGTCGCAAGAACCAACCAATGATATGTTGACACAAGATATGTCAATGAGAAGATAAACATTTAAAAGTCAAATGAGTTAATTCAATTAATTAAAAACTCTATCCAAATAGCTTTTGTTCCAAAGTGTGTATTCAGTGTGTCCTCCCCTTGACAATGTGATCACTTCAGATGAACACCAGTAGGAAGACTAATCCCCCTTTCTCTTTGCAGATACAAAATTCTCACCTGCTGCCAATGGTCATATCGGTCTCGATGGTCCGGATAATTCTTAGGCTCACTCTTCATCGTAGCCGTTCGGTTGCCTTCAGAAAGGTGAATGCTGGAGTGGACACTGTTGACATCCAAAACCAACTGCCACGAATCTAAAAAATACAGGATACAGTAGATATTAACTCTCTCAGTTTTCATATGCATGTGTCCCTTCAGAGACTCGATGTGAGCCTTATCAGTAAGAATTTATCATTTATTTTTCTTCAAATCAAAGTAAGTTTTAGCCCACTTTAAAATTGAGTCTATAACTCCCATGTATCTTGTTGCTAGAGTCTTTCCCATAAAGGTAGTCAAGCCGGAACACCTGTGTTTGTTTAAGAAATGCTGTTTGTTCACCAAACGTGTTCTGCAAGTAGCATACCTTTCACGGTACTTGTTTCAGTTGTTTCACACTGTTGTTAGTGATGGGGATGGTCATATTTTATGATAGTCAGACTATGAACCTTCTCAGAACCAAACAGGACTCACTAACTAGACTTAAATATTGAGTTTTTATATTGTCCTTTTGCCAAGTTGGTTTCTTCTGAAGATAAAAGCGGATTTATCTACAAAAAAGCAACCTTCTAACTCACATTTCAGGAAATCTTCTCTTGTTTTGGGTTCTCTAGGCTTTGGTTCCTCTGTTGTCTTCCACTCATCTCTCACAATCGATTCTCTCCTGCTCTTTGTCTCTTCTTCTTGCGTGATGTAGACTTCCTTCACTATGAAGAGATGGATTTAAAATAAAAAATGACAATGTTTGCAAAGAAAGCAAAGAGACATACATTCTATTTGAGAAGATGTTAAAATATGCACCTGCTGCTGATATTTTGCTAAGTTCTATCTTGCTGGCTTCTTCTACTTGTAGCTTCAGTGCAGCAATGGCTCTTTTGGTGGCATCAAAGGAGTAGTATGGAGCCACACTGATTTGGCTGAGGTCTTCATATCCGGAGGGGCCAGAGAGAGACTGCCAGCTCTGATATGCAATATGATGAAAGATAGAGATGAGAAGGGGATACGTCTAGCAAGTAGCCTATTATATTTAACCATACTAGGTTTTGTTAGGGCTCTTCAGCACATATCAGCCTTGCCTGTAGAAAGTGTATGTGATCATCAGTGTGTGACAGCTTCTCCAGGTCATTATGTCTCTTCTTTAGCAGAGTGATCTCTTCTTCCAAACGGTCTAGTAGGATCTCCCCCCGTGTAACTGTGGTCTTTTCGTGGGAGCGGATCATCTCCTTGACTTCATTGTACTTCCTCTCTATGGAGCGCAGGAGTTCAGTGAAGATCCGTTCATTTTCCTGGAGAACTGTTTGAGCAGAGTGCTGATGGGATATATAAGAAAGAGAATTTGTCAATGCATGGACAACCAGGAATTCCTACTACATTGTTTTTAACATCATGGATTTTGAGTGAGGCCAGTTTTTACTTACTTTGACCGATTCTACAGCTTGTCTGAGATCCTGCCACTTTTTAATTCTCTGGTCAATCTTCTGTTGAGATTTGTGTAACGTGGTACCAAGCTGTTTCTGATGGACAATAGAGGTTTGGTTTAATTCATTTTTAGATGATCCAAAGATTAATTATTTGCTTTGTTCATGTCCTCCTCCTAAAATATATATAATTTCAAGTCACTCACCCATTACCTTTAGCAAAAGTATAGATGTTTTCAACACTAACCTGTTTCTCAGTCCTTTCAGTTCCAGCAGGGACAGTATCATGATTTTTGTGCTCATCCATCATGCACAGAACACACACGGATGTCTGATCGGTGCGGCAAAACGCCTCCATCAGCTTGTCATGCTGTGCGCAGATCTTCTCTCTCATCTGACCCGTAGCTTTGACTAATTTGTGCTTCATCATGGCAGGGTACTCATAGTGAGACTGAAGGTGGGTCTCGCAGTATGACGCCAGGCACACCAAGCAGGACTTCTCAGCCCTTTGCTTTCCTGTTGTACAGAAGTCACACAGGACATCCCCACGTTCGGCCTGGGCCCTGGGCTGAGTACGACTGGCTGAAAGACGAGATCTCTCCAAGCTGCTGTATCTATCCAAATCCAGAGTGCTAGGATGAGACATCGACTCCACGAGTAAAATAAAAAGTTTGGGAGATATTGTCCCCCGGCGGCTAGTTCAGCAGTAATCTAATAGCTTTTTCATTAAAAAGGGATCTTGACACCAACAGCTGACGTTAAAACTAAACGTGAAGAGGATGAGGTATCCACAGAGAAGGTCGCTGTCTACAGCTTCAGTGAAACAGTGCGAGGGAGTTGGTGTGTGTCAGAATGTTAGCTATGTACTCGACTCTCACTGTAAACCAGTATTCCTGGTTGGGTGTTTTATAGACTGAGACTGGGTGTTACTTGTTCTACAAATATACTCTCCCTAACAGAGATCTGACACAATAGAAACGAAACTAGATAGACATAAATACAGCCATGTGTGCTATCCATCAGTTGTACATCTGCACATTAATAGAATCAAATACTTTAACTTCTACTTTGTTTACAGGGATTGGACTCTTACATATAATATTTTTATTTACAACCTTTATTTAAATATATCTTTATATTTATATATATATATATATTATATATATATTATATATATATATTTTTAGAAGCCTGTATATGTTCATATATATATATATATGATCATTATATTTCATATTTTGAGTAAAAATGTGTATCTATCTATTGTCTATCTGTTTGTCCATCCATCTACCTATATATCTAGAGATTTTATCAATACTATCAGGGCATTAGCAAATACTGGCAAAAGGAAAACAGCATCAACTTGTGGAAATCGTTTATTACTGCAGTCAGTTTGACTCAATTGCAATATCCAGTGGCATGAGACCATCGGATCATAAGTAAATCATCCTATCTGGTATTTCCTGATAAATCACTCGAAGATACACCACCACCATTATAATCAAAATAGTACAGTTCTGATTATAATGGTGGTGGTACAGTTTTTTGAGTTAGATGTTGACTGATATAAATGTTAGAATTAAACATTCACTAACTTAAAATTACCTATGTAGCCTGAGTAGCTTGGTAGAGTTTATCCAAACACCCGTCAATAAGTATGCATCAGACATCCATTAATAACCTCCGCCAAAAGAGGTTATTTTGTCACTACTGTGCGTTTGACTGCTTGTATGTATGTTTGGTTGTTCGTGAGAGGGATTACCGAAATACTAAAGGACATAGGTAGGCTTTGTTATAACCTAGAGGTGATTTCATTTTGGTGACATTACGTGATTCACGGCGTATGAAATAAAAATATTAAGCCATTTACAGTAGTGACGTCACAATTGTGGCTATTGCTGCCTTAGTCCCTTGATTCCTTTTATGTTTATTTGGGGGTGGAGCTGGGGGGCTCACTTTCAACAGTTCTTTTGGGGGGGTGGAGCTGGAGGCTCAGTGGGCTGAACATAGACGCTGAATGGAAGGCGCAGGAAACTACAGCTACAGAGTATTTGAGAGATACTGAGAGAGCAGACAGGGCTTTTTTCCTTTAGAGCACCAAAACCATGGAATTCCCTTCCCTGTCTGTCGAAATTAAGTTGGCAAAGTCAGTTCCGTCTTTTAAATCACTTCTCAAAGGTACTATAGTCTTTTTCATAGTTTCTATACCTGTTATTGATTTTATGGTTTTAGTATTATCAGTATTATTACATCTCATATTTTCATTTTTGTGTGTTGTTTAGCTTTTTTAATGTTGACTGTCTAATTCTGTTTGAACTTATTCTGTTAAGCACTTTGTAACTATTTTTCTGATAAGTGCTATACAGAAAAGTTTATGTACTCTAATTTATAGAAACTTTACACATGTATGACCCTATGTACATTTTACCAGGTATATTCCCGGTGTAAATGGGTTTAGCATCACCCCTTAGAGGTTGTAATACTAGTAGCATTGGTATAATAGATATTCTTAACCAAAACTTACGCTGAGTAAAGCTGGTCATGTCGAGAATTTATAATGTTAATCTGCAAAGTAACAAAGAAGTAAAAGTGAGAATATTTCCCTCTAAAGTAGTTGAGTTCAAGTTTGGTATGGCTTATATGTCCAGTTTGTCTTGAAGGTACCACTCCCAGACTGTGGGGGCAACAGTGGTGGCCGTACTCTGATGAAACGACAACTGTTTCTTTCGCTAAAGTGCGTCGGTAGTCCAACGTTGGCGCCAGATGAGCTGTGGCGCCAGCATCTTACACACCGAGAGGAGGACACTTACGGCGTTTAGACGAAGTGTACAACAGCTTGCAAAGCAAGTCATATCCGATAGTTTGAACGATTCTGTTTATTTTTCTCCTCAGCCATCAAGAGTAAAACGACAGAGAGGTGGGTGTGTATGCAATAATTATAGCTGAAACAAATGTGATCCTCACTCCTGGTGACTGTATCGTTTAACTGGAACTTTATATCATGAACAGTAGCAGAGTTATGATAGTTCCTATACAGCATAATTGCATTACTAAGACGTTTCGTGTCTTTAATTTATGAGTTTAGTCTGCTTCTCCAGTTCGGATAGTGATTGGCTTTCCAGTGGAAAAATACAGGCCTACACTCGCATTGGTTGCAACATTTTGTCATGTTGGAAAAACTTCCAAACATTAATGACGTTACAAAGGCACTTTGGACGAATACAGCTTTGATTACTGTCCAATTTATCTCTTGGATACCAGGATGAATTGAGCCATACATCTTTTTTGGATCCATCTACAGCTTGTCTGTGCATGCGGAAAGGCAGTAGACATGGTTGGATGGGCGGTTTAGCAAAGCTTCCTTTCCGATGTTTTACCTCTTACAGGCTACTACTGCGCTGGGAAGCAGACTTTAGCCTTGTTAGCCAACTGGATTAGCTTGCTCGTTAGCTTGGCGTCGTGGCTATGTAGCCAACAGGCTAATTTGGTTTCGGCTGGGTAGCTGCTAACATCAGCAAGGCCGCCATTGGTGTGGTGTGTACGGTTTGTCAGGGTCTGCCGCATTAAAAGATTCACCCTTTACTTCAAACAGCAACTGAGGTAAATTAACTACAGTATTTATATTTGAAATTAGGTTTTCTGTGGGATTTTTCTCTGAACGTATTATATTGCAAGGGAAAATAGACCTTTCCTGGGTTTTGGCGGAACATATATCGCCTTCACGCTGTTAGCCATCTTTGTTTCAGCTAACCAACTCCTGCTTTGAATTACGCTCTGGCTCTTAGCGTGCTAACAAACTCACATTAGCTCACAACGTCCCACACAAATGAGAATTCAACTTGATGTCCTTAAATCTGCACAGAAGTTCGTATTGTATTGTGTTTGTCTGTGGTACAATCAGAGATGACTCCATGACTAGGTCTTATTTCTATATTTTGAAGGGCGGAAGCTAACGTGGCTAAAGTTAGCTCGCGGCAGCCATCTTAGGCGAGCATGTAATCTTGGTTAGCTGGATGTGCTGGTGTGGCACAACAAGATGGCCTGTTAATACTGCACAAAGGAAATATCCTCGTCCTTTACTGTGTCATAAAGCGCACTTTAATCGAAAAACTGTTCAACGTAAGTATTCACCCGGAGACTCTTCTACAGGTGATCTCGTGTTTTGCTATGGAGCTAGTTAGCTCGCTTAATCGCGGACATTAGCTGCTAACATTATCTCAGAGCTGTTCGGTCATTAACCAGTCCTCCCGGTCACAGCCAGCTAACTAGCGGCTACGAAGGCTATTTTGTAGCCATGTTGGAAGGCTAACATTAACTTCCGAAAAAAACACATCACTGTTTCACGCCTTCTATATGTTTCTGATATTAGAACTCAACGTGCTCCACAGTTATGTGATATTACAAGTGTCCCGGGGTTTGACCTTTCGTATTAACTCAGAATGGTGAGCCTGATTGCGGTGCTGCGGTCCACCCTGATTTTATCAATTGTTTCGTCTTTAGCTGGAACGTAGCTAGCAAATTGATCACATAGCTTGCTAACTAGCCAATATGTGGCTTATTGGATATTAGGTAGACTGTTTTTAAAGCAGCTGGTCTCTGTATATCTTACATTGAGATCAGTTTTCGAAGCATAACAGTGTTGATTGACCGAGTACTACCTCTCCTAAAGTCACCTGTTGACCAGAGGTCACATACCAATTAAACATTCATGTATTGTGTTTGCTGTTGGGCTAGAGAGTGATATTTTGTTTTAGATTGTGAAGTGCGTTTCTGTCCCTGAATCCTGTGCCAGTATGAATTCTTCTGGGGAGGGGTGGTAAGCACAGAGTGCAAAGAGGCTTCCCTTTTAATTATCCTGATGATTTTAATATTTAATGATGAATAATGAATGACATATTTTGCAAACCCAGCATTTATCTCATTAGCGTTGCTTGCATCTACACACGGTGTAAATAGTGAACCCCCTCTTGATTTTATTTTTAATTATATGCATTTCTTACTAAATTGTGTTGAGGTTTCAACAACAAAACAAAATCAAGAAAGGTAATTAGTCTCACACTGTAATGCAATTTTATTTGACAATTTAAAGAGGTAAACCAATCCCAAAATCACCAGTGTTAAAAAAGATGTTGACCCGGAACTTAGCATCTAGTTGTTAGTTCTTCGCATAATATTACCATGGGATTCTGGTCTCTCTGACGGTCTTTCTGTTTGGAAAGGCCGGAAAGGGACGTTGTTCCTCTGTCTGTTCGGGCTCTTTTGCCGTCCTAGTAAAGTCCAAAACATTTGGTGTAGGTGAAGAGGGTGTATCCCACCTCTCGCACAATGTCAGCTGGGATAGGCTCCAGGTCCCGGAACAGGATAAGTGGTAACAGATAATTAATTAATCTTTACAGACTTCATGGAAGATTTTTGTGGACTACTCTTCACAGATTTCACCACAATATTTCAATGTAATGGTAAATGTTCTATTTGTTTTGCTATGGACTCCTCCATGAGCTATGTCTTAAATAAAGTATTGAATTGAATGTGGTTATTGAGATAGTCATTCTGAGTTGAAATTTCTCTTGTGCTTGGGATCCATGTCTCGGTTGTTGAGCTTCAACTCACGGGCTGATGACCTGATATTCTTACTAATAATTTCCTAGTAGAAAGCATAGTTCATGTTACCTCAATTTTGGGAAATCGCCCTGGCCCAGAAGCAGCGAAGCATCCCCATAACATACCTGTCAACTCTTTGCTGGCCCCAGGTATGTTTGTTTGGTTCTATGCCAGACGAGATTATTAAAGTTTTATTAGTCCATAGAATATTCTCCCAAACTCCCAAGGGAATATTCTGAGTTGTGGTGGCATTTTATAAATCTTCTGGGTCAGCCGTGGCTTTTGTCTCACCACTATCCCAATGTTTCCATGCTTTCTCTGAAATAGTTGAGCCTTGAAGTTATCAGGATGAGATACCTGTAATTCCTCCAATTGTTTCCTAAGATCTTTCCTTACTTCTTGAATGAGTCTTCAGCTTGTTTTTTGAAACATTTTGTTAGCTGTACTTCTGGGAAGATTTGCTATTGGTCAAATTCTTCTCTATTTCTGGATAATGTGTTTCACTGTGGATCTGCTGAGAAGCATAGCCTTATTCATAGCTTTGCAACCCTTTTCAGATGAAAATGCACTCAGACTAATTTATTTCAACTCTTTCTAATCCCCTCTATTCCCCTGGTTTTTGACAGTGGGTTGCTGGTGAGACCTACAAGCCAATGTGATGTTTCTGAAGATGATAGTCATGATTTGATTCAACCAAGCTGGTAGTAATCAGGCCTTGGTGCATAAACTGTACATAAAAAAAAGGTTTTGCTGCCACTTCAGCAGCTGGAAAATATGGAAGCAGAATTCTGGTTTGAAGACACTAGTCCCTGATTCTTTGTTTTATTTAGTAGGTTTCTCTCAACTTGCGCACAGCTTCTCCCTTCACGATTCCCCCGTCTCTCTCTTGGTCTCACTGTTCTAAGAGTTTCTGCTGCTCTGCATCATCTGGTGTAACAAGACATTTATAATTTGCTGTGGGAGAAGGTAGGAGGTCTTGTTTTGATGTAGCCAATGTCCTGAATGATGCTGTATGATTGTTCTTCAGAAATTAGAGCGAATAGACGTTTGAATTGAGTTCAGACAATATTGGTGGAAGTCGTAGAGAACGCTATACTTTCACAGCACTCTATTTGTGTCAAGAATCATTTCATGCATGTAGTAAGCGGCATTTGTATCAAGATACAATACAATACACTAATACAATGTCCGGCATACTTTAATGGTAGTTAAACAGTTATCAATGGTAAACCTAACTTTTGATTTGTCTTTTGATCATGTTTATATTAGGGAGCAATTAATCCAATGAGAAATAATTTCACTTTATGAAGAACCAGCAGTATGTTTACCAACAAGAATAATATATTGTTTGCAGTGAAAAAGAACATGCCTTATGCAAACTTACTGTAATCATCTTATTTACATGTAGACATGAGCATAGCTTGGAACAAACCAATTAATGGGATCCAATTTCTCACCATACTTGTTCCTGCCAGGTAGAATTAATGCCAAAGTCCTATTAGCCTTTTTCATTTCACATGACAACAACTTGAGTTACTGCTGGCAACTAAAACAATGTTCTGTCTCGACCATGAATGAAATGGCACTGTATGTCCAAATACTCCCTCAACAAATTTGTTGAATTTTCTGTATCATGGACATATTTTCTTTCTAACATATAAATGTTGAAGGCTTTCATTCTGTTTTCCAGGTTGCATATGACCAGAAAAATAGTTTTAAAAAAAACACTAAATTAATGAAACTAATTATTTTTATTTTTATTTGCAGGTCCTTGACAAGAGCACCTGTGCTTACCATTAAAACCAAGCTGTTTATTCCCCCGATTCCTTGTTAAGTCATCATCCGGCAGGAAAACGGAGGTCGTGGGGCTGGAGTGTGTTCTCATGGCGGAGTCAGAGACTGAATGTGACACACCCGGCCTTGACACGCTTGGGTCGGAGTGTGTCATAGCCCATAGCCATGTCGACCTTCATTATGGAGCTGAAACTGAGATCATGACAGAAGAAAAGCGTGGATTAGAGCTGGAGATCCATGGCTCAGACTTAAAGATCCAGGGACTTGGGGCGGATCTTGGAGCAGTCGCCTGCGTGGATGCAATTGTAGCGGAGACAGACCATGATTACATTAAGGTGGAACATGGTGAGATGCACTGTTTCACAGGTGCAGAAATGAAGGCAGGAACTGAGACTCTGCTTGGAGAGGTTTTGCTTAAGACGGAGAGTGAGCATGTGGTGAAAGTAGAGTCTGACCATGGCGGGGAGTTGACAGTCGAGTCTGAGAACGGTGTAATCATACATGAAGCCCATGGCCTTCAATGTAATGAGTGCGGAGAGATTTTTGGCAGCATAGCAGATCTTCATCAACACTTTGAGATCCATAAGGACCTCAACCCTTACATCTGTGTCCACTGTGGGGAAAGCTTTGCTGTGGAGGCCAGCCTCAAGCAGCACATGAAGATTCATATGAAAGAAAAGCCCTACGTTCCTCCTGGAGTTGAGATTATGGGCAAAGATGTTATTGATGCCTTCAGCCTCAAGTGTCATCAGATGATTCATTTGCCAGACAAACCCCACAGATGCTCGGAGTGCGGTAAGAGCTTTGCAGCTGCCATCACACTGAGAGAACACATGAAGATGCATTCGGAGGACAAGCCCTATAAGTGCACACAGTGTAGGAAGAGTTTTGTCCGCAGAAGGCATCTGAAAAAACACCAGGAGGTCCACGCGCGTGAGAAGCCATACACTTGTGGTCAGTGTGGCAAAGGCTTTGCTACAACGTCAAACTTGAAGCAGCATCAGAAGACCCATGCTGCAGTTGTGCTAGGAGACAAACCCCATAGATGCGCACAATGTGGGAAGTGTTTTGCCGCTGCTGCCACTCTGAGAGAGCACCAGAGAATCCACTCGGGTGAGAAACCCTACAAATGCAACATGTGCAGAAAGAGTTTTGTCCGCAAACGCCATCTGAAGAAGCACCAGCAAGTCCATGCCGGAGGGAAGCCCTACACCTGCAGACATTGCAATAAGGGCTTCAATCACTCCTCCTCCCTCTCTCGCCACCACAAGACCCACCTGCAGAATCCAGTATTTCCAGTGTCCCCACCTCAGCCAGGGAAAACCTTGACCTTTGGAACTCCCCCAAAGCAGAGAGTGCTCCAGCAGGGAGACAAGCCCTACATGTGCCACCACTGTGAGAAGGGCTTTAATCATTCCTCTTCCCTTTCCCGGCACCAAAGAGTCCACTCGGAGGGAAAGAGTTATACCTGCGCTCATTGCGGCAAAAGATTCAATCACTCCTCCTCTCTGGCCCGACATCAGAGAGTTCACTTGGAGAGCAAACAGCAACAACAACCACAGCAGCCGCCACAGTCACCGCCAGCACAGCCTCAACCTCAGCAGTACAGCCCCATTCCTACAGGGAAGGGATTCCCTAACAATGCTTTCCCCAAACAACGCCTCCTGTCTGTTGAAAAACCGTACAGGTGCTCCCAGTGCGGAAAAGGTTTTAACCATTCATCTTCCCTGTCAAGACATCATAGGATCCATGTCCATGTAGATCAGTGAGAGCCTTCTCCCATTCGCCTGGGTATCATCAAAATGCAATTGTTTTCATCTCCTGTTTTGTTTGTCCAATGGTTCTATTGACACCACGCCGCTGGAAATACCAGGCCAAATTATACAGACAAAATTGTCAGGTCAGCACAATGCTGCATCGAAGTGGAGCAGTGGAGAATATCACTTGAGTCTTCAAAATGAAATGGCTCTGTATCCTATAATTCAGAATTTACCTTGGGACATTGTGCTTAGTATGATGAAGGTGTAATAACAGAATGTGAGAGAGCCTCCGTTCTTGTTTATGCTTGTGCTCCACTTGCTCCAGGACCTCTTTGAACACTTATAATAGAAATGATTCGAAGATCTTCATGAAAAAAAATTGTTACGGAGAGAAAATCTGCGTCACACTCAACTCAGTCATTTAATTGATAGAGGAATCCTGTTTTTGAAACTTCAGGTGGGAGCGTGCTTTTCAGCGGCCACTCTTTTCAAGACTACAAACGCAATCGATGAAGAACTGTTCTCCCAATTCAGTTGTCTCTTTTCCACCCACATATCCCATGTGAAGCAACCATTGAAAATCCATTGTAAATACTTAATGATTTTCTTATATATATCTATAGGTGACTAGTGTGCTGTGGCAAAAGATTGCATTTTTGATAGTAAGATCCACTCAGCCCCCCCCCCCCCCCCCCCCCCAGAATTAAAGATGTTGCGGGTGTTGTAATACCGCTTGTGAACTCGGCTCCATCAGAAACGATTCATCTTGTATATTTGACAGGTTTTTTTTTTGTTGCTTTTTTTGTATGTCGATGATGGAATGGTACAGCGGCATAGGTTGTACAGAGAACAATACTGATTGACTTCTGATTCTACTATTGCATCCAATTAAGCCAATAGGAAAGTCATAATGGAAAATAAAAACCTACTGCGTAGCATTCTGCAACATGGCCTGTGTCCTTCTTACCGTGCAGTTTCCTCTGTACTACCACACCAAAATGTCACTTTTTATTGCTTTTGAGACTGAGTCAACTACTTGTGTATAGAATTATAGATAAATCTCATGTTGATCTACAGACTATCACAATTTGATTTAAAAAAAAAAAAAGGTGTGTATACTAAAAGACTACATGACAAACTCACACTTTTGCAAGACAAAATTTTACTGCTCTATTTACTGCTGTGTAAAATATCTTTTACAAACTGATGTATTTTTTTAGATATGGCTTGGGTTCTACGAAAGGGAATGAGAGCGAGAGTTTTTAATGGGAGTGAACAAGTTGAGCAATATTTTCTTTTTATTTGGTTAACAATTGTGCTTCAAACTGTAGCATAGTTTTTCTTCCTTGTGTTAGATAGGTGCCTTAATGCATGCTATATAGAAATGTATGCCAAGCTGTTTTTTGAGGAGAAAAGGTTAGGGATTTCAGGAGTCTTTTGTTCATATTATCTTAAGTTTTAATTTGTCACTGTTGCTTGTTTTGCTTTTATGTATATTACCATGCGTTTACACTGTTACGAACATATTGTCTTTTTTTTTTCCCTTTCATTTATGTCAATGGCCTCAGTGTAGAAAGAAAATGTAAATGATCCATATGAGCTCTGGATAACAAGTCCTGTAACATCTTTTCCAATTTCTGAGTGGCATAAATATGGAAAATAAAGGTTGTTGACTCTCTCTTGGCTTTTGATCAATTGCACAACTTGAGTCTCTACCTATATCTGACTTAGATAATCCATTGTTCGAACTGCAACTTGTGCATTATGGTGAAATGGATATTAAGTTATACTACCATCAAATTGATAGAAAGCAGCACAGGGATGCAGGTTGCCGTTTCTTGCACTTCTGAAATTAATCCACAAGATGTCACTCATGAACTGCTTACACCCAAGTGTGAAAATGCAGGCGTGGTGTAGACGCACTGACTCTAGCACTGACGTTCTGTTTTGACATTGAACTCTTCAGTAGTTAATCAATCTGCCAGTCAACCACTGAGTTGCATTTCGGCGCAAATGTTGAAAGATCTTGGGAATTGCCTATGTGAGCCAACCTGAACCGTGCTATGAGAATTGCAAAGCGTGCTTATGGTCAGAAAGTACAGGACTTCTTCCACGATCCCACAAACACCAGACAAATGTGGCAGTGTAAACCTACTCTTCCGCCCTGCGAGAACAAAATCGAGTTCTCAATGATCTCAATAACTATTTTGGGAGATTTGAGTCACTCAACAACACCCCCGCCAGGAAATCTATTCTTCAGCCCGACGAGTAGCCAGTCAGTTTTGTCAGAGATGATGTTGGGAGAACCCTGAGTAGAGCGAGCACTCGGAAAGCAGCAGGCCCCGAAAACATACCAAGTCTGGTGCTCAAGGAATATACTGACCAGCTGGCTGGGGTCCCATGAGCGTTTTCAACATCTCCCTGAACCAGGCTATAGTACCTTCATGTTTCAAAACTGCTACCATTATACCGGTGCCCCAAAAAAACCACAATCTCCTCCCTAAATGTTTACCGCCCTGTAGCATGACCTCGACCAATCATGGCGTGCTTTTAGAGGCTGGTAAAGGACCACATTGTCTCCAGACTTCACCACACATTAGACCCGTACCAGTTCGCTTGCTGCCCTAACCGCTCCCTAGAGGACGCCATCTCTGCACTCCACCGGAGATTAGAACATCTGGAAGGGAAGGACTCACATGTGCAGAGGCCATTTTTAGACTTTAGCTCAGCGTTTTAAACGATCGTCCCACATAATCTGGTAAGCAAACTGGCCCTCCTTGGTTTCATCCATCTGTGTAACTTGCTGCTTGACTCCTCACCAACAGACCTCAGTCTGTGCGGCACTGGGTTCCCTTCAGGGCTGCGTCCTGAGTCTGTTTCTGTTCACACTCATGACCCATGACTGCTGTGCCAGGTCTTCCACTAACCACATCGTGAAGTGTGCGGGTGACACGACAGTAGTGTGCCTCATCCAGGATGACAACGACCTGGCCTACAGAGTGTGGGTGAAACCAACAACCTGGCCCTGAATGTCGACAAAACAAAGGAGATCATCGTCGACTTCATGAGGAGCCAGCCCAGTCACACACATCTCCTCATTAATGACTCCGCAGTGGAGAAAGTCAGGGGCGCAAAGTTCCTGGGAGTGCAGAAAATAGAAACTCTTTCCTGGTCCCACCACATTAGAGAGCTCATAAAGAAAGCTCAGCATCCTGCAATTTCTGCGCAGGATGAGGAGAGCACACCTCCCCTCTCCCATTCTCACCACCCTCTACAGTGGCACCAAGAGAGCAGTGTCACTGACTGAAGGTGCCTGCAGAGGGTGGTGAGGACAGCAGAGAAAATCATCGGGACTTCATTTCCACCCATCCGGGTCACTGCTGCAAAACGCTGCCTGACCAGGGGTCGCAGCGCTAGCAGAGACCCCTCCCACCCCCACCATGGACTGTCCTCAACGTTGGCCTCTGGAAAGAGGTTCCGTAGTCTCCAGAGCAGAACAGCCAGGTTCAACAACCGCTTCTCACCGCAAGCCATAAGACTGTTGAACTCCATATAATACCAATCAACCCCCCTTTCATATACATTCTCCCCCTGACACACTATACCGGACTGCTCCATAAGACTGTTTACATTACATAGTATTGTATCTATTTATTCTGTGTATATATATTTATATATATTTTTTTAAACTATTCATTGCACTATTTCACTTTAGGTACAACACGTGTTACTGCCTATTTCTTTTTAAGTGTTTTCCGAGTTAATGCCTCCTAATTTCGTTCCTGTAAGTACTGTTTGGTGTACATTTGAATGACAATAAAAGTCTGTCTATGTCTAAGTCTAAAGATTGTCAATGCAGGGTCAGGGTCCCTGTTGTCAGTCACAGACTACTGACTCCCATTCCTTTACTGCTGAATGTCAGTCATGAATGGCCTTTTGACAATACACCTTAAAGTTGGGATCCACCTTCTCTAAACCTTTCAGGAATATTGGGGCTTATCAACCCACTGGGTTCAGAGCTGTGCGGTTTACATTACTGGTTATTATGCTAAGGAGCTGGTGCTTTTGATCAGGGATCTCACCAACATACAGCAGCAAATGTTACTGATAACAACTTCAAAAGATCTGGTCCACATCATTGCTTTGTGAAATTGATATCATTTAATTCTGATAAGCTTTTAACAGAACAAATTAACTGTGTTTTGTAGAAAAAATATGACAAAATACCTTTGCTGACATACATATTTTTATTGATTGTAAATGCTACTACAAGGGAACTAGACACCAATTTCATGATTTTAACAAATGAGGGGCATGAAGAAACTGCTTCATTATGAGCGCCTACTCAAGGCAGTGAATGAATAAATTGTATACTCTTAAAATTATTTACAAAAAATACTGTACAGCTGTACACAGAGTAATTGCAACATAGTATGTCAAAGTGTGAACCTTTCCTATTACCTCTGCCAAGGAGGTCACCTTTACATCAAGTTTTTAATGGATTGAAATGACATTTCTTAGAGAAGTGATCTTGGGTATGAGGAATTTCCAAGCGGATCAAGTTGTGGATTTTTGCAGTAGTGATGTGCACTCCGAGTGCCCCTCCAGTTTGATATGTATCTGATCAGCTGCATAGAACATAAGGCTTGAGGGAATGGTTCTGGCCCTTTCATACTGAGCATCTGTCATCTCCAACACCGCTTTGGCTGGAGGCTCGGCTCTGCTATACATTCATAACGGGAGTCAGCTGTAGCAGCGAGCTCTGGGGTCTAATAGTGTTGCTCTTAGAATGCAGTTTCTCCAGGTTTTGCAAAAAAACCCTTTTCTTCAGACCCTCCAGAATGACAGCGTTGCTGGAAGCCGGACTGACGCGAGTCCTGCAGCAGAAAAAAAAGAAGAATGAGTTGAGAGTGTATAGTTGGGTGCACAGCCAGTTCAATTGCAGAGAAGTCTTTTCTTCCGCTTTGATTTAAGCATGAACGTCTAAGGACGGCAAAGAAATTGCACATAATTATCAAAATTACTCCCTTCTGTCCAAATACTGGACGTTGTAATTGGTCACAAGGTGTTTGCTCAGCCTTAGTTTACTTTAAAGGGGAAAAAAAGACATATTGGGAGTCCTGGCTACCACAGACATGTAACCCCGAGGTTAACCAGCACCAGTGCTGTGTTTATGTTTCTCCTCCAGAATGTAGTGAGATAGAGTCTGCGGTGAGCTCACAGTTGGAGGTAACACATGAACTTTAAAATAAAGAATGAAGGATTCTGACCGTTTCTTTATTAGCTGAGCACCTTTTCCTCAATAATAAAACCTTGTCTTAGTTCCAAATCCATGTTAGATGTCTACATTTGCGTAATTCGCTGTTTTTTGAAAAGACAGAACTACAACAACACTATAAGGGTAAGGAAAGTAGGTAAAAAGACTCCCTCACCGAGGAGAATCTATCCCGCTGTCTCCTGTGATGCTCTGGTTGCCTGTCATTTTCACTGCATCCCCATCCTTTGTCCCGCTGGCTCCACCTGTTATGCTCAGGACAACTCTGTGAGTGTGAGGAACATTGGTCTCATCAGGCTCGTCCTCTTGAGCTTTCTCCAACTCTGCACATTTACTTTCTTCCTCGTCAGTGGACTTCTGGACAGTGTCTCCATCGGATTCTATCTCCGTCGGGCAATAGTCAAAGATGCTACTGTCTACAGTTTCTAATGGTTCTGAACAATCCACATCAAGACTGACTTCATCTTCTCCTTCCCTCTGGATCAACGTGCAATGCCTGATGCTGGATTCACTTTGTGCCCCTGCTGATCTACTCATCTGACTGTGATGACTGAATCTCCAGCTATATGCTTCAGCTCTGGTGGAGCTAAGGGGAGTTTCTCTCTGGGTTCCTGGAGGAACCACATCTTTCAAATTGCTGTCCATTGAATTTTGTATAGCGGCGACTTGTGGTTGGTGAAAGTTGGAATTATAATAGTGCGTGCTGGGTCCCTGATATTGAAAATCAGAGTGATTGTTATTGTAAACCAACTGCTGGTCATGGTAGTCTGCTAAAACTGTTGGGTACACATCTGCTGCATCAATCATCTCCACATTCAGACACAGCGAGCTGCAGGCATCGTCATCCCCCTGTTCGTCTCTCTGATAGAGCCTGAAGTCATCCTCAATAAAACCATCAGTGTCTGCCATCGAGGGATTCCAGTCATGTATCAGTTCTGGCCTTTCTTCCTGGTTCATGGTCCTCTGCTCTCTATTACTAATGGTGATAGGTCTTATCTCCTGTTTTTCCTGTGTGGCTGTAGTTTCATAGGTTTGCTGTTGTGGAGGGAGCTTCCCGGGCCTTTGAATATCATCTCTTTGTGAGTTGGCGAGTTTGAGGGAGTGTTTCCGCTGTAAAGAGGGCCTGGAACAGGGTGGGGTTGGGGCATATGATTGTTTTATAACGGGCTCATAGGGATGGGCAGAAAGAATCACATTAGTATTGGAGTACTGCTCGATGTTTGGGAGGCCATCGTCTTTATTTTGGCTGTGGTCAGGTACATTGTTGAACACTGCCTCCAGAAAATGTCCATTTTTCCCTTCCCGGTTTTCCTTGCTGTGTCCCTCCTTCTGATGTCGGACCTTGTCATCTATCCGGAGTGTAGTGCTCTCTGGGTATGCTGAGCTGTAATCCAGAGGAAGCTCTTTAATGAGATTTATGTCAGCTTGGAGAGGATGATCAACAGTAGTTTCCCTCTCACGGACGCAGTGATACCTATCCTCAGATATAAGGGACTTCCCTGCATGCTTTCCATTTGCTGCAATAATCTTGGCTTGATGTGGGTCCCATGATTTAGAGCGATGACTTGTTCCCCCCTTCCTCCCTGGTCCCGACGCCTTGCCTTCCCGCCTTCTTTGCTCTCTGTTGTTGGTCTCTGGTTCTTTTAATGGATGAGTCTGGAAAGGGTTGTCAATGCGTTTCTTATAAAGAAATTTTCCTTCCGCAGCTACGTCTTCTTTCGCTTGGTCTGGTTCATACACAGGGATTTCCACTCTGAGCTGAGGAAACATCAAATCCTCCCCTTCTGGATAATCATCAGCACATACAGGGGTTTTACTCTTAACCCTCTCTTTCTCTCTCTCCCTCTGCTTTTCTCTGGAGGAGTGTACCCTCCTCTTACTGCGAGACGCCTTCTGAACAGATCTTTTGCCTGCTTTAGAGGATTGATGATGTCTGGCTTTTGAAAATGTTAGGATCTCAGTTGACATTCCCTTGTTTACCCCCCTATCATTTTTATCCAGACCTTTGTCCAACACTCTGTCCATCCCCCTTTCCCTTCTTTCCTCTAGCTTCTTCATTAAGACCGTGTGGCGTGTCAGGTTATCCACAGTCAGTTCAGGGTTGATGCGTTTGATAATGGCGTGCTCCAGGTCACGAGGTAAGTTGTTTAGGTCTTCCTCGTCTCTTACTGGCCACTCCTCTGGAGGAAACTGGCCTGAAAATGATGCATACTCCTTCTTTGGCTTTTCCTTTTTACCTCCATTCCTCCAAAACAAGCTGAGACCAAACTTCCTTCCTGGTTTGATATCTTTTTCTTTGCGGCCGGTGGCACTATTAGTAACTGTAGTTTTGCTGATCTCACTTGACTGACAATCTGCTGCTGTGGAGGTGGACTGATGCTGTACTGCGGGTTTGTGATCTAATGGTCGGGTCCACTTCAAGCTCTTGCCTGTGCACTCACTTACAGAAACAGAGACAGAATTCTGGTCTCGGACAACGGATGGAGGGACGGTGGCTGTCACGGTAGTCAAGGCGATATTAGTGGATGTCTGACTTGGGCTGAAGCAGCTGCAAGACTTGCAGTGGGCCACTGGCAGGATTTGAGTGCTCTCAAGACAGGAAAGGTTGCTCAGTAGGTAAGTGATGGGAGGTGAGGGAGGGTCATCTGTTGAACCAGAATTCCACCAGTTCTTCTCTCGGACCATGCTGTTGGTGATGAAATAAGTCTGAGGTGTGACAATAAAGTAGCCCTCGCCTGTATGGTAAATTTTGCGCTCCTTGATTAGAGTACCAAGAGCATTGTAGAGGATGTCCTGAGTAGGAATGGTTATCCCTGAAACAGAAGAAGACATAAGGGCGTTCCGGTGAAAAGACAGGCAAGATGACAAATTGTGTATCACTGGAGGCTGTAATAATATCAAATCCCTAAAGCATCAAATCTAACAATATCAAATCTCTAAAGCTAACATTCAACATTTAGGGAAAAGATGTCACTCCATTCTAATAGAGTTATATAAGAAGGCTGATATTGTTCTCAAGATGCTACAGCCAGTAGCCATTTAGCTTGAATTTGTAAAAAGGCTTGAGTTGGTTACAGTAAGCTGGTCCTGTGTAAAGTAAATTAACTACAACTAGAAACAGAAATGGCAAATAGTTGTTTTTATACTTTAGTTTAGTCTGTTTACTGATTTTGTTACCCTTGGAGAAAACTGGGGTATCTGCTTCCCTAGCACTGTAGTTTATCAAGTCCCTCATGCAACATTTAATCATAGGGCTGTAAGTGTATTCGTCAAAATCTGAAACTAGTATTAAACGAGCCCGGTGAAGTAGTATTTCATGGATTACCTGGGTGGGCTTTGCTCATGTAATTGATGAGAGCTTCCTGGTTGACTATGATTTCAGAGGAATTCATGTCTGAGATGACCGAGCACAACACCTCAGCCAAAGGAATGAACTGGGACTGGGGGACAGGGGACATCTGCACTGGAGACAGGTCACCTGAAACACACGCACACATACAAGCGTGCACACCAACACGCACACACACACAAACACATTATTATGTAAAACAGGTGGGCCTGTTGCAGTACACTCAAACACACCTGGCTTAAAAAGGTCTCTCTCTCTCTCTCTTTCTCTCTCTCTCTGACTTTAGCCAGTGAAAACAACTCCAACCACTGAAGTTGACATTCCTCCCGTATCCACCCTCTAAATTATGACCAAGGTGGTCAATTTATGTGAGTTATAAACCATGCCTGACTGCTTTTCGAATTCCATCAGTACTGGGACAGACCACAGAATTCCATCACTCACACAGAAATGACCACAAGTCTGCCTGCTGGGCAGATCAGATATCCTGCTCTCCATATCAAACAGCACTATACATCTAGGAGGCAGACAAACTTCTTAGGGAATGTGAGAGAGACTGGCGAAAAATACAGAAACAGTCTTGGAAACATCTGTTTTTGTAAGAAAAACTAATGAAAAATACAAACAAACTTTGGGAGCCCATTAGGCAGAAACCCTAAGGCTCTCAATCCATAAAACTAAGCACCAGTTAAAGCTGGCCAGACATTTCAGAAACATTTCATTTCGAATGAAACAAAAAAAGAAACATTTCACACAAGTAGAAGAGAGATTTGTGGAAACATGTAGTGGCTAAATTCCTGGTAAACATTGTGTTATGTCTATTATAAAAAAAGGAGGGGACAGTTTGAGATTATACCCCCATAAACACTTTCAAACCCTACTGATGGGATAGGACGTCAAAAGTGTGTTTAAATTATGGCTAATCTCAACGTCTAACTGTTAGAGACAAAGGAAGTACCATTCTCTATCTTCAGAGTTCATTTTTTCTACAAGGGGATTATACCACAAAATAATCCCCTTGGGGCGGTTTTAGCTTTAGTTTTAACCTAGGCAGACATACTTTCAAGGTTATTAATCTACACTGAAAATGCGAGCACTGGTATAGTCAGATAACAGTGCTGGTCATTGTTTATTATATTTAGGCTCAGTGCTTTAAAGTGTCTATGAAATGCTATAATATATGGTATACTACATAATGAATCATTTTCAATTAATTCATAGGAAAACAACAGTACATGAATACATATTTATTTACATACTTTAAGTGGTCCCCCATGGGCTCTGGCCACCCAAGTAGGGACCCCATGGGCGGTCCCATGTGCTGAGCTCAGGACCTGGCCAATATAAAGACAGAAAACCCTTATGGAGTCACCTACTACTGAAGCAGTTGTTAGCTTTGTAATCATTTTGTTTCACGCTGCACACATTATCATAATGAAACAGTGTGAAATAGATCCCATATTATCTGCTAGTCGGACAAAAAAAAACTAATATTGTCGTTGCATGGCTCGTAGCACAGCAATCAACGTAATACATTACATTCCTATACAACTAAACGTGATTGATCCCTTGCTCCGAACCCGACCTGGGCTTTCCAGATTTCCAAAATATTTGTCAGATCCCTACAGGACATCCGTCATGTCTACAGGCGTCCATACCTGCTGCCCTGCATTGTTCTGCCGCCCCTCACCATCTCCCACCGCTGACAGTGGGATTCCTCTCAGCAGTCAGAAGCCCGTCTGCTCACAAAAACGAGGGCCATGCAGTCCACAAGCTTAATTGACCCACACCATGACATTGTAATTAACATGATGTGCAGCATGAGCGATAGGAAACGGATCAGCGATGCCACTACTCAGATTTTTTTAAATTATTGCATGCGCCCGAGCCGCCCCACCGGTGGTCGCCCATGTTATCCATAGCTAAGTCCGCCACTGACACAGAGTGATTGGAAAAAAAGAGAAGTGAGGGAGTTTAATGGAGCCACCAAAACAAACCCCACGCTGCTGCTGATAAATAATTAGCATCTTTGGTTAGTCCAAGCAAACTCCCTTAATATTAACAGCAGACACAAGGTCACGGACATGACCTCGACCCAAGGACTAGAAAATTGGTTTTAGTTAATAAACTACATCTCATTAACGCTTTTGTTAATGAGATGTAGTTTAGTGTTTGAGAGAAAATGGTGATCCAACACAAAACAGTGCTCATGCTAAATTTCTTTCCTTTCAACCATATCCAATACAACCTCACTGCAAGTTAGTGTAATAATGTTTATATAACAGGAGTGAATTATGCCGGTATAGACAGTTTCAAACTGTCATGTGGCAGGTGTGAAAGAGTCTGGAGACTCTGTGGAGAAAGTAATGCTGTTGCATCCTCCTCCAGCAGGACCGGTTTGGTCGTGGGCCAGTGATGTTCTGCAAAGACAGATCCTTGGATGATTTCACAGACCTCCAAAGGCTAGCAAACGGTACCCTGACTGCTGTTAGGTGCCAGGATGAAACTCAGACCCACTGTCAGACGTTACACTGGTCCTGGAGGATGACTGTATTGATGCCGTTGACTGTTCCTCATGTTTCCCGAACCTGAATGCACCAGAGAACCTCCGAGACGTTACGAATCGCTGCATCAGATGCCACCACCACTGACCACAGACTGTCCAGGAACCCTGATCCAGGTTTGGGGGGATATCCCCCAAAACAACATCCTCCATCTCATCAAGAGTTAACCCAGATGTTTTTAGGAGGTCCCTTTGGCATGAGGGGCTAAAACACTCCTGGATCACATTGAGTTGTTTTGATGAAATTCACTTGAGTTGGATCAGTCTGGGAAATCAGTTTTTCTCTTTGATTTTTGGTGTAATTAAGAATCCAGCCCTTAATCGTTTAATGATTATGATTTCCATTGATCGTTCTTCCATAATTTTTAATTTCTAAAACAATTACGCAATGTATATCAATAAAGATTTTCAACTTGAATGATTCTTTCATCGAGGTCCGGACTGTGATTTTAAGGGTTCCCTTAATTTTTTTGAGTAGTGTATTATGTAAAACATATAGAGGTGATGCAGGCACACATACTAAATACATTTTTGATTGTTTTACTTTTATAGTGTTTGACATGTGTTTTATTTATTCCACTGATGCAACGCAGACAGGGGTGCAAGATATGCCCCGCTATGAGGATAACTCGATTTGTGGTGATGAGAATAGACCATAAGTTCTATCATAAGAACTTATGGTCTATCAGAGCAAATACACAGTTTTAACAGACAGATTAACTACGATTAATATAATCTATTTGTAATTACATCCCCGAAAAATCAGAGATACAGTATTATGGAATGGTCATTGCCACGTCCGCTTCAGATCCTTCGTGCCAACATGATAACGCAAAAACCAACAAATAGAAAATTTTATACCCATATAGACCTTAGTGCAAGGAGACCTGGAGTGATTCTGGGAAAGATCAGTTGTATATTTCTGACACCAGGGGGAGCTTTATCTCCAAAAGGTTTTGGAAATAATCTTTCAACTATTTGTCTGACTTAGTCCAAAGGAGTATGCAAATCGATTTGAGGATAGCACTGTGGTATATATCATATTTTGCTCTAAAGGTTCATATTTGATTCACTACGGGGGGCTCTTCTTTCAGCAAATGCGTTTTTTCTTACGTAATTTCCTAACCATTTCTCTAATTCAGTCCAAATTTGGTTCATATGAAATCAACTTGACAATCTATGTATTGTAAATATATTATTTTCCTCTAATAGTTAATATTCAACTAGCTAAGGGGGGATTTTTCTTACAAAAAATACTGTACATACATACATTTGATTTTAGTTCAATGAGGACTATTTGCTTGTATCAAGGCAGTGGATTGGGGACATTTCGGAGAAACACCTTTGCTATTGGGGATGTTCAAGTTCTAATAAAAGTAAAAAGTAAAATGACATTTGTTTTTAATGGTCCTCAATCATGCAGTTGAGCGTACTACGTGAGAGCCCTGGCAATCTCAATAAAAACTTATTAGAGGGCAGCAGGGACAGACTTACTTATATCCCAAAACAACCCAAACAATTCTTCTTGAAAATTCAATGGAACGTAAGCCAAAAAAAATCTTGCACCATTGTTCACAGATCAACAGATATCTATTTATCAGATTGCGAGTCATTCGTCAAGTTATATAGAAAAATTATTTATTGCCAGAAAAGGAAACATTTATCAGCACAGTCAGCTCACTTCAGGCCCACATGTTTAACAGAGAGGGGTCTTTCTTTCCAAATCTGATTCTATGATACCCATCAGGATTGTAAAGCAAAGGAAAAAAAGCATCTGTCTTACACCGGCTCGGCGAGAAGACATTCATCTAACTGAACCTCATGGTGGATATCTTAATGGCAGTCTCCCTCAGCAGTGAATTAGTGCTGCTGACTTAGCTTTTCATTGTTGTTAACTTCCTATAGGAATGTCTGACTAGCTATCCACATGGCAACCTCAACAACAGTTAAAAGGCCAATGAGAAGAAGTCTTTGAGAAGAGGGAGAGGGCAGACAGCTATTTGACTTAAATGCAGGGAATTGATATTCTTTATATTGGATTACTGGGTGTCTTTGTGGTTATTATCCTCTGACCATATCCTGGTTCAAGGAGGATATCTTTTTGGACCGCTGCAAGCACTATTTCTACTGCTGATGGAGTCTAAATTCAAAACATGTTTAAGCAAAAGCATGTCTATTACAGGCTGATATTTGCATTGGCTAATGAAACACGGACGGTTATAGTATAGGTTCGGGGCAAAAGACAAAAATACACGTACAGCAGTTCATTTATGGGAAAAAAGCTGAGAATGAAAAAGGGGAAGCAGAGGGATTAGTGTATTGAGTCTAACATTAGCAGGCGTGACCGTCAGGGAGGTTTGCTGCTGTAATTGTCTTCTCTCCAGGGGAAACGGACCTCTGTGCGCTTGTAATCCGAAACCAGACTATACATTCATTGTTACACACAGCATGAATACCCCAATGGGTGCCATGGCAACGCTGTGCCGCAAGAATTAGGAGGGGACACTGCAGCTTCAGAGTAAAACAAGAAACAAGACTTGTGTTATGGCATCATAGAAGGTGCAGCAGTTCGAGATGACCTCTTAAGGTGGCACAACAATGGTTTCACAGTCAGTCAGTCTACTCATTGATTGTATCTATTCCCCAGATTAGGATCTGGATCACCACCGAGATCAAATATTGTTCCTTGGCTCATAACCTAACACTCTTCATAAACAAACTCCATTCATAACTTTTTCGGGTAATCCTGTTAACTGATAGAGAAACACACCAATGCAATTACATTTATGTGCATTATAAATGTATTATTATTTATTATTATTATTACCTCCTTCTTGGACGTAATAACTTCTGAGGTCCTATCCGGAGAAGAGAATTAATGGTATAATGCATATTTTGAAGATAAGACTTCGCGATTTTAGTAGAGGTGCAACGATTGTAATTATCCTTGGCCGATCACCAATTTTTATAAAGTATGACCGTCCAATACCGACTTTGGATTTTTCTTTAAAGTTATAAACATTTTTAGAATTATAATGTGTAATGTTTTAATTTTAAGGGCTCTTATTTTGAGGGATTAAAGTGGATGTAAGGTCAGTCGGCATTGTGTATGTATTCTGACTTGTTGAAATTAATGTTCCCTTCGTTCTCCCGTAGCTTTAAACCGCTCTGCTAATGTTAGACTTTTGAAACTTGCTATGCTTCTGGAGGTGAACAATCTTTTAGGTTTCTATTTAAGTTTGTTGTGCCGAACATTTTCGGGTTTTTTCCTCCACAGCTTATTTTGTCCTTACTGATGTTGAAGATTGCGAGCTTTGTGTTGTCTAGTTTAGTTGTGAAATGGTCTGAGCACTGATAGCTCATGGGTGGTGTGTGTGAACAGCGCATGCGTGTAATCGGCATGGAGTTAGGCCACTTGGCCGATTGCCAATTCTATCAAACTAGGCCTAATTTGTCCTAAGTACACCTCGAGACTTTACATAAGTAGTAGTTTCCATCTTAGCACCCCAGTGGAGATCCTGCTCTGCCTTCTTCTTCTAACAAAACCAAAGTCACATATTTCTTCCAATGTCATAAATATCTATGTGAGGATAAACTGGTGTTCAGGGACTAAAGCTGAAAAAATGCATGGAGCTATCTGCTCATTTCGTGGAGATGAATGACAGAAACCTTTTCTCTTCTGTCCCCACTGAGATCTGTGTGGCTGCTGATACTGATCAATGCCACATGTCTTCTCATGTGCTGTTAGCTGGCCCCACAGCCACATGAGTCCCATTCCCTACGTGATTGCATTACCTTGAAGTTTGTTGAAGAAAACAGTAAAAACACCACACAGTGCTGTAGACATACTACGAACTGCAAGAACTCACCTTAGAAAATAAAGTTTTAGTCTGAGTGTCATGCTAAAGGGTTTTTACACATTACTGAAACGTAACAGTTTAGCGACCTAAACCCTACAACAACAAAACACAAATCAAAACCATTCTCTCTCCTCTCACACTGAAAGTGTCTGAATATAAAGGTACCCACTTATCTGATATTTAAAGTCTTGATAGGTCTGTTACTATTTGTTACAGAATACAACACACAACCTCATATGATCAAACATATATGATGATTTGAAAATGAGCTGAATCCTTGCTTGGATCAGAAATATGCGGTCATACAAATGCGAACAAAGCACATAGTCTAAATATTACACCCATGGCAGCCTGCATATCATTGTTTATTCCAAATGCGTGGCACTTTTTGTAATATTTCATTTGGCATTTCTGTAATTGTTTAAAACTATACATGGCACGAATATTTTCACAAGTTCAGCACCAGTTCAAGTCAAAACACATTTGCAAGCACAGAAAAAATTTATCCCAGGGGATTTTAATAATGCGACGCTAATGCTGCAAAGATGTGAATATTCCACTTTGCATGCAAAACTATGATGTGAAATTCAAATGATGCTGATCGTGTCCCCACCTGCTGAGGAAGCTAAGGGCTTTAAATATCAGCAAGGACCTTTTAACTATGGTCTGTGAGTCACTGATTGTATTTATGCTCACCTTCAATATCTCATCCTTGTACCCTCACCATCGAACAAAAAACAAAACTTGCCTGGATAATTAAGCTGCTTACCGCTTAGGTTTCTCTCTATCGCCACCATGAGGATGACATTTTTGGTGAAATGTATCAATAACTTTTGGATGACTTCTACAAAATTAGAACCCGCATCCAAGTCCTCAATAGGAATGTTTCGTGTTAATAAGTGAATGTTACAAAACTCAACCAAGAATCATAGTAAATATACTAGCGACAAAAACATAGCCTGTTTGCATTGCAGTAATGATGTAAATGAGTTCGAAACCAGGCAATTTGGGAGAAACCTAGCAGTCCGTAATGAAGTTTTGAATGGATGTTGCCACATTTCTTTAAATGTAGTCATGCATCTACAGATTTTATCAGACACAGTTTATATCTATCTTCATGCCGTGGTTTAGATCTGAAAGTTAAGGGACAATGGAGGCTGCATATCTAGAGACTGAATGTATTCCTTGACCTTTCACCTTCAATCTATTACTCATAAAATCTAAATGAAGCTGCAGGCTTGTTACCATGATCCCTCACACCAAGGCTTCTCTTGAAACACACACTTACAGACACACAATCTTATCTCATACCAGTATCGTCTAATCTTCTAGGCTCCACTTAGCAAACAGCCTAATCTTCTCTCTCCCTTATTAAGGACACACTGCATGGCATTCAACATGAACTTGAGGCCTGCCCAAATAGCAAAATCCCACCCCGTCTCCCTTCGAATGGGACATTTTGAAGAACTTGCCTCAGTGGCTCTACAGGCTGTACATGAAAGGTTTGAGTTAAGTCTGGTGAACCAATGTCAAACATTCAGTCAGTCAGAGACAGTGCTATAGTAGAGATGCCAACTGTAAGTTATGTGGTGACTCCCCTCCAGGCCCATGACAACTTCCCTTTATTTTGGGTTATTTGGTCTAACAGGCCTCCATGACAGCCCTCCCCTTCTTATGTGTGTGTTTGTGTGTGTGTTTGTGTGTGTGTTACACTTTTAAAAGAGCTTTAAGAGTTTTTGTCTTTCATTCCAAAAGAGCACACAGATGTGGGCGTTGCCGTTAAATAGCCCAATAAACGAAGTGAAAAGATCCCTTCAGAGAGCAATCACAGCCCGAGTGTCCGAACAACCAAACCTCGGCCAGTAAACACGGCCCTTTCCTGTCCCTCCACTCAGAAGGCACTTTCATAAACACAGCACAAGCATCAGCATTATATCAGAATACTTTTTATAGTACTGGATGATTATTGGTCATGATATTCCTGTGTGCGATATGTTTGCCACCTTCCTATTAAAACACACCAACAACCAATAAATATAATAAGTATAATTTTACGCCTTATTGATTGATTCAGAACAACGAAACCAGTACCATAGAAACCAGTTCTATCCAAACGTGAAGCTATCAGGTAAATATTTAATCGGATGTATTAGTGGTTTAGTATCTCAGAGCCCTTGTGTTTAAATATTAAGTGGAGCACTGAAATGGTCTGAATTTTGGACTCTGGCCTCTTTGTGATCCCTGTTTGAAAAAAGTTAGATAAACACAGCAATGTCGTCTCATTAACTAAATAAAATCTGCAAAGATGTATGTTATACTTAATGTAATTAAAGGATATTATCTGGTTATGAATGCTGACCTTTTTCTACTTCTGGGTATAAACAGTGCTCATTATTAAGCAGAGGAACAGATAGAACACAAAATCAAGATGCCATAACTTAAAGAGTCTTCATGAGCTAAAACTCTGGGTTCATGAGGAGAGACACAGGCAGGCTTTGTGTTGACTAATGTCACCATAGAAACCTTTACTGTGGCGGCAATCTGCCACATGCAACACAAAGCCAAAGAAAAGGAAAACAGCAGCTAGAGTGGGGATCTACCAGCGTAGGCTTGAGACTGACGTTGCCAAACCATAACTTTGACATTTAATGTATGTTGGCAAGACAGCATAAACAGACTACAACTACGCTCCTCAAGCAGACATTCATAGAGGTTAAAACATTTCTAATCATATTTAGTCAGGACAGATCTTGGCTGAAAATGTAGCTGGTATACCATTAGACTCTGTTTTTAGCCTCTGGTTGACAGTAAATAGGATTTAAAAAGGATCCAGCTCATGCCATATGAAGTAAATGACCTGTTGCTGAACTATAATGCATAAAACCCTGTTATCACGTTCCTGTGAAATAGGAAATAGACCTTAACCAGGTGTTTAAAGAAGACCTGTGACAATGAAAGGTTTGACAGGCCTGTATTTTATTGCACAGCCTAAAGTGCTACATGTAACATGATAACAGCAGTTCTTCCAGGAGACAGGATTTCCAACACAGCAATTAATTTCCCATCTTTGTTCTTCATACGTCACACCTCTTCAGCCGTTCTGGGCCGCACCCCAACATATCTGGCTCTCGTCTGCATTCATGAACATGAACATGAACATTACCCCACAGTCGGCCAGTGGCTTTTCTGCCAGACATCTGGTAAGTCCATACTACATAAATTTGGACCACAGTGCCTCAATTTTGTTCTTTACCCGCCTTGTAGGTTTTTTCACATTTCTGTTGGAATCACTGCAATGTGTAGAAACTACATCTATGCAGGCAGAAACTCCCTCAAACCATCTTTATTATAATTTTCCAGATTATTTGCTGGATCTTAATTACAATCTAGTTGTAATATTGGTTAATAGCTATACTTCTTCTTCCTCTTCTGCTTTTGGCCCTTCCCAACAGTGGATCATCTCATTCCGCATATTGATTTTGCATTGGTTTTACATCGGATGCCCATCTGACACAATCCTCCCCATTTATCCGGGCTTGGGACCAGCACTAGAGGTACACCGGCTTGTGAACCTTTCGTGACTTGGTGGGTTTAAGGCTATGATTAACATTTCATATAATAGATAGCTCAATTCAAAATGTAACTGTTACTCTTTTATGGAGACAATAGAATGAAAAAATGACACACATAAGTAATGCTCGTGTAGCACACTCTCTCTTTTTCAACACAGCCTCTACCGTAGAACCTTGGGCAGCAAACAACTGGTTCTGCCTGCCACCTACAGACAGACAGCACTCACCAACCTCCACGATGAAATGGGGCATGTGGGTGTAGAAAGGGTCCTGAGCCTGGCGAGATAACGATTCTACTGGCCTTTCATGAAACATGAGATTATACAATATGTCACCTGAAACATGATATTATAGAATATGTCACCTTAAAGTGCTGTTGTATGAAAGAGAAGAAACGCCTTCACATCACAGAGCAACCATGGGATGCCATGCATGAATCGACCTCTCGAGTATGTTTTTATTGACTTCCTTCAATAAAGTCGTAGACGTAGACGTAGGGTGGTAGACGTACATTTTGGTGGAAGTTGACCATTTCACCAGGTTTGCCCAAGCATACCCCACTACAAACAAAGCACGAAAAAACGGCTGCAGACAAGATATTTAATGAATCATCCCCCATCTCGGGTGCCCGGCCAAACTATATCATGATCAAGAGAGGGAGTTCGAAAAATAACAGTTTCCGGCCCTCAGGTAGCTGTCCGGTGTGGGTCACTCCAAAAGTTCCCTATATCCCACCCAAGTTTCCCTATACCACCCCCAAGGTAATCAAATCCTGCTACAAATGCCCAGAACCCTTGGAGAGAAGGAGAGAGAGTTTTGGAAAGATCATCTGTCAATCTCCTACCTGTCCGTCAATGTCCTACCAACCTCCTAATGTTCCTACCTGCATTTTTAAGCTTAAATAAAGTAATGGGTGTAGAATGTTGGCTGAGTCTATGGCACTGACTATAGCACGTGGCTGGTAGGTGGGATTGGCCATGAGAGGAGTGCTTAGCAACTGGGTGGGTAGCCTTTCTCTAGAGGACCTCCTGGGCGTCAACTGGTTGTCAGGCTGAGGTTCTTCCTCATCTCCACCTAAATCAGGCATCTCCTTCTCCTCATAGGATTGTGGTTCTACCACTGGTGCATTCTCCTCAATTTCTTCCTGAGAAGCTTCAGCTGCAGTCGCTGTTCCAGGTTCAAGTTCGCCATGCTCAACTTGTCCATGCTGAACTCCAGGTGGTGCATGGATGGCCTGTGACCTTCAGCTAACCCTCTCACAGCCAGGCTACGGGACCAGGACTCTATCCCCTGGTTGAAGAGTCACACCTTTGTTTCATTTGACATAATATTGGTTTCGTTTGGCTCTTGACTGCTGGCTGTGGGCGCCTGTGATCCTGTATGCCTCAATCATTTTCTCTTTCCATTTTTCTGCATATCCGCTTGGTGTGCTTGTCTCTTCCTTAGCCACTAATCCAAAAACAAGATTGACAGGTAGATGGGCGTGAGGACCATAAAGCAGATAGTACGGAGAGTAACTTATTGCCTCATTCTTGGTGCAATTATATGCATGAATGACATCTGCTATTGCAGAACTAGTGAAAGCCCACATTTGAATTTATCCCACATTTGAATTTATCAATGCTAAATTATGCAACAAAAACATCCTGTAAAGAAACCTTAGAGCAACATTAATACCAAATTAAAGCAGTATGGCCTCACTTCCATGTTGGCCCATTTTCTCTAAACAGAGAGCCGCTTGGGGTTAATCCCGAGAGGGAAATTCAAGCAGTCCCTGACAATCTGTGTAAGCTGAGAGATAGAGAGGAAACTCAATTACTGTTATTGCTGGTACCACTCAACTCCATCACTGCGGATGAGGCCAGTATTTGGGTCTATGAAAAATCAAATGTGCCTGATTAGCACAAGAGGTGAGCTTCCTCTTCACTGGGTAGAATGTGGTTTACAAACGACAGGCGGAGAGGTGAGTATATTCTCTAAAATGCAGACACTGTGTCCGGTCATGTCTGAGAACAGCCCTCAATGTCTCCTCATATTTGAATCATATACTTAAAATAAATATACTGATATACTAATTTAATAAAAACAAAGATAGGCATTTTATTCAAATTACTCAAAGAATCCTCATTATTAGCAATATATAATCTTAAAGTCTTAATGTCAGGAAGCGTGAGAGTGTTTTAAGTTTAAGCAATATTATCAATGGAAAATGTAACTGAGCCAAGTGGAGCAGATCTCACATCAATGGGCCAAAATGAGTGTTTCCCTTCATTAATCATTATTCAAACACTAATAATACAGACATATATAATAATATTAAATTAATTTTAAAAAATGTGGAATTACAGCAATAACTCATTTATAGCCTATTTGTACCCCAGTGGGATTCCTGCAGCTGCCAGGGCGTATCTCAAGACTTCAAATATTACAGCAAAACCAACTAAGTCAACTATTAAATAGACAATTCAGATCCAACTTTGTATAAGAAGCAAAAAAAAAAAAAAAAAAAAACAGCAACAACACCAAAATAACCTTAGCATTATAAACCTGGTGATGGTCCTTAGATAATAACTATTAAGATGATTTAAACTGTTTCATTACAAAATATAAATAATCAAATTAGAACAAGCTTTATGTAAGTTTCACATAATAAATAACAGAGACATCCAGCTTCAGCAACACTTCGTGGTTAAATTAGTGCGTACTTGACAACAGTAAAACACACACGAGTCAATATTCTGGAAATCATAATATAATCCTTCGCATAATTAATGAAGGTCAAGCAGAAGTTCAGTCAGGAAGACTATTAACTTGAACTTGTCCGTCACTACCCAGTCTTCACTGATTCAACGACTTCATCCTTTAACAAGCCTCAGTCGCCTGCAGCAGGGTCATATGCTACCACCAACAACGATGCCTTGACTCCAATGGGGGGATTAATCTTGCCCATCAATGTCCAATTGATTATCTGATTATAGAAATAATGCTTCATTGGAAAATGTATTTATCTGCTATTAATCAAAAACACTCAAAAGAGGATAGCAAACGTCTGCAGCCTCTTGAAACCCGCCTCTTCAAGTCTGGATTGTTTCAACTATATTCCACCTTACTGTTTTATATAAAGGTTAGGAAAGCAGAATGGGTCATTGTCATTGTTGGGCCTCCTTTGAGTGGGTAGCAGAAGAAATGCAAGTGTAACCAGAGTGAGACAGCATGGTTTCAGGGGGCGACAGGGGATTAACTTTTGTGTGTTTAAAGCAGTTAGTAGCAGTTAGCAATTTACTCAGAGGAGAGAAAATCAACCATCAATTTCTTCAACTTTAGGAGACAGGAGGTCTAGGAGGTCTTACCTTCCAAGCAGAGGAAAAGACCGATGTGAAAAGACTGTACAGGGAAGGTAAATGATTGTTGTTACCATGATATTTCAGTGATTACAAAGCGCTGCTCGATGCATGTTAAACGTCATATGTTTTGCCAACACAGCTGTGTTTTAAGTCACACCTCCCTTGAAGAAGATTGGCTATCTAAAATCACACCCAGAATCTCAATTATACAGTTTGCTACTTTAAAAAAAAAGAAGGAATATATTTCAATTAGTTTGTAGATCTAATCTCTTTTCTCTTTACACCTTAGCCATATTTATGTATGCAGGTTTATCTTAACAAACCCTGTGAAGATAACTGACCTTAAGATGCCTTGTTAGCAGAAGGTTGCAACCTTTGACCTGTATTGCTAAGTTAAAACAGGGTGGGCCTTTTAAACCTAGAAAGGCCAAGCAAAGGGTGTCATCGTTAATAAGGTAACATCTGGAAGAGTTATGACCATTAGTGAATTGCCTTGAGACACTGACAAAATACCCCCATGAAAGTAGACACCCCTTGTGTGAAAATACGACACTTTCAAGTGGAGAGTAAAGAGCAGAAATGCAGCTCTGTGAGCCGGTAAACTCAGGAAATGATCTCAGGGGTAAATGAGGCATTTCAGGAATGCTTTACCACCTCTTTGCAAGGTAAGTTAGGTTAAACTTAATATCTGAAATTGAAAGCTGGCTTAATAAGTGCAGCATTGCTGTGTTCTAGTTCTCCAGAAACAAACAGAGAGTGCCTATAGTGAGTTCCACATTGGCCAAAAATGTGTTTTCCCACGTTGAAAGTCAGAGGCCTGTTTAGACGACTCATTGGCCTTCAGAACAAATAAGAGGGCAGTTGATAAAGGGTGACCCTAAGAAAGATACAGGACACCTCATTACATTATTTGATTCCATATAAATTTTTCAGTTTGTCGCTCAATGCTCCTCCTGCCACCGAGACAGTAATAGGACCTTAAATAAAGCACAGCCTACTAACAGTCATTATAAAGTCTCCGGTTTCAACACAGGAGCCTCCAGCTAGAGATCACGCGTTTTATAGACTTCTCACAAAGTGGTTGGGACATTTTTTGCAGTTTGGTCTCTTGTTGACCCAACAACAGCAAACTTCTGACAACAAGTTTCAGAGCGCCATTTTTGAAAATGTTTCCATGTAATATGGCAAAAGGTCATTCTTGAATTGAACGATGAGTCTTTGCCCCACTCAGCAAATGGCTTTTACATTTTCAACCACAAGAAGGAAGAAAAATATTCAAAAATTCAGTGGAACCACCTCCAGATCAACGCGGGTAAAACCAAGGAACTGGTGGTGGACTTCCGAAGGCAAACACCCCCCCACACACCGGTGAACATCCAGGGAATGGACGTTGAGATGGTCACTTCCTACAAGTACCTTGGTGTTCACCTGAACAACAAACTGGACTGGACCCACAACTCAGCGGCACTCTTTAAAAGGGGTCAGAGCCGACTGTATCTGCTGAGGAGACTGAGGTCTTTTGGAGTGCAGGGGGCGCTCCTGAAGACCTTCTTTGACTCTGCAGTCGCCTCGGCCATTTTTTATGGAGTGGTCTGCTTGGGCAGCAGCATCTCAGCTGCTGACAGGAGGAAACTGGACAAACTGATCAGGAAGGCCAGTTCGGTCCTGGGATGTCCTCTTGACTCGGTGCAGGAGGTGGGAGACCGGAGAATGATGGCCAAGCTGTCATCTCTCCGGGACAACGTCTCCCACCCCATGCAGGAAACCATCTCTGCACTGGAGAGCTCCTTCAGCGACAGACTCCTTCACCCCAAGTGTGTGAAGGAGCGATATCGCCGATCGTTCCTTCCTGCAGCAGTCAGACTCCACAACCAGCACTGTTAGCAACACACACACCTACACAACTACACACACACTTACACACACATCTACCTTTTAATTTATTTTAATTGCACATAACGTTTAATTTTAATTTAATTTATTTTAATTTATTTTAATTGCACATAACACGATGTTATTCTTACTCTGTGTTATTCTTACTCTGTGTCATTCTTACTCTGTAACATGCTCTGCTGCTGTAATATTGCAATTTCCCCATTGTGGGACTAATAAAGGCTATCTATCTATCTATCTAAAACTCTGCCAAACTATTTTGTTTTGATTGTGCAGCAGACTGCTTAGTTTGGTTCCGTCAAACTAGAGAATTGATGCACCAATATTGTGATCAGTGGAGAAAATCATTTACACGTGCACTGCTTAAAACTCGCCAACTACTGGCCTGGCAGGCATACTACAGAGTTTTTAGTTTTTGCTGATGCAGGTGTACAAAGATTGCTTTTCGCAATTTATGAACATAGGATTCTTTTGAAACAAAAAGGAAAAAACCTTTCCGTGTTTAGTTAAAACAATGTTGTGTAAAAGGGGCCAATCTTTTCTAACATGTTTTAACATGTCAGCAAGATCAGGTCCGATCCAGGCTGTCTGATTCCCACTGCATCCAGAATTTTTGATAAGCTAAAAAAAAGAAAGCAAACTGGAACGATTTCCCATATGTTAGCTGTTCCTTTATATATTATGAAGCAATATTGCTGCAATTATAACTGCCAATGTGTGAAGTACAACACCAGGAGCAGTGGTACTTTTCTCCACTGTATGAAGCTGTAAGTACCAGTAGCACCTCTCGTCTATAGGAGAAGGAAGGACGATTAGGATGTAGTTGTGACTTTCCACTTTCCATGGTTTGAGTCCTGCAAGTGGCCAAGTGTTAAAATGTATTCAGTCGGAACTTTTTTATAACTCATTAACACATTTTATAACTCGATGCATTTGATGTGTGCATAGGTAGGATGTTTAATTTACCATCCTGGGCTGAGCTCAAAGTATGATCATTTCCTGAAATAAACAAGTTATTTAACGCATTTAATGCCTTAACTAAACCACATTTAACATTTCACAATGTAACATTCAAAAACACTAACTGGATGATGCATATTTATTATTGCTTATGTGACTATGGATCACCAAACTACAGTATTTGACATTCTGGGAGTGAGGACACGTCGATTATTGAAAATGTCACATAAACCTTCCTAACTGGATTAGTTTGGTAAAACTAAACTGTGAAATGGGCCAAATTTGTTGTAGACCTGCATTATTCATCAATGATTTTGATTAATGTGGCATTTAGCCTAAACACTAGCGTGATTTCTGTTGTTTTTGGTGCTTTTATTCTTCACATGCAGTGCTGAGGGGATGAGCTGGCTCACATCGACAGTGGTGGAAAATGTCTATAGTTATATTACATAAGGCGAAAACAAGAATGTTTTTGTATCTTCCCCATAGTTTGCATATCCTGTTAGATAATTATTCACAACGATCATTAAACGCATGCCTTTATGAAGGGATTTTGGTATTATCCTGTAAGCAACTTCTAAAAAGAAAGAAGACTAGAAGAGAAAGAATGAGACCCACCCTGTAGATGTTCATGAGCTGGAGCAGGGAGGTCAATCCCGGTACCATTGAGGCCCATTCCCACAAGGATAACAACGGAGCCTGTTCATACTAACTCTTCATCCTGTCTGTTTGCCGCTACCCTAACCTCATCACGGTTCCCTTCCTCCAACAGCCTTCTTGGCTCCGGCACACCTCTTCCCTTATGATCCCCCTCAGCTGAGGTCAGAGGTGGTTGATCCGTCTGCAAGACAACCTCCCACTGAGAACTGTCTCTTAATGCATTATTGAACAATGGTAACTTCAGTCCTTTTGGTAAAAATCTTCCATTCAATTTTCTGTTTTCCCCAATCATGCTCTTGCCTGAAAAACGAAGAAGGCCTGTTAGAAATTCGCTGTAGCCCATAACTCACGTATCTCTGTTTTCCAGCGGATAATTTATATGAGGACAATGTCAAGGCCCCTAAGTCCATATCTGATATCAATCTAAAAGTTTGACTTCCACAGCCCTTCAACCGTCAAAAAACGGTGGGACATTAATCCTGGGTATCACAAAGTGGCAGAGGCTGGCAGCCAGTCGTACGGTGATTCACTGCAAACCAATTCCCAGTGGGACAGCAATAAAACCGGCAACCTGCTAGCACTGATTTCCATACAAATTGCTCCGGTGTGAAGTGAACATATTTTTTAAGGGGTAGAAGGAGCCATGTCCACATGCAGACGTGTTTGCTTACAGGTTTGTGGTGTCAAGCTCAATCACGAGGATTCTGTTGAAGCATTGACGTCTACCTTGTATCCCACAATAAGCTCACGCATGTCTCTGGGCATAGCATCACCTCTGGGTCAGATAGTATTGCTGTGTGCAGGGTTAAAACTGAGAGCCAGAAACTGTCTCACAGCAGGACGGCATATCAACCTCCACCAGCCCCTTTCCTCTATTGCCCCACACCCTCCCAGGTCTCCCCTTGTGTGGTCCCATCCTCCTCTTCCCATCACATTCCTCCCATAACTTGTGTGTGCACCGCTTCATCTGGCAGAGCAGAAGCACTGACACAAAGTCAGAGAGACAGCGGCGAGGCTTGCAATCAGATAAAATTTCAACCAAATAAAGACAAACACATTATTGGAAAGACGGACCAAAAAACTGGGGCATGGTAGCGGGAGCCAAAGGAAATTCCGAGCCAAAAGGCGTGTTTCATTGTTCATTGTTTCAATTTACAGAAGGATCTGATAACATGTGGATAACCTGCCTGAAGCATGTTTGCTTCCTGCAGTTCATGGATTTCATTGAAGGGTTGTTTACTTCTCGAGGAAGAAGGTGGTACTTGTGGCAGAAACATTGGTATTCGCTGTGACCTACAGGTTATGGTTTTCTTCTTAAGTAAAAGATGTGAATAGCCTGGTGTAACTCTAAAGAATATAGACATTTTCATCTGACCTGCAAAGGGTTGTTATTTTCCTTCAGCTGTCAGTACTATCAGGAATATACAGCCCATGAGATCATACTATAAGAGGCTCAAGTGGAGGTCGTATTGTTTCTGAGCAGCGAAGGAGTGTTGCGGAAAGGGGGAGAAATTAGAAGCAATTACATGGTATGGATTGTTAACTAACTCCGGGAAACACTTTGCTGAGAAGAGAGGGAGATATATTGGTCCTGAAAGCCCCACAAACCCAGCCTAGAGCCAGTACTTAAAACCTTTAATCATGATAAAAATGATCTGGACTGGAATATTACACAGTCTCTTCAGGACAGGTGTTTATTCCGCCCCTCCGACCTCTGAAAGCACAATGAAGACATGATGGGGAATCGGTTTTGTTCCACCTCTGAGATGACAGTGGCGGTGGTAAGAGTGCTGAGTTGATCTGCATAATTGGTTGGTGGAAAGAGAAGATGGGGGTGGGATGTTTGATAATGTATGCAGCCCACAACCAGAGAGCTTAAAAATCAGCTAATAGCAGTTAGCTGCTAACTCAAACAAGATGAACATGTTGTCAACATGAGGATACCACATGAGGAGCTTACCCTCAGAACAAGAAAGAATCATTGCGTAGCCAAGTTCATCCACTGTCCTGAAATAGCTTGCTGCCATGTAAAGACTTGACACTAAATGCCAAAGCTGCTGTATTATATGCCAGGAAACGGGGCGCTGACCCTTGTTGAAAAGATATTAATTATTGCATACTTATGATATGAATGGTAACAACATGTTTAAGGAGGATATCTTTGATTTATTTAGTTAAACCTGAAACGTTCATGCAACAAGTTTGAACTTTGATCAGAGTGTTGTTAGTTGTTAGTTTTACCATCCGATGCTCTTCTTGTCTTAAGACACTTTCTTGCCAAAGGCTGGTGGTTGTGTTTTTGTGTTGAACCTTGGTTGATTAAGGACTGTTCCTTAAGGACTGTTCATGGCGCTAACCTTAATGGCAACTTACCTTTTGAGCGACATCAGCCTTTTCTAACACGAAGCACTGCCATGTAAGCCATCCACATCTTGCAATTAAGTGTAAAAAGGTGGATGGCATTGTTGGCCGCATTTCTGCTTTGTTTCCTGATGCTGTGAGGTTATCTTATTTTTTCAGTCACACTAACCTTGGTGCACTGACCATAAACACTTTGTGCAGTAGCCTAAACTGCAGGCTGCACAAGGCAATGAATGCAAGGACTAATAGTATGTTTTAAATTATGTTTCGCAAAGTGTGTGTTGTGTTCAATATTGTCAGCTTATTTAAAAAAAAGAAGCTGTCATATCGAGGACACATACCACAAACACCCACAGCACAGATCAATTGTCTGGACTGAATATTTGATCAATATATATATATATTAGCTTTGACGCTTGTCAGGATGACTAGAAGGCAGGGTGCAGTTTAGATTGAAGGTGGTGAAGAGAGACTTTATTTAGGGTATATATTAAATACTAATGCTTGTATGTTAAAGTAGCACAGACTGTGTCAAATTTGAAATAATTATGCAATTTAGCCAGCAGTGCAAATTTCCTTCCTGAGCCACTATGACATATGTCCCTCCAGAGCCACCATCAATCTTCAGTTGTAGAAAAATGTCTGCACTTTTAATGTGTATTTGTTTACGGCACAAGGTAACCAACACATAGGTTCCTGTCCAAAGACTTCAGATCTAGATAATGTTATACTGATCTCCAGGTATCTGGATCAAAATTCCTTTAGGGAAACAAGGATAAAATCAGAAAGATGTATTTTATCTGGGATAGCATAAGAGAAATGTCCTAATCTGGATCATTTATATTAAAGGTTTTGAGCTCCTGGGCTCTGGGCTCCTTGGGTTTCAGGTTACATTGTTCCTCAGGCTATTTGATCCAAAGCTTGGAGTGAAAAAAGACCTGTCATGTAGAAACTGGTTTGAAATTGATGAAGCTTGAAACATTTCACTTGCAACAGTAAGATGTGTCTTGGAGAAAAGTCCAGGTGGTAGTGCCAGCAATGCAGAGGTGTCAGATGAAAACTCATTCTCTACTTAAGTGGAAGTGAAGTTAGATGTGTGAAGAAGGGTAAAAGTAAAAACTTGTATTCTTTTTGCAAGTAAAAGTGGAAAAAAGTGCCGGCTCTGAAAGAAACTCAAGAGTAGGAAAGTAAAACCATTGAAGGACATTTTTATCAGCTGTTTTTGTGCAAATTTAATCGAACCTTGTATCAAATTAGCATAACATTTTTCTGACGGAATAGGAACTTTCAGTCTTCTGCTACAATTTGCCAGTGACAGATAAAGAATGCAGTCAACACAAACAACCAACGAAAATGACCATTATGCAGAACACGTGAAAAAAACAAAGAGTGTATTAAAAAACGCAGACAACGTTCCTTTTTCTGAGTTAAAATTCTTGCATGTGTTTCTTGTTTGTCTTGTTGTCTATCTTACTTCTGCTGTCATGTTTGTCTGTTGTGCATGACATTCACCAATGGATGAAAATGAGTCTTGATGGTGGGAGTGAAATCAATGATGCAAAATCGGAATAATCTACTAAAGTTTGGAGCCTGAATTGAAAATAGGAGTAGAAAGTAAAGATATTTAAATTAAAATGTAGGGCGTAAAAGTGCAAAGTTGTCAGAAAAAAAATTTACTCAAGAAAAGTTCAGATACCAGAAATAATTTAATAAATGTAATCTAATATAATAATGTATATGACTAAATACATAATACAATAATAATAATAATAATACACGTGTTAGCTTGTTAAACTCAGAACACAGTAGCAGGTGTAACTTAAAATCAAAACATGTTAAGGTGACTGATTTGAATCGCGGACAAAACTGAATTAAGTAAATTCAATAGATTATTTTTGACTGCAGTAAGTATTTTTTACTTTCTAGGCTACTTCCCAACATTTTCTAAAATAGGCATTAAATGTATCAGCGTGATCATGGAGGTTAGTGATCATCATATTTCACTAAAAGCACGAAAAATACACTTCAACTTATTTCTCAAAGGATTTGACACTCAGTTTAACCAACTCATCTTTGTCACCAGTCTTAAAAGGAATCCGGCGGGGGAGTAGGAGGGTTTGAAACCCCGTCAGCTCATGTTCTTCAGAGTTAGAGTATGAGTAGAGTTTGGTTTTCACTCTTATTTCTGATTGCGGTCGACAAATGTTCTGTCTCGTGTGACTGCTGGTGTTGTTATTTCACCCTGCTCTCGTTGTGACCTTCAAGAAAAGGTTTTTGGACACTTCCATAACTTTATAAAGTCGCATTACTTCCACGGACTGACACATTTGAAGTGTGTGGGTGTGTGATGAGTTGACCGGCGTGACATACCCACAGCTTTAATGATAAATCCCTGCGGTGACCTCAGAGCTCTGCGCATCCACGCTTCTCTCAGCACCTCTAGGTTGTTTGCGTTCCCTTGAACGATAAGCACCAGGTTTTCCATCCATCCCTGAAAGTAGACTTCCGCCACGGCTTTGACGAGCCTCTTATTCCAGAAGCTGCGTAAGTTCTGCGCCTTAAAGTCCGTAAAAACCTCCCTCCCGCCCGTGGTGCCGGCGGTGAGTTTCCCTCCGCCGGCGCGCAGACTCTCCTGCTCCGGCCCGAGGACTACAGCCAGAGAGGAGGCGGAGGACAGCCGGACCGCCCGCTGTTGATGAGACATGTCTAAACGCTGGTTTGGCTCCAGGAGGGAGAGATCATGCTAGATTTGGGAATGCACTTATTGAGAAGACAGTTCCCCTGTCTCAAAATCCCGTCAAACGCCGTGTTCCGCCAAGCATGACTCCGGTGTGCGTCTGAGCGCGGAACGCTGGGACGTCCGACTGGTTTCTCTCAGCGTGGAGGGAAACCAGTGACGCTGTCAGAGAGGAGGGTTTTGCAGACTGCTGCTGCCTCTAACAGGTAGACCTCCCACCCACACTGCAACGTCTGTGTCGTCTCTTGTGCAGGAACAGGTGCTATTTTATTCAGGGCGGAAAAGCGCATTTTCATTTTAATCAAACGTGTCGCTTCCCCTTTATGTAATAATAATAATAATACATTTGATTTATAATGCACTTTACATTTGGATCAAATCTCAAAGTGCTACAAAGCAAAAGCAGATAAAAGCATCAATAAAAAATGAAATAATAACTATATAAAAGCCTGACCAAAAAGCAGAAATGTTAATTAAAGTTATAGGTTCTGCTAAAAAGGAAAGCTTTAAGTCCTTTTTTAAATGTGTCAGTCGTCTGTGGATCTATGTGTCATGATAGTTCCTCACACAGCTGTATTCTTCATTATAACGTATGTCCTTCATCATATCACTCACGAATGACGTGAGTGATATCGACACTCGTAGAAATTTAACATGAATTACATGGCTTTTTTTTATTTTAACTAAGTTGATGCATCTTTGACATTAAAACAAGGGAGTTTTATTTCATTTATGTGAAAGGTTTAGGGAAAAAATTCCATTAAATTGTGTTTGATGTTGTTTGCATTACATGATTTTTTTTTTATATGTTGAAATAACTCCATAGTTTCTTCTTGACAATTAAAACGAGGGAGTTCCATTGTTTTCACGTAGTGTTCATTGAACATAACTTTGTGTATTACACTCAAAATACCTGTGTGAGGTATGATGTGGAGATAAACACTGAATGGTTCCAATAGGATCAGCTTGCATCCTTGTGTGTTGTAAAGCCCAACCAGCAAAGTAATTAAGTGAGAAAGTTTTCTAACTTAACTGTAATTGTGAAAAAACAAACAAACAGGAAACTGTTGAGCTGATTTATTTTCAAATGAGGAAAAAAAAAAACCCAAATACGCCTCATTTCAAATATACTGCATGTAACGAGACACATCCCTTACCCAGGGTATGGTTTTACAAAAAATATTTCATAAATGTTCTAAATTGGTCCATTAAGTCAGTTTTATATCCCCTTAGTCTTTTTTGTTGGTTTGACAGAAGGGCTTCCAAAATTAACTAGTCAACAAATCGTCCCCAAACTTGTTGGGAGGATGGGGTTTGGGTCCACAATTGACTCACTTAATTTTTAATAGGACAACACAGTTTGGCGGAATTTTTTGACTTAAGTGGATTGAGTAAACCCACCAAATTATTTGTGTGTAGTGAACTCATGGTAACTTTTGTGACTGTTAGCACAGTGCCCTAAATTCAAGCCTAATGAAGAAACTAATAGTCTGTTTACTATTCAGTTTGTTCATTCATTAATTCTTCTGCCAGTTCATCACGGGACCAATACATAGCGCATTCACACACACAAAAACATTTCGGAGTCACCAGTTCACCTTTATTCCATGAATATTGCTCACCTAAACATGGGGAGAACATTGAAACTCTGTACAGATAGGCCTTAATGCCAGAAGTGGACTTGAACCTTCTTGAGCTACCGCTGCACCACGGTATTCAAAATATGAAGTTCTAATCACGTTTTGTTTTTCGAACAAAACATATTGAGTTGATACAACTGTAAGCGATTTTCTTCAAAAGGTAGGATGGGGATCTGACCCCGTAATGTCGTCACCAAGAAAAAAACTATCATTGTTTTTTCCTTGCACATTTTATTTCCTCAAGGCATTACTAGTTTAATGTCTTAGCTTCTCTAAATGTTCCTTAAAATGACCAAACCTATAGTCAAGCTTGTTTGTTAAACAGTAAAAGAAATGTAATTACTTATTAAACTTATTATTATTTCAGGATGAAATTTGGTATTTCATAAAAAATTGTCAATTGTAATACGTTCTGACAAACTGTTTTGGTGAAGCATGTTTATAAAAAGCTATTAGATTCTTATTAGACTTATTTGGTTGTATCAAGTTGCACAAATTGTTTATTAAGTTCTCACATGATTTAATATGTATGGGACATTCTTTATTGACTTAATGAAAAGGACTTTATATCCATGGTTAATCCCTCCTCCTCTATGGCCCCTTTGATCTGTGGTGTCCCCCAGGGCTCCATCCTTGGTCCCTTGCTCTTTAGCAGATGCAGGTACACACTTCAAATGGGTCATATTATTAACGGGTCAGTCAAGTGGCACACATTTTTCAAGGAGAAATATTGACTCAGAAAGTACTCAACCAAGCAGTGGAAAGGTACATTAAAGGCTTGAAACTCAAAATATAGTTTTGGAAGTTGCTTTGACATGTTGAGTTATAAAACCTTTTGATTTCTGTTAAAAAATACAGTAACTTTGAATTATGGCAGCGTTTGATTTTGGAAAAGGTTTATTTGAATTAAAGGGGTACTGATAGAGGTTTTAGTTCAACTTGTATTTTCTAGTTTTAGGGATCGCTCAAGTTTTTTTTTAAGTTAATTGCCTCAAGTCACCTTTTGTCAAACTGCTGTTGTCATCTCTATTAAGAAGTGATATAGTAGTGATATAGTGATACAAGGACCCTATTTGGATAACAAAAAAGCCTGCAAGTTGCCAGAAGTAAACTTCTTGTCCAAACTAAGACATGTAGGAGGAGCACTGAGGGGAGCCTGTAAATAATATCCCGCTGAACAGCACATAGATCACCATCAGGGAGATCTTAATGGACAGGGGTGCTAACAAAGCTTGTAAAAAGCTTTTGTTGAGTAATTTAGAACAAGTTGGGCCATTCGTTTGTTCGTATTACTGTTGTCTTCATGGCGGTTTTGGTTTGTGAGGTAGATCCCATTATAACGATGGATTCTCCTGGATAAGATTTCCCAACAATGACTCAAAAAGAGAAAAACTTTCAGTAAAAGCTCACCAGCCTCAGGGAACATTCATCACAAAAATGAGAACCATTCCTCGCTGTAGTCACAAAAGCGGGATCCCTTTGGTCCCTGCTTTTACTGAGACTGTAACAGGCGGAACCTGAAGGCCAGACGGATGGACACCTCATATATCACAGCCTAAGAGAGCCCGTGGCTTTATTTTTAGGAGCACTTAGGCCCCCGAGAGGCTGGGGGCCCGCCTGCCTTAGTGTTGTATTAGGGCCTGGGCTGGAACAGGATATTGCGCTTCCTCTGCTCATGAAAAGAATACATCACCTCAGCGTACACAGGATGAATCATTTGCAGTGCATCCTGGGGAAGCACAGCTGAGCCACGTCCAAGGACAAAAGTTGCAAAGATTATGAATTAAGACCCATTAATAAGAAATAAGTTCAAGAGATTCTTTGGGCTTAATGACTTTAAAACCCTTTTTCATGAATTTCAACTGTGTTGCTTCAACATTTACACTCATTAGAGTCAAACCTGGCCGAACAAAGAGAGCTTTGGTTCGGTTCTCCAGGTTCTCCCAAACTTTCCAAAAATATTGATGTGATACGTCTAAAATATTTTGATTTATTAGAATGATGCAGCCACGAAAACCAGAAGGATTGACCGGGTTATAAACACCAGGTACCATAGATTCAATGATACACAAGAGATGAATGGTTCAGGTGAATAAAGCAAGAGGTAGAAAAGACTATAACAGATAGAACAAATACTGTACGACATACGGTACTTTAGGAGAGTTTTTAGGTATCTGTACTTTATTAAAGTATTTATTTTCCTCACAACTTTTTACTTTTACTCGCTACATTTTCACACAATTATCTATGCTTTTTAGTTGTTACTTTAGTCAATTATTTGTATTTTTATTCATTGTGTGTTTTACTAACATCTCAACAAAATATAATAGAAATCAAACAGAAACAAACAGAACCAGTCAGATGGACAGTTTCCCACATCAGTGCTGCTGCTTAACCCAATATTTAATTTTATACCTCTGCGACTTATGCTTTTACAGTTTTATTCATTTTTGTTGTATTTTAGTATGTTTCACGTTTATGCTAGTGCCTTTTACTTTTATACTTTTTTTAAACCTTAATACTATACTACTTTTTACTTTTATACTTTGAACTTATATACTTTGGACTTTTTTCTCACGTTGAGTAATACTTTGGGTTATTTTTTACACAAGTACCTGTTCTTCTGCGTGAGTAAAGGCTGAGTGTACGTTTGCCACCACTAAGAAGTTCCCTTTTCAAGAATTGACTTTCATTACAACAAATCTTAGTTGTTTTTTTTCCTATGCAGATTTTCTTTACGATAAATTAAATAAGTATCGTCCACATTATTGTGATTACTCACCCCGTACATATACAAATGTAGAAATATATTTATCAGTGCTTGTATTGAGTGGAAGTTGGCAGATTAGTTCCCATTGTTTGATGCAGTAAACTGGGTTTTATCTTAGCACACACAATTGGACTTGCACTGCTGAACCTGACCTGCATTTATAATGCGAGGGTCTTTCTTCCAATTGCTTAGTCTGATGAAGGGGTTGATTATCAAGAAGAAAAGTTCAACCAGTTAATATAATTACATGAAATCCTGCATTTAGTCCTCTGATTTCCAATTAGCATACGCGTCTCCGTCTCGCTTGAAGCAGTTTCATAGCGGTATCAAGTGTCTGTGAAGGGCTGCTGACCTTGACCGGATCACAGTGCGTATTTTGAATATGATAATTTAATGGAACCACACACCTGAACTTAAAGTTTGAGTCTCTCCATATGAACCAAAACATCTGGTCCTGCTGTAAGATCTCGGCTCTTTGGACATTATGTGACTAAAACACCCCCAGAAGGTCTCCCCCTTACCCCAATGCCAAGGAAAAATATAACCCAGATCGTACCTAAACCTCAGCAGAATTATATATCAGCCGACAGAACGTCCTTAAACAATAACTTTGAGAAGTGTTAAATGTATTTTAGAAGGTGTAACACTCTTTGTTGGGGTGAGGAGAAACACAGGAATTTAAATCGGAGTCAAAACAAATAGGAAGGGTCAGTGCTGCTTCATGCGGTGGAGGTCAGGGGTCAAAGATCAATAATTCATTTTTTCAAAAACAACATTTTTCTTTTTCGAGCATTTATTTATTCATTTCCTTTGAATGTTTATCCTGTGCAGGGTCACAAGCGGGGTTGACTCTATCCCAGCTGACGCTCGGAGGGCCACACAGGTCACTCGGTGGATTTGAGCCAGAGACACTCCCGTTCCTTCCTGCTCCTTCCTTTCAGCAGCATAAGAAATATGAGCCGCTTTGTCTTGAATTACGGCAGATTAAAGGGAGGAGTCCTTTTTTTCTGTATTTAAAAAAAAAATTAAAAACATGTTCAAGTCAGCAACATGCTGTAGCTGCTTCATGCAGCACACACCCATGCTTATATGCATGGGTGTGTGCGTGTGCGTGTGTGTGTGCGTTTCAACACAATGTTGGAAATATTTTCTTAGAATTAGATTAATTCTCTGATAAAAACCATGTACATGATAAGGTAAGAAAAGATAACATTGTATTAATCCGAATTAAATCGATTGTGTAAAACTAATATCCTGGAAACCAGGCTTTTTTAAATTTCTTGAAATTCCCCTTTTTGAGGCACAGTTGAACTGGAATTTTTAAAATGAAATGAGAATATAGACATTTGGATGAAATGGGAGTCTGACGCTATTAATGACTGGTGCGGTGTATTTGGTTGGCAAAGCATGAAAGAGTATTTTACAAAACTCTGATTCAATTTCTACTTCCGGCATGAGTTTGGTTTTCATTAATGCTGCAAGAAAGCAAGTGATGATCTTGATGAAACCTTCACTGTCTTCTTAGATGTTCTCCTAGATGTTTACATAAACATACTGTTTTGGATAAAACATGCAATTCTTTCATCCTTTTCTGTTTATATATATACATATATGTATGTCAGACTCTTTTTTTTAAACATCCTGCCGGAGGGAGCAGGTCCAGGCATCCTGGCACTCTATTATTTCAGTTTCATTATTTCAGCACTCTGGCATCACAGCAGAGATCAAAGCTAGTCGTGACTGGTTCACGTTCAGTCTGGGCCGTGTGTACTGACATTTAAGACAGTAATGTATGCACACTCGAGAGCTACGGACCACAAATCAATGCACATCTTAAGTGAAACCTGCGGGAGCGACTCACTTTTCAGAGTCAGTCTGCAGCCAGACGAACATAATGATAGTGGTTTTGCCATAAAACATGATTACTTAAGTCTGGGTTATAATTGGGTCATGCTGGTTTAATAAGTCTAGGGCAAAGATGGAATCCAGCAAAGCACTTAGTTCTTCTAGGAGGAGGATCGCATTTATGCTCGGAGCGTTTTAAAAGGTGTCTTACTAAGAGAAGAGGAAGATTTAGGATGACTTTGAGTTGTGTGTTTGAGTGTGGAGTGATGGTTAACACCCACATCCTTAGGAACCACACCCACAAAGGCCTCTGTGCACACCATGAAGATCACAGCCATGTGAGATGTCTGCAGCTGCGCTTTGGGGGTTTTGAGAGTGCAGGTTTACCTTCCCTCTCTTCTACAGGTTCTGCAGTTTTTCTTCATCATGCAAATACTCAGTGAACTCTGAGCTCCACCAAGCCAAAACAGTATCTTTTTGTCGACAAGCTGCTTTTTTCCCCCCCGTGTGATTGTGTTCTCACAGCTTCATGAGGTTGGTCAATAGACAAAACAGAGCAGATAAACACAGAGTGTGCTTAATTCCTCTGGATTGTTCTTTCATTTAATGTTAAAAAGTATCAAGATGTTGATTCCTCTGTTTGTGTGTGACAGGGTAAAAGAAAAATGAATTGCTTTCATGTAATTAAACGCTGATGTGAGTGTAGTGTAGTATACAGTCAAATAAATGAAGGGAACACGTAATCATCACAGAAAACACCAAGTCTGTCAGGAAAGACTCCACGAGGGTGACATTCTCTAGTCATCCTGTGGTGGTGCCTGTGCCTTCAGCTCAGCACCATGCAGGTCCATCAACAGAGAACAAAAGAATGGGCGGTTTTGTTTTTGGGGAGCTGGAAATAGGTTTACACTGAGCACATGTGACAAACAGCGGAGAACATGGAGTATGCAGTTTTACTGCTTGCAAGCGCAACATCATCCAGAAGGACTGATAAGCTGGTTGGTCAGTAATGGTCTCGGGAGGCATATCCCTGGAGGGTAACCCACACCTCCAGTTCATGGCCAATGGTACCCTGACTGCTGTTGGGTACCAAGATGGAATCCACAGACCCACTTTCAGACTATGTGCTGGTGCGTGCAGGATAATGCCTGGCCTCATGCGCCCAGAATGTGTCGGCAGTTCTTGAAGGTGTTGATGCCGTTGACATGAATCCATCTGAGCACCTATGGGACATTATGTATAGGTGCATCTGACGCTGCCAAGTAGCACCACAGACTACCTATGCTTACTACTACCTGACTGTGTCAAGAACATGCCCAGATGTTGTCTAGAGTCTATACAGAAAGGTGGGGCCAAACACGACTGTTGAATCAGCCGGATTTTGGGTTGGATTTATTATCTAGTCATCCTTGAGCTCGTGGTTTTGGATTAATTCGTTCTTACCTCATTTTGCTCTGATTGAATAACACGATGTACAAACATTATATAAATAAATAAGGATTTTCAACTCCAATATTTCTATTATTATTGAAATCTCAAGTGTTTTTCTTAATATTTTTTAAAAATCCAGTTCCATCAGATTTAAATGCTTAGCTTTTTCAAATATAGCCACCTCAAACCTTATGGTTACAGGGGACAGCAGGAGGTTGTGATCGCTGGCCCCGTCAACTCACAGCAAGAAGGTTATGGGTTCAAATGCATCTCGGGAACTGGGGTCTTTGTGGAGGTGGCATGTTCTCCATGTCTTTGTGTGGCTTCCTTCCAGGTACTCGGTAGGTGGAGTGGAAACTCTAAAATGACTGTGTGTGTGAATGTGAGTGTGAATGGTTGTTTGTCTCAATGTGTCAGGCTGATGAACTAGTAACTTCTTCCTAACCTCATTCGCAGAGGTAAATATTCGGAGCAGGGATCTGCATTTTTTTCATCTGTTTTATATCGATGTAAATTTCATTTTCGGGGTTTTGAATCCATCTGTTGGAAAAGGGATGTGAGGTGGGCTACAAAGACTTAAAGCAAAAAGAGAAATAAAATGCAAGAATTAAGTTATCTACTAAAGATTTCAAGCTTTGCATGAAATCCCCAACATCATAACAACATTTTTTCTCAAAACATACTTTAATCTCATCACAATGTATAATTCTTAAATTCAAAAACGAATCTGCTTCATTTTATTGAAAACTGTTGTCCTTTTTATTAAGAATATATCAGTACAAGCTGTTTGGCTTTTCCTCGTAGCTAATAAAACACAGCAAGTGTCCCCAACATTTTCTGCGTTCAGCTTATAGACAACAGCTTCTTGACTTATGAACACATTTTCTAAGCATAGTTCTAATCAGACGGCATCTGCTGATCGACAAGCTTCGCCCACATCAAAGTTTGCTCCGGTCTGCGATGTGTCACCCGTCACCAAATGAACATCATGGCAGCCACTAACAATTTTAAAGCAAGATCTTAAGGATTGGAGCTTTGAACCCCAGGACCAGATCCTGGAAGCTTTGACATCAAACGAGTGTCCAGCCTATGAGCTTCATTAGTTGAACACAGGAAAGAATGCCAACTGGCTCAGAGGAAGATGAAATAAGCCATACCCATTTTATTGCAGAGATATAAACACATGCAACAATGAGCGCTGTTTGGAGAGTTAGCAGGAAGAGCAGTGTACTGGTAGCTTTAGTCAGTAGACTGCTCAGGAAGAATAGGTTAGTGTATGTTTGTGGCAAAGAGGAGGATTTTCAAATAAAAAGAGCTTTTCAGGTATTCAGAAACAGAACTCAAATTAATGCTAATATTGTCACAGCGTGTTTCTGCTGCCTCCAGGTGGACAAGAAACGGTTTTCTGCAAGTTTAAAGAAATATCCTTCACTATAGCAGTGGAGTCCAATATTCAAAATGTATGTGGGTCACATGCTGTGACTGGATTCCTCTTGGAAATGACCTGGAGGTTTTTTTGTCCATGAGGAGTGGGCTAAGATTCCTGTGGAATGCAGCTGTTAGCTGGTGTCTGACCATGCATCCCATTTGTAGAAAATTTAGGTTTGAATCATTTGGACCCTGTGACCGTCATTAAAGTTAGTATTTTAGTATAAACATAAAATGAAACACAGACTACCTCAGCTGTCAAAAATGAGTTGGCTCATTTTACGAGCAGTAAATAACATAAAGATATTGCGTCTTGACATTATAGATTCCTTTCTTTTGTTGATCTAAATGTATCCACTGCCAGAGCTCTTCAAAACTCAAATTAAAGATTCTATTGTTTACCATTCCATATTGTGTTAGTTTATATTTTCAGCTGATTTTCGTGGCCATTTTGAAGCAAAACCGTCTGTTTGTCTGTCTGTCCAATCATACCGAGGTTTAACAGTGGCATCAGTGGAACGATGGTTTAGACGGGTTTGTTGACAAAAAAAAACATCCTACCGCACGTATCGAGGCATATTTGTCTTCTAACATCTAATACTTTGTATATATAGTTGGCATGTTCCGTTTAAACTAATTAAAACATTTTGTCATGAGGTTAAAGCCCTTTTTATACAAAAGTTGCCCAGCAGGATGCAACATAGGACCTTCTCTTTGTTCTCTTCTGCCTGTTTACACTAAATAAACCAATGGCATCGTAACACCAGTCCAGATTGTGGAATTAGAAAGCATGGCGGCCATCCACAAGCAAAGGAGGTGTGATGTGTAACGCAGCAGCTCCACACGTGACGAGCAGTGCGGTGCAAATTTCTAGATGACGTGACGACAACAATCATTCACCCTCCTCTTACATTGCGCTGATTTCCTCTTCCTTAGGGTAGCGGGTTTGACATTGTGCTATTTCCCCAATTTGAAGTTATTGCTATTGATTTTCATCGTTATCAGGTTCATTACTAGCTGCTACCACTAAATGCTTTGTATTTTATTTTAGGATTGCACACAACCTCCTATCCCCATCCAGTCCTTCCTGCGTGTTTTGTTGATTCACAGCTGTTCTCACCTCTGGTGCCTACGCAGGAAAGGAACGGTGACAACCTTCAAACAGAAAAACAACCATTAAATGAATCATGGAGTCCAATGTTACACGTTTAATATAGATATTTAGAGTGTTCCAAGTTCTTGACCTCTTTGACTCTGCCCACTTGCAGCCATTCAACCCACTGCTAGTTACTGATCGCAACCGCTGAACAGACATGTTTCCTGTGCTTACCACACTCGCACATGCGCACACACACACACAGTTTGACTTGTTAACATGAACCGTGTCAAAGCCAGCAATGCAATTTTACATGAAACAGTTTGTTATTCGTCTCTGGGGTTCTCAGGTTCCCACTGTATGAACATCTTCTTGACTGACATTCTCTCCTTCAGGGCAGCAAGCAGTTCCAGTTTGGGGATATCTGCTTTCCCCCCCAAAGTGTAGATACTCAGCCCAGATGAATGCTGCCTTTGTGACTTTTGTTGACTGGTGAAACGTGAAACATGCTTCTGACTGATGTGAAATGGTGCACGGTTGCAGCAGAGAGCCACCTGATTCTATGACCCTGTTAAATGTTCTATCGTTCATCCTGGAGGGGGAAACTGCAGCGGAGGACTGTCTATGCGCTGATCGTCTCTAAGGCCCCTGCACGGCGGCCCACACAGCACGGTACACGCCCCTGAGACACGCTGTCAAAAACAACTCGGCAACTTTCTCACAGTGTAACCCAGGACTCCCAGTGAGAGTCTTTTAGAGGGGGGTCACTTCCTCAACAGTTACACCACTTTGCTGTGTCGGTCCCATGGAAGCAGAGCTCATGCAGCTCCAGCTGAACGGGGGCCTCTCTGCTCAAGCTGGAGCCTGTACCTGTTGTTGGAGCAGGCACACAGCTGCTGAATGCTGCCTCCTATGTATCAATTACCTAAAATATCAAACAGCACATAAGAGGGCGGTTGACTTGTTTGACTTAGGTGGTCAGAGAGAATTCTGGCAAAACCCCAGAGGATTTATGAAGGAAGTTGGATCAACTGTTGTCTGAAAATCATATCTGGATTACCATTCATGTCTCCGGAAATTCAACTCTATGTTGCATTATTATAATACAACCACATAATAACGAACAAATAATAAATCAATTCTACTGTTTCTGAGGTGAAGGAAAGTTTGTGAAAGAAAGCTATTTGGTTCTGCCTTGAATATAAGTCACACTGTCTGGTTTAAGTTACATACAATTTAATTATATTTGGGGTTAAAATGACCCTTTTTGGCAATGAAATACTGACACAAAGGTATAATACTTCATGTTCTTTGGGGTCGAGACTTGCATTTGTTCCTTATCCTGTCACCATCACAGGCAGGATTGTCCAGATTCTATACAAAGAGAGAACAAACACTGACTCATTTTGAAAAGCGGACCCATTGGGAGGTCAGAGGTGGGGGGTGGGGTGGGGGGTGTTAATAGAAAAAAGTGCTTTGCATACCTTGACGAGGGAAAGGGGAGAGTTGAAACAAAACTATGAGCGTAAGAAAAAGTAAGAATGAACTAAACCACTACTGTGCTCCATAACTACACTCAAAGTGGGAAGAAAAGACAAAGTGATCATTTCAAAACTAAACTCCTTTTTCGCTGTGCCTGTCTGCCCCCACCCCAGGAAACATTGAAAAGTCAGATTGCCAGGAGACCAGCCTGTGGGTGCAGCAGCTCTGTGATATGAGGAATGAAAGGGTTAAAGAGGAGAGGCAGGGAAAGAGGTCACAAAAGCCCTCTGTTACAGTCTGGGAGTGGGGTTACCTGCCCTGCTCTCTGTAGTGCGGTCTAATTTCACATGTTGCCTGTGCATTCACACACTTCAAAGTACCTCCAGATGTGCACACACACGCACACGCCACACATACACAACTGCTGCAGGAGTTTGAGGTGAAGAGTGTGCACGTGGTTCCTCAGGGGACAAATAAGATTTTATTGTCAAGTATTCAGAGCCTGACACCAGGACAAAAGCATCCACATATCCACAGCGCTGCGTGAAAGATGGTCATTGTTTTGCAGGAAACGGCAGCATCAACAAGCCAAGTGTGTTTTCTCCTGAGCCATATCTCTTTATCTGTGTGAACCAGGTCTCACTCTGGGTGGGAACACATTTAGCTGCTGCTGCTCCTCCTTGGAACACTGAAAGAAGTCACTGCTTGTAGGGTAAAACAATAAATGTCCTCTATGAAATAAATCAAGACACTAAAGTACTTTTTAAGTGAGCAATAAGGTTCTAACAATTTAGACTTGTCATCCCGACAGTGACTTTCTTATCTTAGCGATATCTGAAATATTTGAAATGTAAGTGATTATTTAATAACAAAGTTATCATCCACCCCAATCTTAGAGCAGCATGACAAACACACAGTATAAGCAACGAGCATAAAGTTATAGTGTGATTGTTCGTGCAGGGAGTGTCTGCAGAGGAACCAAACATAGAATTATAGAGATAGGTCAGAAATGTCCACATGAAAGAGACAACTAAGGAAACTAAAGCTTCAAAGGTGCAGTTCCCTCCCTGTTACTTACATAATAAATGACCCTGGTCACCATCAATAATCTCTTTCCAGTCATGGGAGGCTGTTTACCAGGAGAATTGCTAAACAGAAAGCTTCAGGAATCCTTTCTGCGAATCACTTTTTGTTCTTATATGTTTGCTGCATTAATGACGTGTTCTCCACCGTACGTTATATTCAGTATGTGTTATATATGAGCCTATATCTGTGTGTTACAAGAACCCAATGACACACAGCAGTGATGCTGCTTTGCTGAAACAAACTAGAGGTAGAAATTAAGAGATATTAGTTTTCTATTTAAACATATTTTTTTACGATAAATTATCAAACCCCCAGCGTATCTTAGCTTTAATCACAAAATCAAATCCATAATCAAAACATCCATAACAGGTGAAAGCTTGATGCAAGAGATTTTTTTCCACATTCAACACAAAATGCTACTTTTAAAGATTGTAGTCTAAGAAATGACCGACCCTTTCTATAGCATCCCATGTAAGAGCAGATTTACTAAACAAATGTTTTTTCAGATCATCTGGATAAGCCAGAGAACTTCTGGGATGATGTTCTGTGGAGCGATGAAACGACGTCTGAAGGATAAAAGAGTGAAGCATATGATGATAAGAACACCGGCATGGCGATGGATTGGTGATTCAGTAGGGTTGCTTTGCTTCCTCAGACACTGGACACCATCAAGTCTATGGTGAGATGGACCATCTGTGTGGAAACTGAAGCTCGGACATACCAAAAAGGAGGTTGAAACTCAAACGTATAAAGTATAGAAAAACTAATGGGGAAAGAGCAAAGATTCCTCATGAATGCTGCCAGCAGCTGGTGTCTGGTTGTGACTCACGCTTGCTGCAGGTCATGGAGAAGAAATCTACAAAGAACTAGAGAGGCTTGTCTTTAAAATCATCATCATACTTTTGTAAGTAAAAGTAGCTTTTTGTAATATTTGGAAAACCCCTGTAGTTGTTAACTGTACTGGGTTATTTAACCTGCTCCTGTGTGATCAGTTGATGAATAGGGTTTTTGCTTACAATCCTAATGTAAAATGGGCATTGAATAATTTTGCATGCAGTTGTGTTTAATGAACCTTTTTCTAATCATTTTAATTTCCTACCCTGCATATCGAAAATCTGAAACAATAAATCATTTTAATTATAGCATATTTGATTTGCTTAATTGGAAGTTTCAGAGCGAGAACCACTTCAACCAGCAAAACAATTTCATGGCTTGATTCAACGTGTGAATGTGAATGAGGTACAAAATATAAAACCTAAAAGTAAAGAAACTATTCCTCTGTAGTATGAAAACCGCTTTGTTGAGATGCCTTTTAATATCCGAGATGACAAACCCCAAATCTTCTCTTTAAATTATTGATCAAAGTGAATCCACTTGCTACGTATAGGAGCTTGTTTGAACTCTGTCAGATTTCACTGAGGTACATACCTCAGTTAATAGGCCAAGCAAGGCCGGTCCTATTTATCTATCAAACGAGCTGAACTGAACGTCTCATACGGAAGAAAGCAGGACCAGCTGAAAACCTGTTAGGTCATGGAAATCACACCATTTCATGTAGTAAACAAACTCAGAGCATATCGTAGTTAAACGTTAAATTCTCACAATGTTGCATGGGTACCAGCTTGAGGCTTGTTGGTTAGTGGTGAAATCTGACATTCGTTTCTTGCAAGAGAACTGTGCAGTTCAATTTCACACACATCAAAGAATACACACATGAAACCACATAGAGCAACATTGGTTATGTAAAATGCTGAGCTCTCCATCTGGAGGTAATTAATACTTGAATAAGAAGGTCTGGAACCATCATCTAGAATTTTGCAGAAAATCTCATGTATGACTCTAGAGGGGACTTTCAAGGTCATAGGATAGCATGAAACAAATCTTTTCCAAATTTAAAATGTAATGAGTTCCTATCTTAAAAAAATAGTACACGGGATTTATAATTAGATGGAAGATGTGACATTGTGACATGTTAAATTTAGTGTCATGGGGCGTTGACCTCATATGCTTCAGAGGAAGGGGGCTATCATCTGATTCATCTTTATTTTCATGGTGGACTTAGACTCCCTCCTCATCATCTGTGTTTTGTGTCATTGACAAGTTCAAATTTTATCATGGCAGAAAAAACACAGTTAAAAAAATAATAAAAGTAGATAACACATTGAAAGCAACATAGACACTGTGTAGTGTTAAAAAGAGCCACTTTACTCTTGCACAAGACAACCAATGAGAACATTTTCAATAGAAAAATAAAATTGCCTGTTGTGGAACACTTGAATAAAATGTGACCCTTTCCTGGAACGACCCAAACTAACAAACAATTCAGAGACGGCTATCCCAGTGTTCATTTCCAGTATTCCTTAAGCATAATACACATTCATTGAGCTGAGTGAAGCATAAAGGTTTATAACTGGCCGTGCAGCGCTTAAGAAGGAGCACAGCGAAGAGGTCCGAGAGGCACCATGCATAGCCATGAAACCAGTTACATCAGCAAAGTCATTACAAACCCCAGATGTTTATTGTACAGAGTTGATGTTTAACAGCAGAGTGGAACGATTTTAAATTCTGTCTGTCTATGAATATCATGGAACCCCTTTTCTATCCAAATCAGTCATTTTAAATATTTAAAGATGGATTATCGCACATAAATAGCATCATTCATTATTGCTCATTAGAAAAACAAAACTCTCACAAAAACAAAGTGGAACATGTACTGGCATTTAAACCTACAATATGGCATTTAATTGGCCAGAACAAAGCTAAGGCAATGAAAAAATTTTTATCAACTCAACTTTCTAAAGAAATATGAAAAAAGCATTCAAAGCTTTGCCAGAGATTAAATTATTCTACGTAAGAAAAGAAACTCACAAACAAACTATGTTACACAAAAACTGAAGACAAATTACCAAAATAATCCATTAATTTATACATGTTCCTGGGAAACAAGATGTCCGCGTGACATTTGGCCAGATCATACCTGTTAATCAATCTTTATCCAATTTAAGAGAATCAGTGTTACAGATTAGCTGCATTTATCATAATGCCCTTCATTCATCAGCACCGTTTGTTTGAGATGTCTGAATTTGGTCGTCAGGGATTTCCATCTGCAACTCGTCTACTTCATCCTAAAAGAGGAATAAAAAGATAAGAGTGAGTAAAGAGCATTTACACCTTTATGGTAATCTGATGGCAATTTATCGTGTTGGTCCGTGTGACTGAGCAACCTGCTCACTTTAACATAGGGACTATGTTCAGAGATTGGGTTGCATGGAACCGTTGAAGTCAACTTGACACAAGAGGATTTTTGCTTAAGGAAAGGGACTGATAAGCATAGATTCCCATTCTGGACTATCCTCCTCACCTTTTCTTCTGTAGACCATTCTTCATTTTTGCTTCTCCCATTCAGCCCTACTGATACACTGGGTGTCTCTATTTGCAAACATATGATTAAATCTCAACAGAAAGACAACCAGGAGATTGAAGAAGTGGTCGACAGGACTGCAGGAATGAGCGGGTGTCTGGAAGACCAAAGCTGAAGGGTAAAAGTGAGTGCAGCTGGATTCCGGGACTTTATACTTACCGTCAAAAAGGGTGGAGATGTGAGAACTGGGGCTAACTCACAAAAGCAATCGAAAACTGAAATTAATCTTCTGCTGGGGATTGATTTTAATTATTTTTGTTAGTCATTTTAACTAGTCAGATCTACATAGACCTGTGGACAATGGTGGCGATTTCTGTTTATAAACATTCATCTGTTAATGCGTTTTAACATGCAACAAGTGTTACTGTGATTTTGATTGATTGACCACCTTCTGTCAGGAAGGGCATCATGGGTAAAACCTATGCCAAATTATTGTGTGGAACACAGAACTGATTCGAAACCGGATCGGTCGAGACTCAAGTTAACAAATACCATCACTGGTACTGTTAGCCAGCAAAGTATCAGCCAATGGTTTGAAACAGATGATCCATGTGGTGACCCATAAAGGAACAGTTGAAAGAAGAAGAATGCAACATTGTCTGAAAATAAGGAGCAGGTGGTCTCTTGCAGTATCTGTTGTTTTTCTGATGATTTAATGATATTCTCTGCAAAATACATATGTGAGCAAAGAACTGCAGTGTTGATAAATCTCAAAGACTAATGATTATGGAGCATGCTTTGATGCGACAGTGGATTCTTAATCATGCTGAATTTAAGGCACCATTTGCTGAAAGGTGTTAAATAAATTTAATGGATTGATAATTTATCTAAGTTCTTAATCTCTTTGGGTTCGTAGACTCTTTTCATGGTTTAATTCCTGAACTTGGGAGCAAATTGTTTGTTCTGCTGCTCACAGAAAGAAACAATTAGTCAACATATGTCCCCACTTAAGACAAAAGAACAGAGTGACAAGAGTTCAGTGGATTGACAATATTATTCAATTATCAGGAACCTGTACCCTTGACCTGTCAATCATTAGTCTATGGATACAAAAGATAGCCAATCGAAACCCCTGTCTCCTTTCTACAGAAACCAAACATATGGTACCTCATGTACGACGACTTTTAGAGAAACTTTCCTTTTCCTGGGATAAGGTTTTTTACATTGTAATTACAATGTAAATTTGCAGAAGTTTGCAGAACTTATAATGTCCAAGAACCTGGAGTAAGAGTCAATTTATTAAAACTTGCGAAATGAGTTTGCAGCTCTTGTGTCTTATCGTCATATAGTGTCTGCGGTCTTGCTGTATATTTTTCTAAATGATGCTATATAAACTGAGGCTCAACATACTCGATCAAAGCTTGAAAACGCTTGTCTTCATCAAAGCTGATGATGCACATTTTCTGTGGCTGTGGCCATATACACATTGACCGAAGGTAATGGCGCGATCATCTTTTGTTCAGTCTACACCTGCATTACTATTGCATGAAATGCATTATCTATTCTGGGGGATATTCCAAATTACTTAAAACTCTCACTTACACATGCGGCTCAGAGTTGTACGGTTTAATCTCAGATCTTCTGAGTATATTTCTTTTCGAGTTTCAAGTGTCAAAACAGAATTTTGAAAACAGGCTTTTAGCTACGCCGCACCTTCTGACTGGAAAAAATTACAGAAAGATTTGAAGCTTGAAGCCCTTATTATTGTCAACCTTTTTAAGGCAAAATTTGAACACCTGTTTGCTACAGAGTGCTCCTTTTTTTGATTTTATTAACTGTAACTATCTATAACTAACTTTAACCTAAAGCTGCCTTCTTGGCCAGGGTCCACTTGAAAAAGAGATGGAAATCTCAATGTGTTTTTTTTAACCCTGGTTAAATAAAGGTTATAATAATAAAAAAAACAACTTCAGGTGGCAGTAGGTCACATCACTACCAAGCAGCGTTAAAAATGGCAAACATTTGTATGATAAGTTATTGTTGTTCATACCTTTGATCCTTTTTTTAATTTAATAATATTCATGGTCATTTCATATATAGAAGCAGCTAGACTGTTTCAGATTCAAAATGTCCAATAACCTCCCTAACATCTTTCCATTTCCTTGAAAACAAAGAAAATGATTACAGTACTATTATGTGCTCAATGTCTGAAAATGGCACATTAAAGCATTTCCTCAAAATCAATCAATAGCTTTTTAGAAACATAATAATTCTTCACCTTTTTAAGCACTCTCAGCAGTCCTTTGACAGTGGACATCAAAGTGTTGGAGGTTTTGATCATGTGGTCGTGGTAGATCGTCTTCTGCTCCTCCGCAGTCTTCAGAGTTTCCTCAGTTTGGCTTTGAGCTTTCTTGAGCTCCTCCAGCTCCCTGGACAAGGCCTTGTTTGCTTGTTCCAACTGCAATTTCACCTTTGTGTCTTCATCTGGACAAGGATTAACAGTAAAGTTACACAGAGGAATACAGTGAAATTAATTCCAATAGTAGAACAAAGTGAGCATAAAAAAGCATATTCAGGGCAAATTACACTTTACTATTATTTAAATCTCACTCTTCTTTTTGAGTTCCATATTTTTGAAAAATGGACCAGGAAGGAATGGAAAGGAATGCATTCTAGCCATTGTCTCAATCGCTCACAATGATAAGCATTGCTGAATATTATTACAAACTACATTAGCCAGTTGGTGGCCATATGCCAGTCCACATTTCAGCAGATATCACAGGAAGACAATGCTGAATAAAGTGACACTGGGCTTTGTTGTAGCAAAGCTCAAATTGAGTCAGACACTTGTCCAGATGGACTTCTGACACAGAGTGTAGCTTGCAAATCATGAGATAGTGACATAGCTCTAAGATTCCATACAAAAAAATAAAACTATTCAAATCCTACCGATTTTGCCATCTTGCACCATGACCTTCTGTTCCATTTCCTCTCGTGCTTTCTCACTTTTCTCCAGCTTCTGCATCATACTGCCAATGTCAACTATGGCTCCATTATACACAATCAGATTACCGGATTCACTCTTCTCCAACTGAGCTCGGCCTTTCAGAGCAGGAAGCATTCCTCGGTTACCTGACAGAAAAATTTGACATTAATGAAACTGGGTAAAGAAAATAACATACAGAATATATCAGCCATATGATAGCTGTAGCAGATTAAACATCTCGTCATCATACATTGCACCAGAGTTCCCATCAGCTTCACAGCATGGAAAACGTACCAGACAATCTGAGAAAATAAAAACCGGGTTTGTTTTAAGTGGACCGAACAGCTCTGGGTTAAAAGAGACTTAGGTAAAAAAAAATGCAACTGTTTGAAGAGAGAGAGGCAGCAGGGAAAGCGGTTTCCCCAAAGATGGGGGAAGCGGGAAATACAGCCATTCCTGAGGGAATGTTAATAGATGTGTTTCAGAAGCAGAGAAAGAGACTATGTTTGAGAAGTTCAGTAGTTATGCCATCTAGGTACATGTAAAAACTTGCAATTAAAAACCCTGAATGGCTGGAATTGTCCCAGTGTACACAATTACTACACCAAATGGTTGGTTTAATATTTTGATTTGGTTGAAAGGGCATTCCATGTGTACCTGGGGTCCTAATTTACAAAATAGTCCATTATTAATACAATTACTGCAGAGTTTGA